>PVKS010000394.1:61878-203292 GCA_004027875.1 Aplodontia rufa
TATTCTGGATATTGCAATTATCCCCAGGAGTGCCCCCCCCAATTACCCTCCCTTATCCCTCCCTTCCCCTTCCCATTATAACTCTAAAAAAGTATTAGATTGTAAAGCACTACATCTTATCTGGATTTAACTCATGCTACTAGACCAACTTTCTCATTGTCCAGGGTCTAGTCCCCACCTCCACAGATGAGTGGAGACAGTCGACCCTTAGATCTCTGGGTTAAGCTGATTTTACTCATCATGATCTCTTCCATAACCATCCATTTACCCTCGAAGGCTGCAATGTCATTGTTTCTGATTGCAGTGTAATATTCCATGGTATAAATGTACCATAGTTTTTGGATCCATTCTTCCTGTGAGGGACACCGGGGTTGTTTACATAGCCTAGCAATAGTAAATTATGCTGCTATGAATATCGATATTGCTGTGTCACTGTAATGTGCTGATTCTAAGTCCCCTGGAAAGATTCCCAGGAGTGGAATAGCAGGGTCGTATGGTGGACTCATCCCTAATTTTTTAAGGATTCTCCATACTGCTTTCCAGAGGGGCTGTACCAGTCTGCAGCTCCACCAACAGTGTGTTAGTGTGCCTATTTCTCCACAGCCCCTCCAGCATCTATTGTTATTTATTTTCTTCATCTTTGCCATTCTGACTGGTGTAAGGTGATACCTTAATGTGGTTTTCATTTGCATTAATTTTAAAATTAAACAAATACCCCAACATACATATACATACAGTGAATCCTCCTTAAAAAAAAAAAAAGTCAGAGAAAGGGGCAACTCTAGACTTTGTTCAATAGTATATAAATAAACTAAATCTATTAGCAATAAACACATAATTTCCAGATTAAAGAATTCTAGTTTGACAATATCCAATAAAAGGGGCTTGCTTGAATAAATTATGGAACATTATGCAGCTATTAAATATAATGTACAACATTAAATGGCACTAAAATATGTTAATGATATGTAGCTAAATGAAACACAGTAGACACAACTGATTTTATTTTTATAGGAAAATTTCTCAACATATCTTTGCCTGAAGTAAAAAAAAAAAAAAAAAAAAAAATTGGAACTAAAACACCAGGTGGAAAAACCAAAAAAATTTTAATATTTTTCTTTATATTCTTTGCAGTTTCTAAATTTTCAACGATGAACACAGGGGCTGAAGCAGTAGCTCAGAGGCAGAGCACTTGCCTGGCATGCATGAGGTCCCAGGTTCTAACTCCAGCACCAAATACACAACTAAGTGTTGGAAAAATAAAAACCAGATGAAGAAATACATAAAAATTAATTCTCTCTTTCTCTCTTGCTCTCTCTCTCTGAAAAAAGCACGTACTACTTACGTTATTTTAAACAGATTTGTCAAAATGATCTTCTGAAGAGCCGTCAAAAAAAAAAAAAACGTCCCCAGAGGGAAAGACAAGAAGCTGCTTTACTCAGCAAATCTCAAGTGACATATTTACTCTGAAATGGTGCTTCTTAACCAGGGCAATTATGCCCCAGCAGATGTTCAGCAACATCTGGAGTCACTTGGGGTTGTCAACGGTGTGACACTCACTTGCATCTCCCGGGCAGAGGTTATGGAAACTGCTGCGCACCCTCTAATGCACAGGACACAATCAAGAACCAGCCCAAAACGCCAGCAGCTCTAAGGCTGGGAAATCCTGACCTAAAGATTAACTAGAGTAAGAAAGAGCTTCTTCCCCACAGTCTGTTTAATCCCCAACTTCTGTTTTAACTGTTGACAAGAAGGTAATTAATTGTGACAGAAACCAGGGTAGTGGTCCATGCTGGACCGGCCTAATTCAAGTGACTCATGTTTCCAAATCAACCTCCGACATAAAGGGTCTCAACATTTCCCTGGTTCACATTCTAAATGAGCCCTAGAAACAAAGCCTATCACTTTTGTGAAAAATATCATGCACCTCTGTCAATGTTTTATCCCTGAACAATTCAGTAAAGTGGTGGTTTGTGTTTACATATTACTAGAGTTCCAAAATGTGTCACATTTCTGTGTGTCTAAACACCAAAAGCAAAACTCCATTTTCTTCAGTCTCTTTCAATCAAGCATAATGTTATTTGCCAAAGGCATGATTCCAGGAACTAAACAGGGAACTATTTCTTGGATCTTAACTCCATCCGCTGGACAAGCTTAATTTATATACTAAAATATCTTTGTCTACTGTCATGGAAATTTTTAAAAACCAAAAAAGCAGTAGAAACAAGCCAAAGTGGTAATAAGTTGGAAATCTGAGAAATACAGGCATAGAATGAATACAAAGTTAACAAGAACAAAACACAAAAGGCAAGATATTTTTCACAAACAGCAAAGGAGCCTGAGAAATGGAAAAGGGCATTATGACCTCACTAGCTAGTCATAAGGATGTAGCCACACAACAAATGTGTGACAGGGGGTGCGCAGAAGGGTCTCAGCCAGAAAAGCTTGGGGAAGGGAGGTATCAGGAGAAGAAATAGTTCCTGTTCTGAAATCCTGGACTCCAGCTTTCGCTCATCCTGGTTTCATCTATGAATTAAAAGCACATCTAGCATGAAGAGCACAGTCTCAATGTTCACACCCAGAGAACTCTATGGTATAGGAACCCTCATGTACCTTTGCAAGACCGCTTACTGTTACTCTACAGCACTCAAAACTTACATTATATAGTGTATAAAATCACACCAATGACATACGTGAGGATTTGGTTCCATAGTGATTCTTGAATAAGTGTACGGAAGTTCTCCATACCATGCTGTAAGTCTTGGTTGCGGATAAGTTATATCTAAGAGAGAAAATACAGGGGCTCTTGAGACAGTTTAGTGCTATTTGAAGTGTACCTATTGTGTGTCACTCTGTGCCTTGCAATGTGCAAGCAGCTGGGAGAAACACAAAAGAAGAGGAAAGACTGGCTCTGACCCAACGTTCTGCCTTCACAGACACTCTGGGATTTGGCGAGTAGGATGGGTGAGGGATATTAAGGAAGAAAAAACAAGAGAAGACATGCTGGCAGAATCAGCCTGAGTAAAGGTTCTGAGATGAGGATGTGTGACTTGTTTGTTTTAGTGACGACATAAACAAGAGTCTCCAAAGGTGGGCTGTGGAGCCTGGACCCATGCAAGTAGGAATTTGTTGCACTAAAGTCCATATGAGAAACACGAAAAAGTGTTCACCCACATGTGCAATACTGTATAAGCCTTTTTAAGAGTTCTGACCAACTGTGCCAGGCAGCCTGTTTCAGCCAGAAGTTTTTGATGTCTAAATTCATTTAGAGAGGGAGCTATCCACAGATCTGCTGTTTTTCCCACAACTGACATCAGTTACAGCAATAACAAGAAGCAGCACTGGGGACACCGTACACTGGTACAGTGCATGCTCAGCATGTGAAAGCCCCGAGCTCACGCCTCAAGGCCACAAACAGACTAACAGGAAAGGCAGTTTACTTACTATGTACCAGGCATTCTGTAAGCACGTATCATGCATCAGTTCATTAATTAACACAACCACCTTGTAAGAGAGGTAGGCATTATTATTATTAGTTCAGTTTTAAAGATAAAAATACCAAGGATTAGAGTTACTTAACTATAATTTGCTAAAAATTAACAGCTACTTTGAATGACAGAGCAAGTCCGCTGTGTAATCAAAGCCATGCAGGGGAAGCTTCTTGGATTTGGAAGATCACCCCGTAAAAGGGGACTCCTGTTATGAAGAGTGAATAACAAAAATGAAGCCAGGATACACTGCGTCTTTCTTTATAGAACATTTAAATTCACCCAATGTGCCAGGAAGGAAACTACACTAGAGCACAGATGACCCCTAGTGAGCACCTGTGGTATACACAGGCACCTTTACAAGCTCAGAAGAGCACAGACACTGAAACTCAAAGAGTCTGGACACTTCTGGCAAAAAGTAAAATAAGAGTAACAAGTCAGTAGGAATAAAAGAAGAAAAAGGTATGCCAAGTAGGATCAGAAAAAAAGAAAGTTCTGGAAGCTTCTATGAAGGCAATAAATAAACACAAAAGGAGGTAAGTGGGTCAACCACAGTGCAGCCAAACCAAGCCCCCTTTGTCTACTTGAACCCTCCCCTCTTTTCTCCTGCCACGTTCTCCCTGACCTCTGGGCCTGCCATCAGTTTCTTCTGCCTGGATTACCACCTATTCCCTGGGACTGCTCCTTAGAGGAGCAGAGTGTCAGGTTTTGTTTAAGGCTGGCTATCGAGGGCAGAGGCAGTGGTCATAGAAAACACATGGAGGGAGACCAGGCAGCAACACTGCAGCCTCGCAGATCTACTTACCCTCTCTGATACCCATCCTCTGTTTCCAGGGAACCTCCTGACAAAGCTGTTCCAACACCCAGTCAGCTTCTTTCAAGTCAATGAAGCCAGGATATAAGCACACCCTTGATGCAGAAAAAAACTGGTATCAGCTAAAGAACATGGAAAAGATGGGTTAGATGTCTAACCCTTAGCAGAAGATCCACCTGGATCCTCCCTCCAGTGGGTAGATGAAATCTTGCCACCCACAACAAGCAGAGGCTAATATCACCCAGGTCATGATGCTCCAAGTGTAAAATAAACTCCTTTTATGTTAAGACACATGAAGAACAAGGGATGCACAAGAGCTTTTACAGCTGTGGTTTAAATTCAACTTGGAATCTGAAAACTACCAAGAATTTAAGGGGCAGAAATTATCAGCATGGCTTTTAACTGTGAAACCTGAGCCTAAAGATGATACTCATTCCACAAACAGAAAAACTAATAAAATGCCTGGATCTGAGTTAGTTTAACAATTGGTGTTCTTTTTAGACTATGCCAATTATATGGAAAAACAGAGATCATTATGACTGTATCAAAATAAATAGATCCAAAAGAGGGTTCTTTCTCTCACTGAATATCTGCTTATTTCAACAATGCCAATTTAGCTCAAAATAATTTTGGATATCTTTCCTAAGAAATGTTCTGAAAACCCATGGAACATTACCTTGAAGAGCCTTGGTGGCAGCAAATCTTCACTCTGAAGATGCATTCCATTATTTAAAATTTACCTGAACCCACAGCAAGCTAAATGAGATGTGTACAAAATAATGCAACTGGCTCTGTGTGGCCATTAACCTTGCTTAAAAAGGGAGGTTCTGAGCAGGGGTATCATGATGCCAGTGCCTTTGCACCTTCTAGAGCTCTCCAAGCCCAGCAGGAGCTCCTTCTAAGTAACACACTTAAATATGTAAGTTCTGATACATTTGTTTTAAATGTCTCATTAACTTTCTACCTACTCATGTACTACCATGATGTTTTCAAAATGTTTTTAAAATAATAGCTAAAGCCTAATATGCGTTAACTGTTGAAATCTATCCTAATGTAGCAATCTAACATGCTTTGTAATACTACATAATTAGTATATGTAAGCAATTCATAAAAAGTAACATAATAACAGCGTAATGCAGCACTCACAGCCAGAAGCCAAAGGTCGACTAGACCCACCTCTAATAACAAGCTACTAAGCGGCAGTAAGAAAACGGGCTCATCTCTCTGGACTTCACTGCTTCATCTGAGAAACTGGGATAGTAATAGTCACTATATCTCACAGAAAGGCTGTGAAAATATTTTGACACTAGAAATATTATATAAAAGGATATTACCAAATTCGTAATCTCCAAGAATTTAAGAAATTATAAATCTATTTCAAATATTTTAATAGACTATAACTTGGTGATAATTACAGTCGCTTTCAAGAGAGGATTCACGTACCTAGATACACCTGTGGGTGCCAGGCTGATTTCATACACACCCTCCCTGCTAAAGAAACAAAACAAAGAGTTGTGTTAGTATGAGACAAAAAATACACTCTGCTCAGTGGAGGGGCTGTCCTGAGTTCCCAAAGCCTGCCTCACTAAAATCACGTAATCATGAGAGAGCACTATGACAGAGGCATAACCCCTGTCTTCTATACTGAGATAAGCAGCCAGGTGGTGGGACATCATTAATGGCACTGAGAATAGAACCCTGATAGGGTCAGGCCATAGAGATGAAAGTGGGATAAAATACATGATTCTACTCTTTTATATTTCACCCATAATTTAGGCTGGAATCCATTACACAAAGGGTTGTCAAGTAGAAGGCGGGGGGTCTCCCTTTGGAGAATTTAGAATACTAGATGCATTTACCAGGTAGCAAGCACATCTCCAGCTCTGTGCTTCTGTTGGTTTCAAAGACACAAGTTAATGAGACTTCTCCTCTGAGTAGATACCTTTAATGGCTCCCCAAAATTGCATTCAGGGTCTTCATGATCTCCCTCCCTCCCCACAGCTCCCACAGATTCACCATCCTCTAGCAATAACCAACTGCTTGGAATCTCCTGAATGAACACATCACTATGTTTCTACCCTTGCATGTTGGAATGCCTCCCACTCAGCAGCCCTAACCTAAACCCATCTCCAGGTTTGGAGCAGGTACATCAATCAAGACAGCTGTGTCAGCTCCTCCTTACAGAGCATATACAAAGGAATGGCTTCAACACCACCTCCTGTCACAGGAGTTAGCAGTTCATGACCTCTGACCTCCTAGAGACCCTTTGAGCCGAAAATATAGACACAGTTATTGTCTATACAATAATTACCACATTTCTATGAATTATCTACATAATTTCTCAGTGAGCGAGCATGAATACAATATTTTAATATGATATGTTTCAGCCTACATTTAGAAACTGGCTCACTCTAAATGTGGAACACATTTCTGAATATTTAAAAAATTAGCATAGTTAACTTCGGATAACCAAAATCTAACCCTGGGGCAAACAGAAATGGATTCTGTCATTTTTCTCTTGACTTGCAAACTCACAATTACCTACTTTTTTTCAGCTTGAATGTCCTATTTGTAAATTCTTAAACAGTTATCAACACAGGTCAATATTGAATTCCTAAACAACCCAATAACAGGCACTGAAATCCATACAGCAATTAAAAGTCTACCAAAGAAGAAAAATCCAGGACCTGATGGTTTCAGTGCAGACTTTTACCACACTTTTGAAGAGGAACTAACACCTCTCCTTATTAAGTTCTTCTAAGAAATTGAAAAGGAAGGAACTCTCCTAAACACTTTATATGAAGCAACCATAACACTGATACCAAAATCCAATAAGGACACATCAAAAAAAGAAAACTACAGACCAATATCCCTGATGAACGTGGACACAAAAATCCTTAATAAAGTTCTAGCAAACCGTATTCAAAAACTTATCAAGAAGATAATTCATCATGATCAAGTGGGCTTCATCCCAGGTATACAGAGCTGGTTCAACATAAGCAAAACAATTAATGTAATTCATCATTTAAACAGAATTAAGGACAAAAACCATATGACCATCTCAATTGATGCAGAAAAGGCCTCTGATAAAATTCAGCACCCTTTTATGCTCAAAACTCTAGAGAAGACAGGGATCAAAGAAACCTTTTTAAACTATGTAAAGGCTACATATGCCAAACCCTCGGCTAGTATAATACTAAACAGAGAAAAGCTGAAAGCATTTCCACTAAACTTGGGAACAAGACAAGGCTGTCCGCTCTCACCACTTTTATTCAATATTGTTCTTGAGACCCTAGCAGGAGCAATAAGGCAAGAGAAAGAAATCAAGGGGATAATAACAGGAATAGAGGAAGTCAAACTCTCCCTTTTTGCTGACGATATGATCCTGTATCTGGAAGATCCAAAAAACTCTACCAGAAAACTGCTTGAACTTATAAACAGATTTAGCAACGTGGCAGGCTATAAGATCAATACCTATAAATCAATAGCTTTCCTATACACTAATAATAATAGGGCAGAAGAAGAAATCAGGAAATCAGCTGTAGGGCTCTGTGCAAGAGAAAAATCGCCATATTGGACGCCATAATACTTCTCTCTCCTCCCCCTTCACATTTCACGCGCTCTGAGCAAGGCGAGCTACGCGCCTGCGCTGGAGTGCTGCTTTCTCTTTCTCTCTTCGCATCTTCCCGGTCGATGACAGATGACGCCACCGACATGATAGTCCCTCATTGGCTGAAATAAACTAGTTTACCACTTCACTATTGGTCCCTTAGTAGCCTGCTCTCGATATATCTACGGATGTGCGGGAAGAATAAACGGGGTAATTTCAAGCCGCCACCCACGTGTGAGTCTGAATTTTTTCCCGGCCGCCGTTAGTCCTGTTTGGCTCCTTCCGAGCGGAGTAGCCCAGCTACCTCGGGTCGTCTCGCCTACTGTCTGCTCCGAAGCGCTCGCTCCAGGGAGCAACAATCAGCTCCATTCATAATATCCTCGAAGAAAATACTTGGGAATTAACCTAACAAGGGAAGTCAAAGACCTCTACAATGAAACGTATCAGACATTAAAGAATGAAATCCAAGAAGACCTGAGAAGATGGAAAGATGTTCCATGCTCTTGGTTAGGCAGAATTAATATAATAAAAATGGCCATTCTGCCAAAAGCTCTATATAGTTTCAATGCAATTCCCATCAAGATACCAATGTCATTCTTTACAGATATAGAAAAAGCAATTCTCAAATTCATTTGGAATAATAAGAAACCCAGAAGAGCCAAAACATTACTAAGCAAGAAAGACAAAACAGGCGGTTTTGCTATACCAGATCTAAAACTATACTATAGAGCTGTAGTAACAAAGACAGCATGGTACTGGTATCAAGATAAGAAGGAAGACCAATGGAATAGAATAGAAGACCCTGAAACAAACTCACAAATCTTTAAGCATCTGATTTCTGTTACATGGAGGAGAGACAGCCTAATCCACAAATGGTGCTGGACAAACTGGACAGCCACTTGCAGAAAGTTGAAGTTAGACCCTTATCTTTCACCTTCCATGAGAATCAAATCAAAATGGATAAAGGAGCTAGGAATTAAACCAGCTACATTGCAACTGTTGGAAGATAAATTAGGTCCAACACTTCAGCATTTGGGAGTAGGCAAAGACTTTCTTAACATGTCTCCTAAAGTGAAGGAAGTAAAGTAAAAAAAAAAAAAATCAATGAATGGGATGTCATAAAGCTAAAAAGCTTTTGCACAGCCAAGGAAATGATCAAAGTTGTCAAGAGACTTCATACAGAATGGGAGAGAATCATGGCCTGCGATTCTTCTGACAAAGGACTAATATCCAGAATTTACAAAATCCTCAAAAATTTCAACCTTAAAAACACTAACAACCCAATCAATAAATGGGCCAAAGAGCTAAATAGAAACTTCTCAACACAGGATATTGAACAAGCCAATGAATACATGAGAAAGTGCTCTAAATCACTAGTAATCAAAGAAATACTTTGATGAAACCTATATTAAGATTTCACCTTACACCAGTCAGATTGGCAAAAATGAAGAAAATAAACAATAATAGATGCTGGAGGGGTTGTGGAGAGATAGGAACACTAGCATACTATTGGTGGAACTGCAGACTAGTACAGTGTGGAGAATCCTCAAAAAATCCCACCATACGATCCAGCTATCCCTCTCCTGGGTATTTTTCCAGGAGAGCTGGAATCAGCACATTATAGCAACACAGCAATATCCATGTTCATAGTAGCTCAATTTACAATAGCTAAATTATGGAACCAACCTAGATGCCCCTCACTGGATGAACGGATCCAAAAACTGGTATATATATACCATGGAGTTCTACTCAGCAATTAGAAACAGTGATATTGCAGCCTTTGAAGGTGAATGGATGGTGATGGAAGAAATCATGTTGAGTGAAGTTAGCATAACCCAGAGAGTCAAGGGTCAAATGTCTTCACTCATCTGTGGAGGCTGGAGCTAGACCCAGGCCTGTGTGAAAGGAGGTGAACCTTCATGTATTAGACCCAGCAAAGGTGTAGTAACACATAACCTAGGGCATTCATAGAAATGTATCAGGAAGGAGGAGGGAGAGGGTATGGGGGGAAGGGAAAGGGTGGTAGAATAGGGTGGGATTTAGGGGGTAAATCTAATTTAAGAATATATACATATCATATTGTTACATTAGATGCATTTTTGATTATACAATAACTCAATTTCTTAATTAAAAAAAATTTTTTTTTTGCACCAGGGATTGAGTCCAGGGGCACTTAACCACTGAGCCATACCCCCAGCCTTTTTATTTTTGATTTTGAGACAGGGTCTCACTGATTTCCTTAGGGCCAAAGTTGCTGAAGTTGGCTTTGAACTTGCAATCTTCCTGCCTCAGCCTCCCAAATTCCTGGGATTACAGGCATGCTCCACTGTGCCCAGTTGTAATCAGTTTGAGAGGTTTTATTTATTCCCTTTATCATCAATGAAGGAAGTACTACACTGATATATATGTGTATATATAACATATATATATTTTATATGTATGTATACTTTACATATGTGTGTATATATATACACACATGTATATATTTTTTACATCAAAGACTATTAGAACTAGATGGGGCCTTAGTGATATACAATCCAAATCCTTAATTTTACAGATAAAGGAACTAAAACCCAGAGAGATTGGAAAGAACTTAATTAAGGATTAGTTATAAAGCTAACTAGTGGCAAAGCAAGACTAGATACTTTCCTTGAAAACATGTTGACATTTGTGTTGGTTTCAAATTCTATGATATATAAGCTAACCTGTAAATAGCCAAACAGCATAACAGATGCCTCATGGGTAAGAACATACATCTAATGCTAATTTGCTAGAATAAAAGGATAATTTTTACTGACAAGTTATTTATAGCAGATGGAAACTGAGAAGCAGGAAAGAAAAAAAATTTCTCACTAATTCTGGATAAGAACAATTTTTGACACAGATCAATATGAGATATATTTAATATAATTTAAATTGCTGCAAAACAAATCAAGTGGTTTTAATAAATGGCCTACAAGGTCACACAGACTGCCAGCAGCTTTCATAAGCACAACTAGTAAAATGATACGTCAAGGCTTCTCAAAAAGTCATGCTCAGATGACTCAGAAAAAATTCCCCTGTGTCTTTAGCAAGTGATGTCTTAGCTTACTGTCTGCAGATATTAGTGAAATACAGCCAGGAAATCTACACCAGAGTCAAAATTTAATGTACTGAGGTCTTACTGCATTTTCCATACCATTAGCAGATTCAGAAAGTTTTCTCAAAAGACTGAGGTCAAAGACATCTGAGATAGGAACATCCCAGCCTAAAATCAAAGCACTTATTGGGGCATTCTCTTCCAGCTGGAAAACTCAGGGTGAGGGAAAGATTCTGGGCTCTGCCTTTCACTATGGGCAACAATCATAGGAAGGCAGCAAATTACTTACTCAATCACTCGTGGCTCTGGGGCTCTGCGTACTACCTGCAAGGAAAACAGGCAGAACTCAATTCTGGAGTGACTCCCAATCCTCAGGAAGACTAATTCACCATGTCTTCTCATTTTTATTTAAGAGGGAGGGAGGGAAAGAGAGAAAGAGAATCAGTTTTATTTATTTTTTCATCTGGTCTTTGTTTCTCCAACACAAAGCCCAGATGTGCATGTGCATGTGGTGCTGGGGTTTGAACCAGAGTTCTTGCACATGCCAGGCAAGTGCTCCAACCACTGGGCCACCACACCAGCCCACCATCCCTTTTTTATTCCCACCTCACACTAACCCATCTGAGACCCTTATTTGTGCTCTTCTGAGAACTACTTCATATTTGGTAGCAGAAAAAAAGATAATGTAATTAGAATTAATTGGGGCTGGAGTGCTTGCCTGGCATGTGCAAGGGCGTAGGTTCATGCTTCAGTACCATGGTGGAGTGCTGGAGGAACAAAGGCCACTTGAAAAACTAGATAAAATTGATTCTCTCTTTCTTTCTCTCTCTCTCTCACTTAAAAATAAAAAAAAAAAAATTCATCATTTTCCTACTGGCCAGTAGCTCTGGAAAACCCTTGTTTACATAAAGGAGATTAAAAAAAAAAAGGAGCTATACTACAAAATAAGAACATCTGACAACTCCTTATGCAATAATTACTATAGCAAGATGCCTGATTTTTAACCCTTTTTTCATATTGTTGAAAAGTGAGGACTGGGGATACAGCTCAGTGGCAGAACACTTGCCTCGTGTGTGCAAAGTCCTGCATTAAATTCCTAGCACAGCAAAAGAGAAACCAGGCATTTTGCTGTAATAAATGTAGTATCATTCCAATTCTAAAGACCTTTGCTGCAATGTCTCTGAAAACAGCATGCTTTAGAATCACAAGAACTTATATCACCCATGCAAGTCCAAGTCATGACATAAGCTCCACCAGCTGCTAATGGTATAGTCTCCTGGCCAAAAGAAATGGGGATAACCATAAACTGGGGCAGAATACAAAGAACCCTCAGATGTACCGGGGAACTGAAATATTTCCCATTTCATAATTATCATAGTTCTTTTGCTCTGTTATTCATTAGTAAATTTATTCATTCATGATTTGAGTACCTGCCATGTTTGTTACTATTAAAGGAGAAAGAAGAATTTACCTGCTGGGGTTCTCTGAACACAAACTCTCTGTCAGACAGATGATGCTCCTTGTTCCTCCAGGTCTGCGCAGATGTCTGGTGGAGATGGCTCCTAGCAGTGGTTGCTGAAATAGGAGAGGAACAGCCTTAAACTAGGGAAAAGTCAGTTCTGATCAACTTCTACTGGGTAAGGACCAATTAAACCCACTTGAAGATGATGCCTGTTACATCAAAAATTAACTGGTGAAGTCAGTGGAAGACCTCAGCACACTGTGAAAGGCTTGAGGGTACTGACTAAAATAAAGGCCCACCTTTAGCTCATCAACAAAATCAGACAAAATGCCAGCTACCTTGTAAACAATTCCTTAGCATCAACTGAAATGGGAATTTGTTATAAGCCAAAAGGATAATATAATGGAGGATGGTAGCTGTCCACATCCATAAGTACATCCCCGAAAGTCCTATGGTTCTTGCCTGGCTGCGTGGTGGCCTGGCTCTGAGCAGGGGCAGCCCAGGCTCCCTGCACTCGGGCTCGCCTTCTTTTGTCCTCCATGTTGACCAAAAAGGCTTCTGTTCTGAGCTTCCAGAAGATTTCATTCCTGATTCAAACCCTCAAAGATGGCTGTTAAGAAAAAAAAAAAAAAAGGCATTTTGTTAGGATTGTGAAAACTTGGCCTATTAAGGGGTAATTATAATCCTTTCAGGCAGAAGAGATGGCTCAATAACAATCAGAGCGTCTAATAAATCAATTTCTGTCATCACAACATCTCAACCAAGGAGCCTACTAAGTCAGTGGGGACTGCAGGTTGATCCTTTGGAAGCTTATTCTAGTACTTTTACTTCTGTCACAAGAAGTGCATATTAAGGTATTCTAAAACCAGGAGCGATCATAAATCACATAAGGAAGTTGTAATACTGGCATTATCCTCCACATGGACATTCAGAAATAGGCTAAGATTCCGTTTCCAAGTACAGGTTCATATCAGTGGCTGCATTAAACTTCCAGGAGCTTGTTAACAGCACCCAAGGCAGATGAACCTGGAGAACTTCATGCTATGTGAATAAGAGAGGCACAGAAAGACACATACTGTGAAGAATCTAACAAGGTCAAATTTATAGAAGTAAAGAGTAGAAGGTGATTAACAGGGGCTAGAGAACAGAGATAGAAGGGGGGAAAATATTGGTCAAAAGGTACAAAGTTTCAGCTAGGCAAGAGGAATAATAAGCATTAGTGATCTAAGGCACAGAATGGTGACTATAGTAAATGCCAATACATCATACATTTTAAAATTGCTGAGTCTATTTTAAATGTTTTTACCACAAAAATGATAAGCATGTCAGGTGATGCATTTATTAGCTTGACTTAATCATTCTATAATGCAAACATATGGAAACATCACAATGTACCCTATACACAATTATCACTAGAAAATTAAAATTAGTGCACCTGTTATCCCAGTTACTGAGTAAGTTGAGTTAGGAGTATAGCAAGTTCAAAACCAGTCAGGGCAACTTAGTGAAGCGCTGTCTTAAAGAGGGGGAAAGGTGTCAGACATATTAGTTTGGTTCAATCTCCATTACATTAAAAAAATTTTTAAGATCTATGGTCTGCCTCCAGAAAATCTGATTCACGATAAAGGTGTGTATCTTTATGAAAAACTGTACATAATATGCCAGTATGTATGTATGGTTGAGTGACTTACCCAAAGTCATTGAGAAAATTGAGAGTGGGTGGATTAAAATTTCATTAAGTTCCAGTCTACACCTAATTGAAAAATCCACCTCAAAATATCCAGTAATATTGTCTTCATGTTTTTGCCAATAAAAATTTAACCCATAGCAAATACAGAAGCATTCACAACTACAAGAAACAAGTGAATCTACGATTCACTTCTTTAGGGTCTTGAAAATATTCAGATCTCAAGTTCTCAAAAGTAATAACGTTTATTTTATAGCTTGTTAAGCTTACAAATTCCCAGGCCCCCACACCCCAGACCTTCTGATTCAACAGAGCAGAGCTGGGCTCAGGAACTTCATGTTTAACAATTTCCCCTAGGATGATAAAAATTACCTACTTTTCATTTAATAGGCAGGGAGATGATGGAGGGGGCCATTTGCCCGCAGGAGTTAATGAAATAATTAAAACCCGTTCTCCTATCCCGCGAGATGTGGGTCCGCATTTGACACTTGCTCTGAATCAAGGTTTTAAAAGCTTAACACAACTAAGCTATCATCCCCAGAGGGGCCAAGACCTGCTCACCCTCTCACTCCGCGCGCACGGAAGCGATGTTATCTGTCCGGGAAGAAGAGCTGAAACTACAGATCCCAGAGCCCCAACCCCAGACTTACTCAATTTGTTGAGTCCCAGAATCTATTTTTTTTTTTTAATCAATGCCACCCTCCACCCCGGAATTCTTGATGCAAATCAAGCTTGAGAATCCCACTGCAGTGCAAAGGACAAGCACTCTGGGGTCTGCAGGGCTCGTTTTGAAAGCAGACCCGTGGGCTTCCAGCGGCATAACCTGTGGTGGATGACTGCTCCCTTCTGAGCCCGTTTCTTCCCGGGTACACAGAGAAATCAGTACTCCCTCCCCGAGCCTGGCCGGGGAAAGCCTCGTCCTGGATAAGGGTTCGCTCCTTCTCCTAATCAGACCCTTCTTCTCCTGCAGAAGGCCCAGGATGTCGCCCCAAGGGTCGCCCAGTAACGGACCTCAGGGCGACCCTCACGCCCCCTGCCCCGGACGTCGGCAGAAAGCTCGGAGAGCGCACCTGCGGGCGGAGCCGGGCGCAGAGGTCCAACTCTGCTCCGCCTAAAAGCAGCCCCAGCGTCCCCAACCCTCCGCTGCCAGGGATCAGGGGAACCTTAGGAGTGAAGCACCGGTTCCAGTATCCACCAATCACAGGACGCGGCGTCACGCACCGCCTCCATCCGCCATGCGCAACCGGGGCAGCTTCCGGTGCTCGGCGTGGAGTCCGGGCAGCTACACGTCCCCTGAGCCAGGAGGGCCGAGTCGGAGACAGCTGAATTCGGTTAGAGCTGGGGACAGGATTGAGGGTGCAGTGCAGGGTGTGAGGGGCCGGGCGTGGCGAAGGAAGCAGTGAAGACATGCCTCCTAGGCCGGGTACCCAGGACGTGAGCGCCTGGAAACTGGAGGCTTGATTTGTTGCGGAAAGGGCTACCTCCCTGCGCTGCTGTTGGAAGAGGGAGGGAATTGGAGCACCAGGTCGCAGTGTGCTAAACAAAGGGATTTGCGTTTTATACTGAAAACCGTGAGAGGTTCAAGCTGCGCCTCCTTTTCTGTTCCCCTTACAGCCGGATTTGCCTCGATTATAGCCCAGGGCCTGGGACCACGCCTTGTTGGTCTCGACTGTACAGTTACATTAAGAGAATTTTGCCTGAGTGAACAGACCTAAATTTCAGTCCAAATGCCACCCTCTGGCAGGTGTATAATCTAGGGCTGGTACTTCAACCCTTTTTAATGTGATCATGGCTTCTGTTGGGAAGGTTAAATGAGATGATATTTTTAAAGAATTTAGCACAATGCTTGGAACACAAGTTTCAGTAAATGTAAAAGTGTAAAACAAGAGTCTTTTCACCCCATCTGAGCTCTTGCCAAACCTCTTCAAAATGGCTGTGTTAAACCATGCAACTTACAATATGAAAACAGTCAGTGTAGCACTGAATTAACTATTTTGCATGTATTATCTACCAAATATGGTTGTTGTGGAAATATTTAAACCTGATACTCTCCTGCCGGAAGCTCAGTGTACCCCATCATTGCACCAATATTGTTGCTACTGTCAAGTCCAATTTTCACAGCATCCATTTTTCTTTGTTATACTTTGTGACGTTTAAGGAAAAAGTGATTTATCCTAGAACCAAAAGGAGAGAAAGGCCTAACAGTAATTTTTATCTTTCACTTCTCCATCAACTACTAGTTTATCAATTTCTGGAGGCTCAGAAACTTGGACTATAGCTCCTAAAGGATGTTATTTTGTTCTTTTCAATTATAATAGTTTTGGAACAGTCCCTAAAAGTAGTAATTAATACTTTGTCAGCCTCCAAGTAGAATGTTGTTCAAAAATCAGCCTGTGTCCTGTTTACCTCTGAAATCACTGCATTCAAAAAAATCACATGCATGCATTTTTTAGCAGTCCTCAAGGTGATTTTGATGCACTAAAAGTCTGAAAACCTTTGAGAATATAAGATGAGAAATCAATCCAGTTTGGGACTAAGGAATTTCTCAGGACAGTCCTGAGCAAATAGATGATTGTTAATCACAGATACAGATAAGTAAATAGTGTTATAAACATGGTCTTTCTGGTCTTGGCATCCCCATTTGGGTCATAGCTTCCTCATTTTTATTTGCAGCATTTGTGTTTCCATCTGCGAGTGGTGGTAGAAACCATGGAAGAGGAATGAAGACCAGGTGCACCATAGGTGAACCCACTGACTTTCAGCTTTGAACCCACTTTGACTGGCTCAGAATACTGGAATATTTCCCCCATGTCATTTGTCTCAGTGGGTGGTAAGCTTTATCAGTAGAAGATACTGGAGGTACATTGGAATAGAAAGGGCCTCTTGTTCCTAGTTGCATTGTGCTCCTCTCAGCTCGGATCTTCAGTGCGCAGTGGCCAGCAGTATGTGACATCTCCTTGTGGACTCACTTACAATGTTAATTCATTTTAGGGTCTTACAAGTTTCTCTTGTAAACATTAAGACATTGTTTTAGTCAGCTTTCCCACTGCTGTGACTAAAGGACCTGATAAGAACAATTTTAGGAGAAAAAGTATTTGGAGGCTCACAATTTCAGAGGGCTTTTCCATAGAAGGCTGCCTCCATTCCTTGGGGCTCAAGGTGAGGCTAACATCATGGTGGAAGAGTATGGAAGAGGGAAGTGAGTCAAGAAATGGCTCCAAGAAGCAGAGGGAGAAACCCCATGCCAGATGCAAAACATAAACCCCAAAGGCATGCCCCCAATGACCCACCTTCTCCAGCCACACCCTACCTGTCTTCAGTGGCCAGTTAATCCCTATCAGGGTACTGACTCACTGATTGGGTTAAGGCTCTTATAACCCAATCATTTCACCTTAGCCTTACTGCACTGTCATTCGTGAGATTTTGGGGAACACCTCACATACAAACCATAACAGGCATCAACTGGGAAAAAAACAGAACCTCAAAACTTGAAATAAGGACTTGCTTGGACACAGATAATTGAGGTTTTTTTTTAAAAGAGAGAGATAGAAAAAATCAATTTTATTTAGTTTTTCATGTGGCTTTTGTTGCTCCGAGACTTCATTGTGTACATGGTACTGGGGTTTGACCTCACATACCTGTGCATGATGGACAAGTGCTGTAACCACTGAGTCACTGCACTGGCCCGATAATTGATGATTTTGAACATACAACTCACCCTGTTTCTTTGAAGGCAGTGGAAAGTAGCTTGTTTTCCAAAGTCTGTCTAAGGAGGCTAATCATCCTTTGCTTGAAAATGCTATAAACCCTTACCTTGAGCAGATAATTGGAAAGGGGAGGCTCTTTCTCCACAAGAACCACCACAACCCATTGCTCCTCTTTCTGTCCCATTGCCCCTAGACCCATATTTAGATTCAAATGACCGTTCTCCAGGGCCATTATATACCACAATATAGGATAGTATAGTTTGCACACCAAAAGAGTTACAAGATTTTGCTAATGTGTATCAGCATAAAACTGGGAAACATGTGGAAGAGGAGTCTAAGTGTTTTAATCTAAGAAGGGCAGTCATGTAGTTGATAATCCATGTGGATGCACTTACCAGAGATGTACTTGCAGACTTATGTATTGACTCATGCAACTGGAGGTGACTCTTAACAACTTAGTTGACAGGTTTACTGAGGCTTTAATTCAAAAGTGCTATTGGGATGCCAAAGCATGATGTGGAAGAGGAAGCCTAAAGATAGGGAGAGAAGTGTTGGACCGATTTATCATTTGTGACCATGATCTGCACATGAACACAAAAGCTAGGTCATACAAGAAGGCCCAGAAGACACCCCTTTCTCTAAAGCACTGAGAAATACTTCAGTCACAGTGCCAGCATCCTTGAAGAGCTCTGTATGTGCTCTCCTTTGTAGGCTAGGTATGCCCACGGGGATGCCATCATTGTGTTGGCCTCCATGATTTTAGTGGAGATGACAAGGCCAAGGGGCAGCACATAGTTGGCAAAGGTGGGCACATTGAGCTCATAGAGCAGTAGGGGCATATTAGTAATAAAAAAATCTTGGCCTGTAGGGATCTTTAGAAGTAGTCCTCATATCTCTGGGTATGAAATAGACGAGCAGCCTATTAGATAATTGTTTGATAGAATTAAAAAAAACCTCTTAGTAGCCAAAAACTAGACCTGAATTGCAATAATGAACAGATATGCTCTGCCACCTAGTTTCCAGAACCCATTATAACACAGTTCCAAATCTCTTGATTGAAGAAGAGGTCAGAACTGCTTGAAAAAGGATCCTGCACTATTGATACAAGTATATAGTCTAAATTTTTCTCCAAGTCTTCATCCAAGTAAATACACCAATTTACTAGGATGACTATGAGTTGAGGAAATGTAAATACCCAGACCTTTTAGGGTTTACTGGACCCTGGATCAGAACCGAGGCTAATCTTTAGGAACCTAAAACATTGTGGAGCATCCGTAGAAGTAGTTCAATTGAGTAATGGAATCTTAGCTCAAGGTTGACTTTGTTTTCCTAGTTGGTTCATAGTTTCTCTGCTTATATCCACAGTTTCTGAACACATAACTGGACCAGACATATTTAGTAACCTGCAGAAAACCTATATTGACTCTCAGGCCCATTGACTGAGATGAGTTTGTAGGAAGGCTAGGTGGAAGTTCCTGGAACTTTCCCTCCCTAATAAGACGGTAAACAGCACCAATTCCACATCCTGAAGGGAATATTGGAGGTTAATGCCACAGCCAAAGACTTGAAAAAATGGATGACAATACCTATCACATTCCTATCTAATTCATTGTTAACCTATTCAGAAATCAGATGGATTTTGGAGAATGACTGTGGACTATTGTAAATTCATTCAGGTGGTGGTGCCAACACAGTTGCTATTGGGGATGTACTATCTTTTGAATAAGTGAATGTGACCCTTTGCTTTTGTTATGCTGCTATAGACTTGGCTAATGCCCTTTCTTCCATATCAACTTATAAGGAACATTATACCTTTACTTGGCAGGGTCAACAGTACACTCTTACAGTCTTGCTTCAGGGGTACCTGAGTTCTTCTGCTGTATATGCTACTAGTAGTCCACACATCATCCTCAAAAACATAACACAAGTCAACTATAATGATGACCTTATGTGGACTGGATGTAATGAGAAGATAGAAAATATTTTAGATTTTTTAGTAAGATGTGTGAAGAAGAGAGTAGGAGATAAACCCTACAAAATTTCAGGGATCCTCAACCTCAGTGAAGTTTATGGGGATTCAGTAACATGGAGCATGTTGAGATAAACAAGCCAAGGTGAAAGACAAAAGATGCACTGCACCTATTAGGATTTTATGGATTTGTGAGACAAGGAATAGCACATTTGAGTATACAGTTCTATAGAATCACCTGCAAGCCTGCTGATATTGAGTGTAGACCACATCAAGAGAAGACTTTGCAGTGAGTTGAGGTAGCAGTGTAAGCTGCTCTACCATTTGGACCATATGGGATCAAATAACATTTAAATGTGTCTCTGCCACATTGGGACACTGTATGAAGCTTCTGCCAAGCACTAGCAGGAGAATCATAACTTAGACCTCTATGATTTAAAGCAGATCCCTGACCTATTTCACAGCTATGCTCCTTCAGATAAATAGCTTCTTGCTTGCTACTGCAACTTGGCAGTGACTGAATGTCTAATAATGGGACTCTAGGTTATCATTGGTGTTCTGGGTTTCTCATCATGCACTGAGTGTTGTCTGCCTCACCTGCCTTTACAATGGACCATGTGCAGCAGCCATTATTATCAGATGGAAATGGTATATTATATACCATTATAGAGCTTAGGAAGGTCTGAGTAAATTGTCTGAGTAGGTAGTCAGATCTTTGACACCAACTTCTGCTGCATTGCTTCCACTCTCCCAACCCATGTCTGTCACCTCTGGTGTTCCTTACAACCAGTTGACTGAGTAATGCTTCCAGATGGCATGTCTTACAAATGAGTCTGCATGGCATGCTGGTACTACCCCAGAGTGGACTGCTGAACCACTATAGCACCACTCACTGTGACCTTGAAGGACAGTGATGAAGGAAAATCTTCCCATTGGGTAAAACTTTAAGCAGTAGGTTTGATTGTCTACTTTGTCTTCAGTGAAAGATGGCCAGAAGAGTAGCCTAAACTGATTCATGAGAAGTACTGTGTTGGATGGATGATCAGATATGTGAAGAGATCAGGAATTAGGGGACATGTGATAAGGAAGTCTGGGGCAGATAAAATACATGGACCCATACTGGGAAGACATTTGTGTGCCATGTGAAGGCTCGCCAAAGACATCTCCTGTAAAAAGGTGTTTTAATAATCAGGTGGATAAAAACACTACCTAAATTAGTGCCAGTTAGCCTCTTTTCAATAGGTCCATGGAAAAATAGCCATGGTGGCGGGTATGGAGGATATGCATGGGCTCATCATCGATTTCCCCTTACCAAAGTGGACCTGAGTAATGCTGTTGCTTCAAACCTAATCTGCAAATGTTGAGACCAATACTGATCCCTCCATATGCCACCATTCCTCAGGTGACCATCCAGTCACTTGGTGGCAGATTGATGACACTGGACCTTTTTAGTCATGGAGAGGTACAGATTCCTTCTCATTGGAATATGCACAACAAATGTTGGTTCATTTACCTTCCTTGCCTACACTGTTTTGGCCAGCTCCACTATCTATGGCCTCATCAAATGTCTTATTCACCATCGTGGCGTAACTCATAGCATTGCTTCTGATCAAGGAACTCATTTTGCAGCAAGGAAGTACATCAGTGGGTTTATGCCTATGGAATTAACTCCTTACCAAACAGTTGAGCTAACTTGGAATTCACTTCCTGCCAACAGGAAAATGGAATGGCTATTTGAAAGATGGAATGGCTAACAGAAAAGTCAGTTATGGCCCCAGTTGGGAGACAATACCCTGAAAGTGTGGAGTTCTGAATTACTGGATGTAATATAGGCCTTGAATCACAGAATATGATATGGTAATCTCAGAATACATGACTCTGAGAATCAAGGGGTGGAAACGAGAGTGATTTCTCTCATTAATATAGTTAATAACTCACTTCCTCCCTGTGCTAGTAATTTTGAGCACTACCAGTTTGGGGGTCTGGATTCTCAGGACAGGATTGCTTTTACTGGGGATAAAGTAATGGTTGCACTTAAGTGGAATATGAGACTGTAACCTGGCCATTTTGGGCTCCTTATTTCACCAAACCAAAAGGTGGATGCATTGCTCTGTCAGTTGGAGTGATCAATTCCAATTACCAAGAGAATATTGTGTCGCTGCTACATAGTGGGGGCAGGGACTATGTTTAGAACCAAAGAGGTTTCCTGGGTTTCCCTGTAGGACTCGATGCCCATAATATTAACAGAAAATAGCAACAGCAGCAACACAGAATGATTAATAACTTGGATCCCTCAGGAATAAGGATTTGAGTCACTACACCAGGGAAAGGAACTAATCATCTGAGGTTCTGCCTAAAAGCAAGGGAAATATGGAAGGGGTAATGAAAGAAGGAGCCATAGATATCTATAGCATGATAATCAATGGCAGGAACAAAGACTGTCTGTGCTTCATGCATTTTCTTCTTCTATGTACATGCTTATTTGTATATGACAACCACTCGATTCTCTCCGTCCCAAAATTTACACACACACACACACACACACACACCTGAAAGTAATTTTTACAATTTGATTTTTGGTTAACAGAATTATGGTTGGATTTGAGGAGCTCATTAGTTGACGGCCCGGAAGAAGGAAGCGAATCTTCTTCATAGTTCCCTCGCTCTTCAGTCCTGGAATAAATTCACATCTCCTCAGAGCCTGTGAATGTGACCTTATCTTGAAATAGGAACTTTGAGATGTACTCAAGTTAAGGAGGTCATACTGGATTAGGGTGAGTCCTAATCTGATGACAGCAATAGGATGACAGCCATCATCAGATTAGGAAAGGGACAGAGGAAGGAGAGGAAGTCATGTGAAGATTGAGGCAGAGTCTGGAGTGTTGTTGCAACAGCCAAGCAACAGCAACAGCCACCAGAAGCTGGAAAGGGCGAGGACTCTTCCCTACATCCTTTGGAGGAAGCATGTTCCTGCCGACACCTTGATTTTGGACTTCTGGCATTCAAAGAACAACTTTCTGTTCATTTGCCCCCCACCCCATTAATGGTAATTTGTCACAACATCCCTAGCACAATGACACATCCTCCCAGCCCGCTCTGTAATACACAGTGGACAGCCGTGTTCGACACCTCCCCAAGCACCATGGTGAGTTCCCTTAGCACAGCACCTCAGCAAACTTCTCTTCCATCCAGCCAACTATGGCCATATTATTTCCGGTGAGGTCTGGGTCTTAACCCGAGCAGTGGGAGCTGTTCTGGATTTGTTCCTTCATTGGTGCTCTGCTTCAACCTAGAGATGGGTAATGGCTCCCTGCATCTACTTGCCTGTTTTCTTAGAATTCTCCTTTCCTCCTTGTGGGCTTTCTCACATTATGGATAATTCTTTAGGGACTTTTTAAATCCTGTCCAAACTACTATGTAACTTCTACCTCCTGTCTGAGTCCTGACTGTGACAGTGTGATTGTGGCATCAGGTTGGGAGCAGTGGCTGACCCAGGGATGGCTTCTATAAGTAACTGGTTTGAGTCTGATTTGGACCCTTACCCTCATGGCTCTTCACTACTGTGTTGCTACCTGTTTCCACTGGGACAGCCCCCCTAAAGGAGATTTTGCTGGCTATCTTGCTTGTATATTGAAGCCAATATTTCTCAGCATGTGGTTGGAAAATCATTGGCGTTAAGATCACTAGGAGAGTGCTGGTTGCGGTGGTGCCTGTAATCCCAGTGACTCTGAAGGCTGGGATACGAGGATTGCAAGTTCAAGACCAGTTTCAGAAACTTAGCAAGACTCTGCCTCAAAATAAAGCATAAAAAGGGTTGGGGATGTGGCTCAATGATTAAGTGCCCCTGGATTCAATCACTGGTACCAAACAAAACAAAATAGAAGATCACTAGGAGATGTGATTAGATTGTTTTTTCCAGGCTCCCATCAACCTTCTGGTTAGTAGATCCTGGGCAGTGCTCAAGAATCTGCATTTTTAACAATGCCTCATTTCATTCTGCAAGCACCTGCAGAGTGCTCCAGCCTTTTCCAGTTGCCTGCTTTCTGCAGGTGAACACTCTCCATTCAATTTATCTCACCGTCTGGATGCCAAGACTACAATTTGCCAATGGTTCTGAGTTAGCTATGCACTGTCGCATGTTTTCATTTGCTGATTTTCACACCAGAGTCTTGCCAAACACTCCTTGCTTCAATCATATGTAGCTTGTGGAGCACCTGCTGCTGTATTCCTATGAAAACCCAACCCAAAGAGAATAATGGCACATCATGCTAATACTTCTCAGTGAAGATGTTGCATAGAGAAATCCCCAGCCCATGGCTCACTGCCAGAGACACAGTAGTTTCCAACTTCAGGGAGGAGGGTGGGAATGGAACCTGCCAACGCTGTGTTTGCCATGAGGTTTCCAGTCTTTGCAGTCCTTGACAGGTTGAGGGCACTTTCCCAGACTTGACAGGAACAATGTCCAGTGTGACTGTAGATGTGTGAGAGAAAAATCTCCTTCCAACGGGCCACAGGCTAAACTGTGAGTAGCAATTAATGAACAATCTTGTTAGATGTAAAATTGTGGATAGAAGACAAAAAAAATCAGGGAACAGGAGAGATTACAAGAGGTGACAGTGGCTAGTGAAGACTTTATGGAATAGGTTTTAAAGTATGTAGTATTTAGATAGCTCAAGGATACTAAAAAAATAGTCACATTACCCCTAAAAAAAGAGCAGGCCGAATTTACATATTCTCATTTCTAAATAATAGTAAATAATAATGGTAGCTGCTATTTTTTGAGAGTGTCTTGTGAACCAGGTATTGCTCTGATTACTTACATGTGTGCATGTAATTTTCTAAGCCATCTGATGTCATGGTTATTATTATTATCCCATTTTACAGAGAATGAACCATAATGCCATGTGATGTCACTTTGCTACTTCTCTGAAAATACATGTTAGAGTGAAAATCAAGCCAGGAGACACAATTCCTGAAGTGGCAAATAGAGCCATTTCCTGGGACCTCATAGCTGGTACCTTTCAGTGACTTCAAAAGTGAAGAGTTGGTGGCAGTATAGTCCAGCAGATTCTGGGTTGAAGATCATCTTTGGTTTTGTTCTTTTGGAGTGCTGAGCATGAAACCCAGGGCTGTAAGCACACTACCAGAGTCACACCCCCAGCCCATAAGTCATTCCTGATGGCTTTACCTAGATGGCTTAGCAGATTCCTCTTTTGAACCACTGAGTTCTCAAGAACCATGAGAGGTGCATTTCAGGTATGTAGGAACTGTGATTTCAGACACGCCTGGGTTCAAATGTTGGTCTCACTACTTCCCTATAGATAACTTCATGGAAATCACTCAAGCCCTTCAAACCTAGCTCCCCTCATTTGCTGGACTGTGTGAAGATTCTCATACATTCGTTGATTTAGTCATTGAATCAACGAGTCCTGGCACTGATTGAAGCCACACCACAGCCTTCATCCCTGCCTCTACAGAGGCTGCAGTCTAGCAGAGGAGGTAGACATTTTAAAAAACAAACATTATGGTTGCTATGTTTGCTGAGACTCCATCACAGGGACCGAACCTAGTGAGATAGTGTGTAGGAATCCTTGGTTGGCTGCGAGTTCTGCTCATGTCAGACACATTCCCTGGAAGATCTATCCTGTCCTTGATTCCATGTTCCAATAGCGGAGGGAGAAAGGAGAGGAGGTGTGAAAAGGGGCTGTTTGTACAAACACACAAGAACTTCTAAGGTCCAGGCATAGAAGTGGTACAGTCCCTTCCACTTCGCATTTGGCCAGAGCCCGGGTTCAAGGAGCAGGGGGATGATTTCTCTTGACCTGAGCTGCTGCAAAGGCACTGGTGTCATCGTTGCAGTCAAACTACACACTAAGTGAGAACCTGAAAGAAGGTTCCTGCGGGAACAGAGAGTGAAGGACAGGTCGTGAGGTGCGGAGAAAGGAGCCAGCCCATGCAGGCCCTCGGAGGCCAGATAAACTTTAAATGCTAACTCACATCTGGTGTGAGGCATGTGACACTCATTCTCCATCTTCACCCTTTCCCCATCTCACAGCATGATTTTACTTTCAAGTTGCTGCCAAGCCCATTTGTTTTAGTTATATACCTAGGCAAGATGATTTTTTTTTTTTGGAGTGGTTAGGATGCTTGTCAGCAAATAATCAATAAAAGCTTATTACTGAATAAATAACAAAGTACCTGAAATGATTAATGACTAGTGGACCATTTCCCCCTGCGCCTTAGGGGTAAATTAGCCACTTTCTGGAAGTAAAAGCATTATGTGAAGAGGCAAGAACAGGAAACTGATGTGCCCAGACTGTCTTTTGCCCTGAGAGAACGTGGCTGTTACATAGCATATTCATCCCATAGCTATGTGGTGCTTGGTTTTGTTCAAGGTTGAGTGTAGCTAATATCTGCGCCAGGGTGGGTGCCTGAATAAGAAACATAATGAGCCCTAACGATCCCTCTGGATAAAGTGGGAATTTTAAAAAGTACGCTTATCTCTCAAAAAAATCTCTAAGTTTACTTACTAGACAGAGATCATATTTATAAGGTGTGAGTCAGAAAGGATTCTACCAGGTTTTTCACCTTTGTCCTCTGGGAGACAGAAGAGTGGTCTTGCGGTGACGAACTCATCATGAATACATCTGACCTGATGTCCTGGAGCGCGTAGAGCTTCTTCTACTCCTGAGATAATAGAGGCTGGAGGCCCTGAAGCTTGTCTGCTGCAAAGCACCCACACAAGAAGGATAAAACACCCTGATAACATAGGGAATACCTGCGCAAGAGACAGCTCCTCTGAGTCCAGGGGCAGTGTGGGAACGTGAGCCCAGGGAGATGGGAAAAGTGGGATGTGTGGTGCCCGTGGCAGCCTAATTGTTTGGATATCCTTGGATGAAGGGTGGGTGGGTTGGGACAGGTTGGGGACGAAGTCTATGAAGGAGTTACAGCTAGGACCCAGGAAGGGTCACATGCTTAGAGAAAGGATGAACCAGGGCAAGGAAAGAGGGGAAAGGAAACACCCCGGGAGGCAAACAGCAAACATACTATTCTCCTAGCCTTAGCTCAGGGTGCAGGGGGAAGTCTCCCCTGAGGATCTGTGGCCACTAGCCTAACTTCAGCTCCTAAACCTGAACTAACACTTACATAATCCTTCCTCCTCATGGCCCCCAGTCCAAAACACCACCACCACCAAAACCCCAGCAACTGTATAAGCTGAGAATTTTAATTTAAAGTAGATCAAAATTGGTAGTGCCCCATGTCTGATGCAAACAAACACAAATCTTGCATAAAGAATCTATACTTAATAAGGACCTGAATTTGCAATTTTTCAAATTTATGAGGCTGAAAGCAATATGCATAGAGTACAAATATACTTGGAATTTTGATCTTTCCTAGGACTATCGATATATGCTATAATACTTTTTCATGGTGCTGAGCGGTGGCAGCAAGCTACAATTCCCAGTGGGCTTATGTCATCCAGAGGGAAGATGATGAATACTCTCTGATGGACTGAGTTGCTAAGCTATGATGTTCAATAGGTGAGCATATTAAATGCATTTCCAACTTACAATATTTCCAATTTATGTGTGCATCAGGACATAACCCCATTGTAAGGCAAGGAGCACATGTAATTCTTATTATAGGAAAATCAGAAAGTACCAATAGATTGAAAGAAGAAAATTAAAATGAGTTGAAATCCTACTTCCATCCAACCACAGTTGACAAGTGGGTTTGTAACTTTTCAGTTCCTTTTTTTTTTAATGTTCGTATAGAAATTGTTTTTAAGCAAAAAATTCAGTACAGGGATAGTTTTGTTACCCGTTTTTCAGTAGAGTAGAGAGGAGTAGGCGGGTGGAGGAGAGGGGAAGGGAAGGTACTGGAAATGGAATTAGAACAAGTTAAATTCCTTGCTTTTCTAATTATGTTTCATACATGACAGTAAGTATATTTTATAATATTTATATATGACAGTATAACTAAAAAGAACCAATAAAAGAACATATGTAATTTTAACGAACAAAACCACACACCATACCAATCATAAAAATATAAGGAAATGAAGCACCATTAGCAAGAGTCAGCAGAAACAAAGGCAACAGATCCACAAAAATTATTGTCCTATTGGAACCATCAGATACAAAACATAAGGATGTCTGGCATGCTTAAATAATTAAAAGAATGGCCAGTGTGGCGGCACATCCTGCAACCCCAGCTACTTGGGAGGCTGAGGCTTGAGGATCATAAGAGTTTGATGCCAGTCTGGGTAACTTAGCAAGACCTTGTCTCTAAATAGACAGATAGGTAGGCCAGCCTAAGGATGTAGCTCAGAGCAACTCTGGGTTTAATGCCTACTACTGAAAAAAAAAAGTTCAAAACCATTAAAAAAGACAAGGTATTTAAAAAAAGAAATTAAATAGAATAATTGTAATAGAAAACTTAGTGGTGGTTTTGCTCTTGGGATATAGTAGCAGCAAATCATTCCTCTGTTGTAATTTAGGATATAAGCAAGCAAGCTATCAATTTCTCTTCTTTGACACTGGAGACTGACACTGGAAGCAACAGGGATGAACAGAACTAAAATTCTAGAGGAAAAGCCCTGCCTTGGTGAGCAGGCCATGTTCTTCTCTGGGGACATTTTCAAGCAGAACCTAGGACTGAACTTGATAAAGGCACTGGCTTCTCTACTGGGGGGAAGAGAACCCAGGGGCCCTTTTGATGGTCATTGGGATGGCATGATGAACCAGAAGCTAGAGGAACCTCCAAGACATGGTCAGTTTGCTCTGTGAGGCATCTGTCAAGTGCTGGGGCAGCACAAAGGGGCTGGTGAGGAGGAAGACAAGGTGGAACTTCTCGTAGTCTTGAAGAATGTTTAAGAAACAAAGATCTTTTTTTCATTTTTATTTATTTTTATTAGTGCATTGCAGTTGTACATAATGACGCAATTTGTTGTCACATATTCATAGATGTACACAATACAGCAACACAATTTGATCAATATCCGCCCCCACCCACACCCCTCTACTTCTCTCCTCCCATCCCCCAATCCCTTGCCTCTCTTCTGGGTCCTATATTTTTTCTAAAATGCCCAAGTACAGTGACATAATTCTTATACCATTTTTTTATATGCATGACTATAGAATATACAGTGACATACTTACAAATGCTTGGGATGTACCTTGCTTAATCTCAGTTCCAACATTTCCCCTTCTCCTCCCTTCCTATCATCCCTTGTTATTTTCGATATATTTGACAATAGGATTAAACATTTACATTTTTGTAAAGGCATGCAAATATCTTATGCAGGATCTCGCAACTGTATCTCATAAACATTGACATTGCATTTCTGTTCTATGGTTCTAATCCATGAGTTTATCTACCTTTTCCCCAAGCCTGGGTTTAGTTCCAGCCTCCACAAATGAGGGAAAACATTCAGCTCTTGACTCTCTGGGTTTGGCTAACTTCACTCAGCATGATTTCTTCCAATGCCATCCATTTACCTTCACCTGATGCAGTATCATTGATTCTAATAGCTGAGTAGAACTCCATTGTATGTGTGTGTCTATATCTATATATAAAGCTTTTGAATCCACTCATCCAGTGAGGGGCATCTGGGTTGGTTCCATAATTTAGCTATTGTAAACTGAGTTGTTTATGAACATAGATTTTGCTGTGTTGCTGTAATGTGCGGATTCTAACTCCTCTGGGAAAATACTTAAAAGAGGGATAGCTGGGTCATATGGTGGATCCAACTCTAATTTTTTGAGGAGTCTCCACACTGCTTTCCAGAGCAGCTGGACCAGTCTGTAATTCCACCAACAGCGTGCTAGTGTTCCTGTCTCCCCACAACCCCTCCAGCATGTCATTGTTTATATTCTTCATCTTTGCCAGTCTGACTGGAGTGAGGTGAAATCTTAATGTAGTTTTCATTTGCATTTCTCTGATTACTAGTGATTTAGAGCACTTTCTCATGTATTCATTTGCTTGCTCAGTGTCCTCTGTTGAGAAGTTTCTGTTTAGCTCTCTGGCCCATTTGTTGATTGCATTATTTGTGTTATTGAGTTTTTTGAGTTCTTTGTAAACTTTGGATATTAGTCTCCTGTCAGAGGGGATCACAGGCCATGATTCTCTCTCATTCTGTAAGTTGTCTCCTGACTGTAAAAAAACAAAGTTCTAAGAAGAGACCACAATAAACACATGAAAGGTCTCATTCTGTAGACCTTTAAAACTACGGGGGCACTGAATTTAATCATAGGGTATCCTAGCCATAGCTCAGCTCAATTTCTGACTGGAGTGATCAGTCCTCACCCTATGTAACAGGGAAAGGGCAAACCCTCTCTGGAGGGAAATAACACTGACTTCAGTTCTTTATGTTGATTTAAAAATATATTGTCTGCCACAGTTTTTAAAAGTCATGAGACATGCAAGGAGACAGAAAAAATGTGACTGATCAAAAGAAAAAGACACAGAGGCAGATCCACAGACGATTCAAATGTAGGGATAAACAGACAAGGACTTTAAAATGATTATAAGCACTTACCAAAATAGATGAACAACATGTGAAAGGGAGAATTTTAATAGGTAACTGGAACTTAAATAAAAGAATAAAGTGAGCATTTCAGATAATTCTTAAAATTAAGAGGTCATTTGGTGTATATAAAAGCAGAGTGCACCCTGAACTGAAACTCAGAGAACTTAAAAGACAGAAAATAAGCTAAGTAAATCTAAGCCAAGTAGTCTTATAGTCTTACCTTATGATCCAGTAATTATGATCCATGGTATTTATACAAATGAGTTGAAAATCCCCACCCACAAAAACTTTCATACAAATGTTTACAGCAGTGTTATTCATAATAGTTGAGACTGTAAGCAGCCAAGATGTCCTTCAATGGGTGAATGGACAAAGAGTAGGACATCCACACCTCAGGTATTTTCAGTGATACAAACTATGTGCCACAAAGCCTTGGAAAGACATGAAAAAACCCTAGATGCATGCTGCTAAAATGAATGAAGCCAGTTTGAAAAGGCTACACATCACATGATTCCATTATGGGAAAGGCAAAACTGTAACACTAAAAGGATCAGTGTGGGCGGGAGAGGTGGCTCAGTGGTTGGAGTGCTTGCCTGGCATGTGCAAGGACCAGGGTTCGAATCTCAGCAGCACATACACAACCAAGTGCCAGAAAAACAAAGGCCAGACGAAAAACATAAAATTAATTCTCTTTCCCTCTCTTAAAAAAAAAAAAGGATCAGTAGTTGTCAGAAGGTTAAGGAAGGGTAGGATCAATAGGTGAAGTGTAGGAGATTTTTTTGGAGGCAGCGAAACTATTATGTATAATACTACAATGGAAGAGATATAGGATCCATTTGCTAAAATCCATAGAAAAGGGTGGCGACTCCTAATGTAAACCATGTGCTTTAGTTAATAATAATGTAACAATATTAGTTCATCATCTAAAATGTCTCCCACTAAAGTAAGATGCTCATGATAGAGAAAATCCTGGGAGATGGGGTAAAGAGATATATATGGGAACTCTGTACTTTATGCTCAATTTTTCCGTAAACCTAAAACTGGTCTAAAATATGATTTGTTATACTAGAGAAAAAAGGGCAATAGGAAATATCTGCTATGATTTGGGCAAGTGTCCCCCAAAGGCCTACATGCTAAAGGCTTGGTCCTCAGCCTGTGGCTCTATTAGGAGGCAGTGGAACCTGCTTGGAAGTCTTCAAGTGAAGCCCTTGAAGGTGATACTGGGACCTGGTCCCTCCTCTCTCACAAGCTCCTGCCATGATCTGCTGCCTTGTACAGGGCTAAAAACAATGGAACTGACCATGAACTAAACCTCTCAAACTGTGAGCCAAAGCTTTTTTTGCTGGATATGTTGGCACATGCCTTTAATCCTAGCTAATTGGGAGACTGAGGCAGGAGGATCACAGGCTCAAGGTTAGCCTGGGCAAATTAGTGAGACACTGTCTCAAAATATAAAAAATAATAAAAAGGGCTGGGAATGTAGCTCAGTGGTAGAGTGCCCCTATGTTTAATTCCCAGTATAGCAAAATAAAATTAAAAATAATAAACAAATCCTCCTTTTAATTTGATTTCAGGTATTTTGTTAAAATAATGGAGGTGACTGATACAATAGCCACACTGCAACAGAGGGAGGAAAGAAAAGAGGAAGGAAGAAAGAAGGGGAGAGGGGAGAAAACCTCAGTGGAGGGTTCTGGTAAGTACAACCAATTACTACTGGATTTGGACAAAATCAGAACAAAAGTACAGAGTGAACTTCGTGTCCTTATCAATGCTAGCTAGAAGTTGTTTTCTATTTCTTCTCTGTTCTCTATAGAAATTTACATTTTACCCTATCTTGTTTTATTATATATTTGCTTGCCTGCATCAACACGAGATCCCTACCTAGTAAAATATAAAACCAGTCATTAGCCCAGGACCCAAACTCCTGCATAATGAATTTGTTACCACCCTAAGAGTTTTAATGCATGGTTGGAGTCACAAGAAAAAAGTGAAATCTCTAAGGGCAAGAAAAAAAACCCAACTAACCCAAAAGGTGGGGAAAACATATTTTAAAACTGAAATCAGAGCTAGAGATACTGGGCAGTAAGAGAATAAGAAACCAGTGTTTGCCTCTTGAAGATGATTCCAAACACAACCCAACACTGGGAACAAGACTAATTACAGAAATCACTAGAAAGTATGAGAACTAAGCCTGATATTCCTGTCTGGTCAGATGCCTAATGGGGTTAGGGTGGTTCTGGGCTGGTAGAGACTCTAGGCTCAGGAAAAGGGCAAAAAAGAACACCCCCAATTAAGCTTTTGGGATACTCCCAGATTAAAATAAAACAAATAAGAGTTCCAAATAACAAGAAAATGAACCACTTTGAGTGAAAGCTGTAAGAAATGAAAATAACAGATTTAGACTAAGAACTTAAGACAGTGGAATCACCAGACATGGACGATAAAATACTTATGTATTAAGAGTTACATAAACTTTGAACACTGACTTTTTTAAACCTACACAGAATTTTCTTTCAATAATACAAGGGTTACCTTAGGCCAAATACAAATACACTATGATGCAATTTTACAATTTATTAAACTACAGTTCAAAGCACAAATTCACACATTCTAAATACACTAAACATATCTAATGAAGTCACACTAGCCTTCCACTGAGATTTGATATATCTGGGTGAAAGACATTAACTTTATAAAACTTATTCTTTTTTAAAGAGAGAGGAACAGTGTGTGTGTGAGAGATAAATAATCAATTTTATTTAGCTTTTCATGTATCCTTTGTTGCTCCAACACTTTGTTGGAGCCACTACTCCAGTCCAACTTTATAAGACGTTTAAACATGAATCCTTAGTATATAAAACTGTGTGCTTGGAGCTGGAGGGGTGGCTCAGCAGTTATGGCGCTTGCTTGGCATGCACAAGGATGCAGGTTCAAACCCCAGCACCACATACACAATAAAGTGTCGGAGCAACGAAAGTCACATGAAAAACTAAATACAACTGATTCTTTCTCTTACTGTTCCTCTCTCTCTTAAAAAACAAACTGTGTACTTGTACGTAAGCAGTTTAATGGGGAACCCTCTTAGTGGGCTTCCACTCCACTAAGTCATCCATTTTGTTGCATTATTTTAAATACTTCAGGGGTAGAACAAACTGGTTAAATTTAAATCTAGATTACACTATCTAAATCTCTCATCACTTCCAATGAATTACAAATGAAAGCTGATTTCATCTGGTTTCAAATAGCTAATACTATTAATTTTTGTTTCCAAGAGAATTAACAGAATAAGACTGAATTTTTTCCCACACCAGTAGGTAGATCAGACAAGTTTAACCTGTAATTTCAGATCTCAAGAAGCATTAATGCCTGTTTAAGCTTCAGTGGAAAAGGCTATCTTCTTGGCTCAGATGAATTCATCATCTTTGTGTCTGAAGTAATTCTAGCCTCCTGCATCTCATACCAACCACTGAATAACATCATGTATAAAAATCATTAAAGCAGATGGTTCATGAAAGAATCTGCTCCCATGTTATGGAAGATAAGCCAGCCTCCCACATTCAGCTCAGGAAAAGACACCTTTCCACAATTTGATCAAGCTCATCACAGGATGGACCCCACAGGCTACTTCTAAACAGAGGCTCATATTCCTTGTACTTCTTATGAACCTCTGGAATGGAATTTAAGTCCTCAGTTTACTTGCAAAAGAACCATAAACATCATCATTCATATAATACATGAAAGCTGGTACATCATTCCTGGTTTTTCCTACTCCAGAGGAAAATTTTGCATTTTCAGCAACCTTCTCTACAATGATTAACTGCAAGTGTAAATGCAGAAGACACATAGTAACTCCCAGGTTCTGAAATTATCTTAATGACAGAGCCTTCAGGAAAGTTGATATCCAACAGAAAACTGATAACATGGTTAACCTCTTCCAATTGAAATCCAGTTCCTATGAAGCCTCCACCAATGTCTAATATGTTCATTGTAAAGCTAAATTCTCTAGCCATGCTGAACACACATTGAGCATCAGACAGAACATGTACATATACTTGAGATTCTTCATAAGCACTTCAGACATGAAACTTGACCTGTTATTTAGACATCAAGATCCTTAGCACATCCCAAGAGATGTCTACAGTTCTTCAGTGTTGTGCCAAACTTCACATTATCCTCTTCACCTCCAACTATCTTCTGTTCCAAAATGCAGTAAGACCTTGGCATTTGCGTGATTGTATGCAAGTTTCTTCAATTCAATGTCCTATGTCATGATATTCACTCCAATTTTTTGCTGCATACTCTATCTGAGAAATTTGCTTGTAAGGACTTATGTAAATAATAATAAATAATTGCTGCACTAAAGCCATTTCATTTGTGCTGGAACAAGCAAATTCAGTTCCAAGAGCTGCCCAAATCTCAAGTATGGCTGGAGTACAGTTGCACTTCACTATGGAGAATGGCTTTATCTGAGCCACTGTATTCTGCCACTGACTGTGTTTCTTCATGATCCTTCCAAGATCCCCCTGTAAGAGTATGTTCATAAACATAGTTATCAATAACATCTCTAAGGTTTGTTCCTTCATCCAACAGGCCAACAGAGTAGTTTGCAATGTCAATCATTTCTTTCATCTCAGCCATATTCCACAAAGTCAAAAGTTATAAACCCGGCAAAAGAAGAGATGGGCCACCAAGGCTACGTCTGGTTCCTTAGAATATTCAACTAACTGCTACAAAGGCTTCTACAGTTGATTGTACTTCAGAAGAAACTGATACATCTCTCAAATAATCACAAGATAATTCGGGAAGCAATAGCCTACTTGACACCAGTCTGGACGAATCTGAGTCTTGGATTTCTGAAGTGAACCTCCACGGACAAGTTAGGAGATAGACCCACCCTATCATCAGTGAGGTTCTCAAAGTGGCTTAGTGTTAGTCAAGCTGCTTTCTGTAAAGTTCTTCTCCTATGTCCTCTGGGTAGTTGTACATTTGGTCAGAAAGTTCGCCATGAGATAACAGCACAAAGAGTGACTTCTCTTTTATGGCAGAATTTTAAAAAAGGGAAATGATTACCTTGAGCAGAAATACCCAAGGTGGCCTGGGCCACAGGCTGCGGGGACAACATAGGTTGAAAAGAGTGGCACTGGCAGGAGCTGAGAAGCGGCCGGAGAGAAATGGAGCACACAGGTACAAGGAGAGAGACCAGGCTGGATAAGGAGAGGACTCGGCTTGTCACAGCAGAGAGCAGCAGAGTGAGAAAGGAAAAGAAGAGGCAGAGAAGGTGACAACCGAGAGAAAAAATGAAACACTTCGGCTGCAAGGAGAGCCAGAGAGTGGGCAAACACTGATTTTTTTTTTTTTTTTTTTTAATGAGGAAGCAGTAAGAAACCATTAGGGGTGGATTAAGTAGGTTTAAACGAGAATCAAAACGTTTTTTTGTTCTTTTTTTTCTTTTTTTGTACTGGGACACTTTATAACTAAGCTGTATCCCCAGACCTTTTCATGTTTTGTTTTGAGACAGGGTCTCACCAAGTTGTGGAGGCTGACCTTGAACTTGTGATCCTCCTGTCTCAACCCGCCAAGTTGCTGGAATTACAGATGTGTGCCACCACACTTGGTTCAAAGAGAACTTTTAAAACTGATAAACTTAACACATTGAAATTGTGGAGAACAGATTTAATGCAGACTAAGACATAAAGAGAGAGAATCAAGGGTCGAATGTCTTCACTCATCTGTGGAGGCTGGAACTAGACCCTGGCCATTGAGAAAGGAGGTCTATTATCATGTGTTAAATCCAGATAAGTTGCAATGCTATACAATCTAATACATTTTTAGAAATGTTTTGGGAAGGGGAGGGGAGGGATAAGGGTGGGTAATTGCAGGGACACTCTTGGGGGTAAATCTAATCTTCAGGATCTATATATATATATGATATTATTTTGTTAAAAACTTACATGATTGTTCAACAAATAAATTTCTCCAAAAAAAAAAAAAAGACATAAAGAGAGAATTAGAAAACTGGAATGTAGAGATCGACAAAGTAGGTAGCATGTTGCCCAGGGAGACATGGCACCGGAGACAGTGTCTGATATCTCATGTTTAATGAGATAATGTGTGATTAAAGACATTAATTCATAGGTAAAGCAAGCATTCTACAAAACCAAGTGGGAAAAACGAAGAGTTCCACACTTAGATACAATGGCATGAAACTCAGGAACACCGAGTCACAAGGTATCATAAAAGAGACCAGAGATATACCATCTACAGAGAGCATTATATTGATACTGACTTCCCAAAACTAACAATGAAGTTGGCAGTCAGTAGAAAAATCAAGTATTTCCTTAACTTCAAGATGTCATCCATTCTAAACCACATCCCTATTTCAAATAGCACTAATAAAGAAAATAAATGGTGTCAGTTAAACTATGACATGCACAAAAAGTTGTGAGATTTAAGAAGGAAAAGTGTGTAAGGAACAGATAAACAGGTGGCAAGTTATTTTATACATAGGTGTGTGCATAAAATAATGATGAAAATTTATAGGGTTTTAAAAAATAAAGACTAGAATACTGGTTCACAATAGCATGTAAATCAGGAAAGGATTGATCACAAGAATGTTCCAAAGTCCCTAATTATTAAAAATGATGCCCTGATACCACATAATTTTAGATTGTATTGAGTATGCTCTGTATTTAGAAGTAAATACAGGAAAAACAACATAAAACTTCCAAACAAGCACAGAGGGAGACAAGGAACTTAAAACAATAACAACAGCAAAGAAACATGCAACCCATCAAAAAGTGAGATAAAAGAAACAATATCACAAACAATGTGACAGAAAAGTTAATTATTCTTTAGGAATACTAATAAACATAAATGGAATAAATTTGTCTACAAAAGGCAGAAACTGAAAAATTCAGTTGTCAAAGGTTTATCTGGCTTAACAAGAGACAAAACTAAAATGTCAACACATGGAAAGATAGGAGGTAAAAGTACTGAAATATGCACAATAAATAGTACCCCAAAACAATTAAAGGTAGCTACCGATATCACAGGAAACAGGTATTAAGGCAAAAAGCATTGGCATTAAGTAAGTCACTGCCAGGATAACATAAGAATTAAACTTTATTCACTCAATAAAATGCCTCAATTAAAAGTTAATAAAACAAAAGAAATCTACCATTAAGAAGAGGGAATTCAAAACACCTTTTTCAATTATGGATATGGCAGGTAGATAAAAGTTAGCAAAGATACGAAAGTTTTGACCACCACAATTAAATCTGATTTAAAGACACAGTAAACAACAATTAGTACATAAACCTTTTTAAGCACATGTATAATATTTAAAGATTGGCCATACTTGAATATACAAGTTTCAAAAAATTTCTAATGGTTAATAATAAAATGTTTACATTTGCTATTGGCTTCTTAGGGCTGACAAATTATCATAAACATAGTTGATTGAAACAAAGTTCACTAGAGGCCAGAAACCAAAATCAGCATTACTATTCCAAAATTAAATTGTTGGCAGGTCCTTCATCCTCCAGAAAATCTAGGGGAGAATCTGTCCCTTGCCTCTTCCAGTCTCTTGTGGCTACTGACATTGCTTGGCTTGTGTCCACACCATTCTGATCTCTGCCTCTGTGGTCATGCCAACTTCTTTCCTGTTGGTAATCTCTCTCTGACTCTTTTATTAATGTCATTTGTAATTGCATTTAGGACCCATCTGGATAATCCAAGAAAGTTTCCCCATCTCAAAGCCCTTAACTGTATCGCAAAGACCCCCTTTCCATGTAAGGTAACATTTACAAGATCAGCGTTAGTGTGTAGGGATACAGCACTCTTCCTACCACAACACACACACACACACACACACACACACACACACACACCAAACACCGTATGTTCCTGGTTTTAGAGGTTTCAGTCCAGAGTTGGCTAGTTCAATCCATATCCAAAAACCATATGGATTGGGACTGAGATGAGGCAGGACATCTACGCAGAGGGGCGAGCTGGAGAAAAGCTGCTCACCTCATGGCAGCTGGGAAGCAGGCAAAAAGGAAAGAGCCTGGGATAAGATATAGTCCCCTAGGGCATGCCTTCAAGCACTCCATCCTTTCAAGTAGGTTCCACCTCCTACAGTTTCCACCACGTCCCAATAATCTATTCATCTATGAATCCAGCAACGTTTAATCCCTTGGTGATGTCGGAGTGCTCATTTCCCAAAGCCCCAACCTCTGAACATTGCTGACTGGGGACCAAACTTTCAACATATGAATCTTTGGGGGATGCTTCATATCCAAACCATAACAGTTTCCACAAGGGAATTTAAGATAGTTTTTTTTTTTTTTTGTTTAAAGGACTGAACTGGCAAAATTAACAACTAGAAACACTTAAACACTCTAATTTAAAAAAAAATTAAATAAATTTACTGGTGCTTTAAACTAGGAGCCATTAACCTATGTAAGGGCTTACCTTGCGTGCTGCATATTTCCTGGTACTGAATTCTTCCTCAGTGACAATCCCATACAGATTATGAAGCAGAGTAAAAATCATTCTTAGTTTAAGTCAGTGTAAATATGGTCTTAAAAATACAGAACCAAAAATACACTTTCATTCAACACATGTTTAGATCACCTTTTATTAAAGCGAATTATATCAGTACTGTAGGGTATCAATTGAAAAAGCACAATGCCATTTCCATGATAGCCATTGTTATTTAAGTAGTCGGTTGTAACACACATGAGCGATATTGGTGCAGAGTAGAAACAAAGTAGGCTGGAGATCCACGCAGGTCCTGAGTCAGGGTTTCAGTGGTACCATAGGCAGCTGCCCGTCTCAATGTACATTTTGGTCTATTTATCTTTATAATTCAATCATATCACACAGCTTTCAGTATTTATATATATTTAAACTGAGAAGAAATGACATGTTACAAGAAAGCATATTTTAATTGGCTTCATGTGTCAGAAATAACTCCCTATGTCACAATGATTTTTGTGTTATCAGCTGCTTTTTAGAAAGAATAGTTCCATATAAACAAATAAAGTGGTATATACATTTAGAAAACCTTAGAGAGCTATATAAATTGCAGTTTGTCCAATAAATGAATTAATTCCCATTCCTTCAAAGTCACTATTGTCACCAATAAGCAAATTAATTAATTCCAATCCCTCAAAATGAATAAAATTTTAAAAAAGCAAAAATGAAATAGTGATTACATTTTTATGGTGTGTTTTCAGAGAAATATAATAATGATCACTGACATGTTGGAACAGATGAAACTAATGGCTTTTATGTTTGACTATCATTCTGTGCTTTTCTATAATCATATGCCTTCATACTAAAATATTCTTCGTAATATTAATTCTATATCCATTTGATATAACTTCAAAATTAGTTCTGGTAGTATCCAGAACACCCATCAGGAACTTCTAAAAGCAACTTCATGTTCCTCCAATCATGACAACATGCAGCCAGGTTAGGAACTACTGAAATGACAACAGCAGCTTAGGCTGAAGCACCTGCCCAAGTCACTTGAAGCAGTGGCCAATGTTTAGTTCTTCTTGGCTTTCTTCAGATAGCGAGCCCTCAAGGTCTTGTTGAAACCCATGGTTACTTTAAAATAAATCCAAGAAGGCAGGATTGAGTTTATTGAGCCCTAGAGAAAGAAACAGGGAGATACATAATTATAGCCTACAATCCTATGATCTGATGTTCTTCTATATTGTTATTTGACTTATAGGTACATTTTAAAGTTCTTGTGTGTACAGTTTAAAATAATGCATAGATTTCTTGTTAGACATTTAGACAACATATATACGCTATTTTGTGTTACTATTTTGTGACTCAGTGGGAAAGAAAACCCCCAAAACCAAGGAGTACTGATGTGGGACTTAAAAATCTACATACCATAAGAGCATGGACCAGGTATCCATTGGTCCGGGATTGCAAGCCTACTGTTTTAATTGCAGACTTCACAAATGTCTCTGAAGAGGGCTTGTCCCAAGTTGGCTTTCGGATTTTAGCCAGTTTCGTAGCTACGAAGTATGGCAGGACACTCTAGAAAGACAACACCCCCCAAAAAAATATGCCATTGATTAGGAATGCCACAAACTCAAACAGTGATGCTTGGTGAAAAGCTGTAGAGAAAAAAGAAAGGAGAAGCAACTATCTGAACACAGCCTGTCACAATGCATGATAACAAAACAAACTACAGCAAGTCAATCTGAATAAAACAGAATTTGAGACTGAGGAAAACACTAAAAATAAACAGAAACGTATGTGTTTGAACCTTTAAAAGGAAGGCACTGATAGCAATCCAAGGAGCAGAGACTCAGGGGAGGATGTCCTGACTAAATGGAACACTGTTACAGAATCAGTCAGTATGAATTTTTTAACGGGATAGTACTCATTTCCTCAGTAATTTATTATGCATTAAGCTTGTTCTATCAGCTTTAGTCCTTCTACAACAGATACTTCGTTTTCTTAGCCTTAGGCTATCACTTTTCTTCCCTAGTTTCTTACCATTCTAAGTTTTATAAACTTTGCTAGTGATGAGCTAGGACTACCTCTTATTTATTTATTTAGACAGTGGGATGGGAGAATAGACTGTATAATAATATGGCAATTGCTTAGTAACTAAAAGACACCTGACATGACAGATACGGGATAACAAATCTGAATGTGACCTTTAGAAGAATTTCACTAATGTTATTTATTGCTTATTATGGTACTTTCTGGATGTGACTCAAAACAGAATCCCATTATAGGAAACCCTATTATGATGATACCCAAGTTATGACAAAGGACGCTTCTTCTGTAATTTGAAGTAACTTGGGCTCTGTAGTTCACCAAAGGTAAACATATTCTGCTTATGTCATATGTGTGAACAGAAAGGATATAAATTACAAGGACACCTCTTATTAAAAAGAGGGATCTGTTCCAACATGTGGAGGTCAAAATCAAAACTTCCACACAAGAAAACTGAGGTCTATGTTTCCTTCCTGCTGAAATCTTGAAGGAAGTTCCATGTCTCTTTGGTGTTTTGTGTATATGAAGGGTTTTGTAATTTTGTATTTTTCCCCACTCCAAAGTATGAGTCAAAGAACACAACCTACCATTCTTAATATGTAACCTGAAACTTCAGCCCAACAGTTAGAAGTCAGGAACCCAAGAACTGACCACTGTCACTCTCCATCTTTCTTTTTCTCATCTCTGCAACCACAAACCTACACTAAATAAATTGATTTCACTAAAGCACTTCAGTACCTGGGCCAACTTTAATTATATAATAACTTTATTTTTGAGAATCCGTGTTTTGGAATTATCACTTCAATTTATCCTTCACTTACTGAGCATTTTCTTTTTGTCTTTAATTTTAAAATCAAAGTTTTGTTGGGATCAAAGCACTAACTCCAACTGGCACAAAGTATGAAACGTGGAGTTCGATGGGTAAGTCAAATTTGTTCACCAAGCAAAGCTGAGGAGCAAACAAAACAGAACATATGCTTATACAATGATTTCGAATAATGAAGGAACATAAGCAAAGCTTTCCTCATCTCTGTGCCTCTTGTTTCCTGGTTATGCAAAAGTGAGGATTTAAAAAACATTCCTGTACATAGATCAAAGCCTGCTAAAATACTGTAAAGTTTTAAGCCTTTTGAGATACAGGTGGTCTGATAATCATACTTTTCAACTGCATTATACTTTCTGGTTCCTTTCTTCCACCCATCCTTCCTTGCTTTCCCCTCTAATATGCACATGATATGAACTGGATTATTTTGATCTTGCAGGAGAATTGCATTGCACTGCCTGATTGAACCACTTGATGGCACCACAAGTTTACTCAGGGTTCAGCCAACCTGAGCCAACAGTCTAGAAAAGACCCTGGCTGGAGGGGGAGGGGATAAGAGATGCACACAGGAATCCCAAGAGGAGTTTCATTTCTCCAACTAAGAAATGAAAATTCTGTTCTGGAAAGGGTATTTATTTACTCCCAGCATGGTTTAAAAATCAAGGTGGCTGACATGGATGCAAAGGATTCAGAGATGAACGAGCTTTTGAGCTAAGTCCTAAACAAAGTGGAGAAGTTTGCCAGAAAAAGAAATAACAGAAAAATAAAAGCAAAGAAAAGGAGACATAAGAGAGCATGATGTTGTTAGGGAACTGTAAGTAGTTCAGCGCGGTTCAAACACTGTGTGAAGCATGGCAGGAAGGAGGCAAAATGGGGGTGGGGGCAGACTATACCCAATCACTGACGGTACCAAGTTCCAGAACACAAGCTCCATGAAGACACGGTCTTATTTACCACTCTGCTGTCAATGCTTAGAACAGTACCTGGCATACAGTAAGGCCACAGTGAATATTATTAAATGAACCTGCAAAAACCCCTGCTTCATATGGAGAGCACTGAATCATAGTATTTAGAGCCCTTTCTACCGCTATGGTCCAGAAAATTAATTATGCCAGGAGGCTGACAATGAGAGTTTAAGCCAAAATTTTAGATATTGTGAAGCTTAAATCCAATGATCTAGTTAAACAAAGGCAAACACAGAGATCTAGCTATTTGCCAAGGGCTGTAAAAGGAATATTTTAAGTTATGTGAAGATAAAGAAATATCTTTTATACCAAAAGGCCATCTAGTGGCTGGACTGGTGGCTCAGTGGTTACAGCACTTGCTTGGCATGCACTAGTACATGGGTTCTACCCCCAGGACCACATATACATCGAGCTATTGGAGCAATGAAAGCCACATGAAAAACTAAATAAAACTGATTCTCTCCTTCTCTTAAAAAAAACCCAAAAGGCCATCTAGCAAATACACCCAGGAAGGTGTATAAATCTAATAATTTTGATGTTTAAAATACATACATATGCGGGGCTGGAGGGGTGGCTCAGCAGTTACAGTGCTTGCCTGGCATGCACAAGGATGCGGATTCAAACCCTAGCACCACATATACAACTAAGTGTTGGAGAAACAGAACCCAGATGAAAAAATAAAAATAAAGTTGATTCTCTTTCTCACTCTCTCTCTCTCTTTAAAAATAGAATAAAATACATGTATATGGTCATCTATATCTATAACTTGGGGAGATCATAGAGGAGCCATGAGATTGGGGAGTGGGGAAAGAAGGGGAAATTCTAGACAAGGATCAGGTTTAAGCTACTCTGTCAATATGTATGTATGAATGTGAACCAACGAATCCCTTCATTGTGTAAGAAAATGTTGAAACAACAACAGAAGAAGCCATCTAGGTACATCCTTAAACTGTTAAGCAAGAGCCCAATAAATAATTAATCCACTCCTCTGTTTACTCAGGAAAACATCATGGGAAACAGATCAAGAAGGTATGTACACTTTTATGGGAAGTATTTTGGGTAGAACAAACTTTATAAAGTTATTTAAGCTCAACAAGTTGCTATACAAATTTTGCCTGACATTGACAACTACAGATGTGGGCAAGTATCCTGGCTTTCAAATTTGGAATCCCAGACTGAAAATACTGACTGGTTAGACCACAAAGCAAAGCTGTTGATGTTTTCTTCCTTGCTCAGTCCATTAAAAAAAAAATCCCTGGAGACAACTTGGTTATCTCTTTTTCTCACTTACTCAACTAGAATGCTTAGGTATCTGGTCTTCACCAAACAGTTGGGGGTGTATGTGTCCTGCTTCAGAGCAGGAAAGCTACACAACTTAATGCCACAGAACAGTGGAAAAAAGAGGCCCAAAGCTGTCCGGCAGACACTCAAGAATCAAACACTGATTTGGGACTTCATACAAAGCATCTTTCATGCGCAACTATGCACTAAATACGCCTTCTCAAATCTGAAAATGACTGGAGAATAATTCTTAACAAGCTTTGGGATAATGTGGATCTGGAGGAGTCCAGACCATAGCCTATTTGCACAAAACAGGATTCTAGACCTGGTGTCTGTTTTGCCTTTTCTGAGGATTAAATTCATCAATGAGGCCAGCACATACTTTTAAGGAAGAGGTTGGGGATCCTATAAGGTATATCAGGGATGCATCACTTCCTTAAATCTGTTATTCATCTCCTATTTCAGGATCTTAAGTCCTCAGAAAAGCTGAATAATCATACACACGTATACTTTTGGAGTCTGATTTACTCTACTTGTAGACAATTAAATCAGTTCTCCCAAAAAAGGGCCCTTAATTATTGCATTGCTAGAAAACCTCAGACATTCTAGAAAATGTTAGGAAAAAGGAACTGTTCTGATGGTGCAAAGATTTCTAGCTGCATGGCAATGAAAAATAGGTCTAAACTTTGGCACTTAAGCTCAAAATGAAGGAGTTCAAAACATTAGGCTTTGCACAAGGACAACCCTTGACCAATGCTAACAATTCTACAAGTGGCCTATCTGTAAACATGTGGAGTTTGTATGTCAACATTCCAACAACAAAAGGGAAAATGGTGTAATCATACAGAAAGCATTCATTTAACAGTAAATGATTCCTTGAGCACACAGTACAAGAATGTTTAGGCACCGGGAACACAATTGTGCACAGAAACTACCTAATCTTACAGAGCTTATGTTTAGTAAGGGGGTATTGGCAAAGGACACTGGAAGTGGAGGCTGTTTCCTACTGCTGGATTGATCAAGAAGGGCTTCTCCAAGGTGGTGACACATAAACAAAGATCTGAAAGAAGGGAAGGAAGCCAAAAGGATACCAGGAAAAGCCTTTCAGACTGAGGGGAACAGCCAGTGAAGGCCTTGAGGTAGCACGCTTGTGGTGTTTCAGGGACTGCAAGGAGGGCAGAGGAGTAGTAAGAGGTGAGGATCCAAGGTAACATGGAAGTTTGAAATCAGAACATTGTAGGTGACAAAAACTCATGATTTTATTCTGAAAGAGATAAGAAGTCATGACAGAATTTTAAGCAGAGTAGTAAATGACTGGATTTTGCTTTGAGGACATTACTCTGGCTACTGCAAACAGATTGTAGGGGCTTTAGGCAAGGATGGAAATGAAGGCCAGATTGGGAACACTGTAGTGTCCAGGGTAAGAGAAGATGGTGGCTCAGATCAGAGTGGTAACAGTGGAGGGTGTAAGTAGTCAGACAGTGGGTATATTTCAAGGATAAACTAGTCAGTAGGGCTTCCTTATGGATTGAATTTGGGATGTGAGATAGAAGCAGTGAGTAATGGGGGGTGTGTGATGACTTGAATTTAAATTCCATCTTGACCACTTACTTTGTGTGATCTTGAACAAAACACTCAATTCCCATGCAACTGGAGGCTACAACATTTTTTAATTGTATTATTATGATAAGTGAATAAAACACTGTCAGAGTGTGAGATCTGAACTCTAATATGTGATAGCAATTATTTTCTAACATTCTTATTTTCAAAATCATCTTGGAAAGAATTTGGCTGAAACACCACATCCTATAAGAGGTATAGAACACCATTTTCCACAGAGAATATCTGGCTATTGAGGTAACCATTTAGGTGTCTTCCCTCCGGACAGAGTCAGTGGTTTGGAGGGACCAGACAGCGTAGGTTAACAGATCTCGCAGGGCAACCCTGTTGTAAAAGGCCAAGAAAAACGGATATCATCACTGATATACATGGAGATTCACCTCGCTGGAGTTCAATTATTCCAGCCAATCTAATTTTACTACTCTGAAGTCATTTCTCAAAGCTGGTGCAGTTGACCAGATATGAATATTTCCAGTGAGAATCTTTATGTTGCTTCATAGTTCTATTTAGACTCCATTTGCACTAAAGACACACTCTATTACCTCCTTTTATTGTCATTGGCAATTAACAAGAAAAATGGATGGATACTTATGTTTTCCAGTAGCCATTTTTTAATATTCAGCTTTCTAGCTCTTTGAAGCCCGACAGATCTCTATGATTACTCTAAGCAATAATATTTTCATGAAATATAAAGGAGTATCTTCTTGCATTTTAAAAAATCCTTGATTTTTTTCCTTTATTTTAATCTGTCCTATTTGTTTCCTAAATTTCATAGATGACACCAAATCTAGCTTATTATGATTTTAAAAAATCATATTTTTAACTGAACTAACAAAACTATCAACTCTCATAAACAAGACAAAAGAACTGTAGGGTGTTATTAAGTTTAAATTTAAATGGTGTGTTCTTTTGTAACCTCAGCATTGCTAAGAATGAGAAAACTCACCTCATTTTCAGGGCAGCTGAAACCTACAGCTACCCTTTCTGGGTTCGGGTGGTATCCCCCTACTTTCTCACTGCTCCTCTGGCAAAGTAAACCCTAGGGTGGTTTCAGTTGGCACATGGCCTCCTGATTGGTAGCATTTGCAGAGACCTGGCTTCTAAGTCCAAGGAGAAAAACTGGCACAAACCAGCAGCTCCATGAGAGTCAGGGAGGCACTGCAGACAGCGAGGACTTCAGAAGGACACAAACCAAGGTCACAAATCCACACGGGAGCATTCCATCCACTTCCTGCAAGCCTGGACGCATCACTCTCTCTTAGTTTCCTCACAGCACTGTCACTGTGCCAAATCATCAAATTCATGTATTAATTTACCTGTTTGTCACCTGTCTCCCCTCCTACTAAATGTAAACTCAACCACAGAAAGGACTCTGGCTGTCCTTTTTGCCACTATATCCCCAGTTGTCAGGTGAAAAGGTACCCTCGAAATATTACTTGCCCGAAGAAATTTGGAACTCCGTATGTAACTCCAGTTTTGAGCTCACTGTGGTATATTATGCTTAAATACCTGTCTTCTCTCTCCCTCTCCCCTGAGCACAGGACAATGTCTTAGTTACCTGTTTCCCTACCGCCTGGCTAAGGACCTCTCGAATAGTAGGCACCTGCTGTCTGATAAATGAAACTGACCTTAGGCAAGTTACATGGCTCCTATCGATCGAGGGATCGATCTCTGTAAAACGGGACTAGGTAACAGCCAGCTCGAGTGAGACGATAAAGTGGGTGGACACGGGGCACATTGTGGATGTTCTATAAAGGCAGGTTTCTTCTTTCTCTCCTCCACACTTACATGCCACTTTGCAGTTTACAGTGTTTTTCTATGCGTCACATTATTTATCCCAGTTGCTAGAGGGAGATTAAGTCTCAAAGTAAGGAAGCAACTTTCTATGGTCAGACATCACTGAACAGTTTAAAGCAGAACTCAAACCTTGGTCTGCTGACTTTGAGCTCAGTGTCCTTTCCTCACTGTCCTTAAGCACACAGTGACAAATGCAGTCTGCACAAAAAAGCACAGGGAGCACTGAAGTGGGCAGCTTTTGCCGTGACCACTTGCTCTGAAATGACCAAACACCCAGGAGGTGGTTTCCTGGGGTGTATTTATAGGGCAGGCTGTGAAGAAACATCACTGGGTGCTAAATCGAAGGGGATTTACGATGGAAAGCAGGATACTTGCATGTTTTCAAGTGCCTTTCCTCAGACTGCTTATTAATCAAAGAGAAATAAAAGTAACGTGCAGCAGAAAAAAATGGGGGACACGTAACAGAAGGGTGAAAATCAACACCACCAACGAGGGGCAGATGGATATTGTGTCTCCCTACATGATGCCCTGAGAAGGACACAACATCACAAATGCAGTGTTTTGGCCAGAAAAGCATAATCCAAATTAACTCTGAGGAAGCTTCAGATAAGCCCCAAGTGAGAAATGTTCAGTTAAAAAGAATGTGGGAGGAGTGGTGTGCTTTTAAAAATGTCAATGTCATAAAAGACAAAGGTTGTGGATGTATTCCAGATTAAAGGAATCTCGAGAAATGGGTCAATGAAATCAGACAAAACCTCATTTGGCTTTTTGAAACATTTAAGCATAACTTTTTTGACTGGTCTTTAATTAAAAGATAATAATGAGTACAAGTAATCCTCATCAACAGAACACACTTTTGATAAGAAAGTGCTTCTCACTCATCCTCTGTTCAAAATCAATAGTCTACCAGACCCACAATTCACCTCCAGCGCATTTACGTAACTTGTTGTTGCTACTGCTTCTTTTCTTTCTTTCTAAGAGGCTGGGATCTTGCTATGGTGACCAGGCTGCCCCTGAACCTCTGCGGTCAAATGATTCTCCTGCCTCAGCCTCTCATGTAGATGGGACTACAGGTGTGTGCCATTGTTCCTGGTGTTGCTACTGTTTATTTGTACTTCTAGGAAATGAAAATGAAAGAGAGAAGGACAGTGAGAGAGAGAGAGAGAGAGAGAGAGAGACAGACAGACAGACAGACAGACAGAGACAGAGAGAAGCAAATTTTATTGAGTTTTTCACATGGCTTTTGTTGCTCTGATACTCAGTTGTGTACGTGGTGCTGGGGTTTGAACCTGTGTACTTGCGCATGCCATACAAGTGCTGTAACCGCCGAGCCACTGCTCCAGCCCCATCCCAAGCCCTTTTAATTTTTTTTTTTTTCAATTTAAAGACAGGGTCTACCTCAGTTGCTAAGTCAGGCCTTGAACTTGCAATCCTCCTGCCTCAGTCTCCTAGTTGTTGGGATTACAGGCCTGTGCCACCACACTCAGCGGGCAAATCTGAATTCTCAACAGGAATTTTGAATATTTTTAGAAATTATACTAAAGAAGTTGAGGAAAAGATGGGGAGAGAAAAGTAAGGGAAAATATTAATAAGGAAGTAACATAAAATAATCTAGAATTTTAAAAATATACTTTCTCCCACAAAAGAGCAATCTGATGTACACTCACTTGGAGGCAGACCTAAAAAGATTACACAATGCCCTTCCAAAGATTAGACAAGTTAGACAAAACCTGAAACTCTGCAACACAGCCTCAGCCTGGAAGCCTCCAGACTGAGGCTGCCAACCGAAGATCAGAAGTTCATGGGAGCAACATAAGAAGCTTAAAAGGCCCTCAAAACAAATGATTGTGTCACAAAGCACGACTATGCCCAAGCCAGAGTCCTCTATACAACCAGGCAAAAGGGAGGTCTCCAGAGAACCACAACTAATATGTGCCATGAGCAGCACAGAGATAAACAAGATAAAAACCTGCTCTCAAGAAAAGACAAACAAAAAAAACCCAAAACCACCTTGTTCGCAAGAATACGCTGAATTGGGGGAGTAAGGGAAGAGCCAGAGAATTGAAGGCAGAGGTATATAAGATTTAAAAAAGGCAGGAGAGGTATAAGCAAGTGTGCCACTGGGCAGGGACAAACATTTCCAGGCAGATGAACTGTGTCGGGAGCCTTGGGAGAACAGGGATCACAGGGCTCAGGTGCGAGGAGGGCTGGAAATGTGGGGTGCACTTGGAAAGGACGCGGATGGAGGAGCCAGTCATGGGTACTTCCCGAGGCAGAGCACTGGACACCACAATGTCCACTTTGGTCTGAACATAGGGGAGGACTACGGGGTGGCAAGAAAGACAACGGCCTTGTGGGCGTTGAATTTAATCCTAAACCTCATGAACAGCTACCTCAGAACTAAGAAGGAAAGCAGTATCATCTGATTTGTATTTTCCCAAGAAAAACATGTGACATGCCCAAAATCTCAAGACATAAAACACAACCAAAGAAAACCCAATAATTCTATAAACTTTGAGTTTCATTTAGGCCAGACTTTGTTTGCCCCTTCACTGGAATGAGGTTCTCTTTCCATTCTCCTTCAGCGTTCTGATGTGTTCACACCAGGTGACAACTGTGCTTTCCTTCACAAATGCTTGAGTATTTTTTTCACCAAATTCATTCTAAGTTTAAACCTCAAATAAATTCATGTAAAGAAAGAGAATGATTGATGAAATTATATAACTTACAATTTGTTATTAGGGAAAAATAAAAGTTTATCAAAGTAAAATATTTCAGAAGACAAATACTATATTTGTATAGCAGTTTCTAGTCATATCTGATTAATAGGAAGAAAATGTGGAGGAAAAAAATGTCTTTGAGGGTAACAGGCTATGAAAATAAGAGAAGCTGGGCACAGCAGTGCATGCCTATAATTCTAGTGACTGGGATGGGAGTGGAGGCTGTGGTCCTGCCTCCAAAAAATTTATTTTTTCAAAAGAAAAAATAAAAATAAAACTGACTGGGGATGTAGCTTAGTGATAAAGCACCCCTTGGTTTAATCCTTGATACAAGAATGAAAGAAAGAAAGATGAAAGGAAATGTGAGAGGAGGCAGTTTTTTCTATTAACAGAGTTTTAGAAATCACATATCTGTGCTCCCAAGGCCTACCCCTTCCTTGTGTTACTAAAACATTTGCAGTTTCTGGTCAATGCCTATAAGTTACTCATCAATGGACTTTAAGGCTTCTACCTAGTTTCAGTGGGTTTTAAAAAATTATTAAACAAATAGTGTGATTATAATAGATTAATCAGAAAAATACAAATTAACAAATAGCGTAACACTGGATAGCATGGGATGCTATCCCCATCCCCCAATGAATCTTCTGTGTTACCAAAATCTACATAGCAGATTTGAGCTACCAGCATTACTACATCTGGTGTCAAGGAAGTGGGTAAAGGAAAGTATGGTAGAGTTCAGTAAAAAACCCAGGATTTTAGCAAACCCTTTACTCCCCAATATGCCTTAGATATGAGAAGATGCAACTCAAGTGGCTCCAACATCTGAGCATCCCTTGGATGAATGCTAAGGTGGGAATCTGAAACAAACAGGCTCTGTGGGTCCTGGTAAATGTTCATCCTACCGTTCCTTTCATTACCACTCTCTCTTACATTGGGGTTAGCTCCAGTGTCTACCAGAATGAAAGATTTAGAAGCTAGAGCTAGACAACACTTAGGTCCATCCTGTTTATCTGCAGATAGGAAGAATGAAATGGAACCAAGCAGCCAAGAACCTTCTGGCTCCATCACTTCCTAAGCACAGACGATCCAATGAGTGTTCAATGCTGTCTTATAGGCCTGGAACAAGTAGTGCAGTGGTTAAGAATAAGGGATTTGGTGCCAAAGAGACCTAGATTTGAGTGGGCAAACAGCTTAACATTTTTAAGCCTCAATTTCCAAAACTTTAAAAAAAAGATGATAATCACATTATTTATTTTTTATGGGATCCTCATAAGATGGAGTGAAAAAGGGGAATAAAATGCCCAGCAACGGCCCTGAAAAGCATCCACTCAAATATTCACAATTATTTTGATTGACAAGCCACAGTATGAGCCAGGTATGTATACAGGTAGGGTAGATGATTGGCAGAGGCAGGAACCGCAACTTCTCCCAAGAAGGACAGTGAGAGAGTGAGTGAGAGATAGATAGATAGATAGATAGAGAATGAATGAATCATTTTATTTCAGTTTTTCATGTGGTTTTCATTGCTCTAATATTTTGTTGTGTACATGGTGCTGGGGTTTGAACCCTTGTCCTAGATCATGCCAGACATGAGCCACTGCTCCAGCCCCCCAAGATATTTTTAAAAATATGCCTAAGCATGGAAACAGACAATATTTCTTTTCTTTTCCTTTTTTTTTTTTTTGTACTAGGGATTAAACCCAGAGATGCTTAAGCACTGAGCTATATCCTCACCCCCCCCCCTTTTTTTTTTTTAATTTTGAGACATGGTCTCGCTAAGGTTGCTGAGACTGGCTTTGGACTTGCAATCCTCCTGCCTCATCCTCCTGAACCAGAGCCAGTGGGATTACAGGTGTGCACCACCATGCCTAGTATGAGCAACTATTTCTTTCTTTTTTTAAAGAGAGAGAGAATATGAATCAGTTTTTATTGAGTTTTTCACATGGCTTTCATTGGTCTGACACTTAGTTGTGTATGTGGGTGCTGGGGTTTGAACCTGTGTACTCACGCATGCCGGTCAAGTGCCATAACTGCCAAGCCACTGATCCAGCCCCATCTTTGGGTTAAACAATGGCTGAATTGAGATGGGTAGTTGAAAAATCCACTGCATTTGCTTCCTCTCATTATTTTGTATTATATTTTCATAGTACTATATCTACTAACTACATAATAAACTCAAAGGTCTATATAAAAATTAATTCATAATGGATCTAGGACCTAACACAAGCTAACACTATAAAACTTATAGAAGAAAACAGGGCAGACCTTCATGATGTTGGACTTGGAAGGTATTTCTTGGATATGAAATACATACACACACACCCCCACACACAAACAAAAACAAATAAAAGAAAAAGTAGATAACGTGCACTACATCAAAATTAAAAGAACACTATCAACATGTGTGCACAAAAGACGCTACCAAAAGATTCAGATGTGGTGCCGCCCACCTGTAATCCCAGTGACTTGGGATGCTGAGGCAAGAGAACCACAAGTTCAAGCCAGCCTCAGCAACTTAATCCCTGTCTCAAAATAACAAACAAGAAGGGCTGGGAATGTGGCTCAGTGGTTAAACATCCCTGAGTTCATACCCTGGTATCAATCAATCGATCAATCAATCAAAATAATAAATAAAAAAGACTACCAAGAGTGAAAAGGCAACTCAGGGAATGGGAGCAAATATGTGCAAATTATCCATCTAATAAGGGGTCAGGATCCAAATTATCAAAGAACTTCAACAACAAAACCCCAAATTTAACAATGGACAAAGGATGTGAATAAACATTCTCCAAAGATGACATACAAATGGCCAGTAAACACCTGAGAAGGTACTCAATATCACTAATCATTAGGGACATGTAAATAAAAAACCACAGTGAAATACCACTTCCCCACTTGACACCCATTAGGATGGCTATTACATGGCTATTATACAAGTAAACAGAAACAGAAAACAACACATGTTCAGGAGGACGTGGAGAAATCAGAACTCTTGTATGCTGCGGGTGGAAGGTAAAATGGTGTAGCCAATATGAAAAACAGCATCGCAGTTAAAATTTTAAAATAGAATTACCATATTATCCAGCAATACCACTTCTGTGTATACATCCAAAAGGACTGAAAACATGGTCTCTTAAAAAATTTGTACATCCATGCTCACATCCACATTATTCACAATGGTTAACTGGTGGATGCAACCCAAATGTCCATCAGTACATGAGTGGGTGAACAAAATGTGAAGTTACATGCACAGCAGAATATTGTTCAGTCTTTGAAGGAAATTTGAACACATTCTTCAACAAGGATGAACCCTAAAGACATTAAGCTAAGTGAAACGAGCCGAGGACACTCTGCTAAATGATCATGAAAGATCAAATTCTGTATGATTCCACTCACAGGAGGTATCAAGAATAGATAAATTCAGAGGGACAGAAAGTAGAATGGTGGTTGCTGGGTCTGGGGAGAGGGAGAAATGGGGAGCTAATATTTCATGGGTGCAGAGTTTAGGTTGGGAAGGTGAACACATTCTGGAGATGGATGGTGGCAACGGGTACACAACACTGCAAATGTACTTGACGTCCTGAAATGTATGCTTAAAAAGGACTATAATGTAAGTCTTATGTTATGCATTTTCTACCACCTCTTAAAAAAGATCTATCAATAATCTGATATCCTCAAAATTAAACCACAAGAATGAATCATAATTATGCTTCAACAGTTTATAGTTCTTCTTTAGGTATCCCTACTTAGTTCGAGGTGATTTTTAAAGATTTGGACTTAAGTGCATAAGGCGAAAATAAACCATGTCTTTAACAGTGTGCTAACGTCACATTCACTTACCGAGGAATGTGATTTTCTTTCGTTGCCAAGACAGCAACTGTTGCTGTGGAAACCACACAAAAACAGGGATACTTAACTGAAACAAACTCTACTCACCTGCACAAAGATGCCCTTGCTTCTGTACTCCTCATGCAGGCACTGAGAGAAGAAATCTACAAAGGCCTAGGAGGGAGATGGGAGGGAGAAGAAAACACACACATTACATCAAGCTGCTTGACTTGTAGTCATGGAAATGAAAAGTAATAAACTACTTAACACTATCGTTTCTAATCATTCTTCCAATTCAAATGCAGGAAAAATGTTTTTAAAAAACCCTTAAAACCTCAAGTGATTTTTATCTGCCACTAAATGAAGAATTACCTTACCAAATATAATATTCAGACCAAAATTTTATTTAACTGGAAAAAGCTCTTCTTATTCTTTTTAAAATTACTTTCTATTATTACAATAAAGGTTATTATTTCTACTGTCTACTTGCAACACAAATAGAAATACAATATGAATTCTGCCCGATGGGGATTCCGTTGTTGTGAAAAGGAGAAGAGCAAGCATCCTCTGAATGCTTTGGGGTAGCAAAAACCAAGAAGTGTAGAGGTGAAAGTCAGAGCCCATCTTTGGATAATGCAACCTTAAATCTGTCTACTAAAAGTGTCCTTTCTCGGTACTGGAGTGGTGGCTTGATGGTTATAGCATTTGCCCGGCATGTGCAAGTACACGGGTTCAAACCCCCGCACCACGTACACAACTACGTGTTGGAGCAACAAAGGCCACATAAAAAACTAAATAAAAATTGCTTCTCTCTCTCTTAAAAAAAAAAAAGTGTCCTTTCTCAAATGTGGATTCAACCTGAGGCTTGAAATGCCAAGTACCAATAATGGCTCCACAAAGGTCTGAATTAGCAAGTCTGTTTCAATAGAAAACAGGCAGGAAATTGGGAGTTCGGCAATCACTTCCAACACATGCCATCATTTTAAACATGCCATGATATGTTCCAGAGATACAGAAAGGAAGTACATTACAAAGTTGCGGATGGTGTCAAGGTGTTTCAAAAGAAACTGAGGTTTTTCAAAGGAAGTAGGTGTTTTGCTCTTTTCCTTCCGGGGCATGTAGCAAGTTTTTACTTTGTGTTATAATTTGCTTGTTTTTCCCTAAAAACTTGTTTAACTTCAACATCTAAATAGTAATTTTTCCCTTCAGAAATGTATTCCATGCCTCAATAATGTATCTGAAGATGGCACTACTGACCTGCAGGCAGGAAGACACGCATTCTTCATTATTATCCTGGCAGTAATGCGAGGAGGTGAATGGAGATGTTACATGAAATTATGACAAACTACAGAAAGTCTGGAAAATTACTGTCACACCCCAGAAGTGACAATGTGTTTCTGTGAATTCTTTCATCAGTCTATCTTGGCCTACTATGTATATTTATGTGCTGAGTGAATTCATTTCTTCTATACTGTGTGAAACTGACTCATTCACATATCAAACCTCCAATCTCAGACCCATTAGCATCATGTTCTAATTAACAGAGTAACTGGTCTAGGCCAGCTCTCTATGGAAAACACAAGTATCACTTTTAAAAATCAGTAAACAACTGGGAGGGAAAAAGGATCAGCAGCTTTGATATGCTGTCATCTCATTTGTAAGTTTACACCTATCAGTGTGTCTCCAACTGTGGTTTCCCCAAAACTCATGGTGGGTATTCTCTTCGTCTCTTAGTCCATTGGAAAAATGCCATGAATACAAATTCAAAGAAGTTAAGTTTATGCTAATTACCTGGTCTAAAAATCACTCCTCGGTCTTATAATGACAAAATTTACTAAAATACTGTTCACCTTGGTTGCAGAGTAGATGGTCAATAGTGGAACCGGAAGCATGCCACTGGCAGAGGAGATGTTCAGAATCACCCCTTTAGATCTAAAAAGGAAAATGTGCCAAGTCAATGCAATGACCCATATACACAATTGTGAGTGAATGACAGATCAATAAGTATAATTGTTTGAAAGAGAACAATATAGTTGCTTTTCTAAGACACATCTCTCCCTGCCTTTCCTCAGTGCGTGATATGCCTGGTTAGTGAATGAGGCGTAATTCAATCAACTAAAAATAGCTCTTCTTTAAGGATGAGTTCACTTCCCAGTCTTAGTAATCCAGAGCATGACGGGATCAGATCTATTCTCCTTGAGCTGATCTTTATCTCTGAGGTCCTCTCTGGCCACAGCATCAAGAATGCTCATTTACAGGGCTGAGGGCCTAGCTCAGTGATAGAGTACATGCACGAGATAGCACGCATGAGACCCACACCCAGCACCCCCCCCCCACAAATCCTTATTTACAGATGCTTTCTACATGCAACTTTATTTTGGCATATCACCCCACACTAGCTTGCTATAATATTTAACCATTCTATTTGTATAAACATGTTCCCCCCGCAACAAAATCATAAACTTCCGGGAATTGTAGCTCTCTTTCCTTCAAGTACTCTGCAATTGCTGAGTATGTAATAAACAGGTGCTTAAGAAAACCTCTGGCAACGAGTGAATCGCTATATCCCGCCTTCATACTTTCCTTGGGTTGTAGATATTTGGGCACCAGAGCTGACTCTAAAACTACATGACTCTAGTTCATTTACTATTCTTTTGCCAAAAGGCAAAGCTTGGTCTCTTATAACTTTTAGAGAGTACTGTAAGTTAAATTCAGAAAGTTAGCAGTTTTTTCTAATTCTACGTGTATATGAAAAGTAGTTTGAGAAAAGCAGTGCCATGCATATACAGGTTGCTAGCAAGCATATACGGGTAAGACGACGTGTGCAATTAGGATTTTAGGAATGCCACAACTGTCAACTAAGGGTCAGGCAGGCGTGGGCTTGCTCTCTCTCTCTCCTCTGCTGGGGATAGAACCCAGGACCCCACATCTGCTAGGCAAGGGCTCTACCAATGAGCTCTATCCTCAGCTGCTGAAATCTGGCTCCACCCACCTCCCATCCCCTCAGGAGGCTCCTTTCCTTCAAGCCGATTTCTCTTTGTTCTTCATCTCAATTTATTTCCCCAAAGCATGTTTAAGTATTAAAAAAATAAAGGTGGTCGTGAGAGGGGTACTACATGGATCTGTTTTAGGCAAAATAACAAAGAAAACATGATTAAATGGCATCTAAGTTCTTTCAGACATAAATCTGAAAAGAAATAATCCCCAAAGGTCATCGGCTCCATCTGCCAGCTTCTAGGCAAGATGCCACTGGAACCATTAATGGGAAGCCTGGGTCCTCAGCTTCATGTGCATCACCAGAAACAAGTTATGCTTTGTGTTTCTGTGAGTGCGTTTTTAACAAAGTCCTTATTAGTAATACATACTTCTCTAAGCAGAAAAATACATTAACATTTTTGTGATAGAAATAAAACTTCATATTTAAAGATGCTATTAAGGGTCTTGAAAAAGTTGGAAATAAGTGATTGATGCATGAATTACATCATTCTTATAAATTTTTTTGCTTGTATCTCAGAAACAGAAGCGCCTTTTCTTTTTTTAAATAAGAGTTTTTAATCAAGAGTTAGAACCCAATCTTCTTTTTTTTTTTTTTTTTTAAAGAGAGAGGGACAGTGAGAGAGACAGAGAAAGAGAGAAACAACTTTATTTAGTTTTTTACATGGATTTAGTTACTCCAACACTTAGTTGTGTACGTGGTGCTGGGGTTTGAACCCAGGTCCTCGTGCTTGCCAGGCAAGCGCCGAAACCGCTGAGCCACCGCTCCAGCCCCAGAACCCAATCTTCTAATAATTAAAAAAACTGTTTAACAGTTTCATTTTACCTATATTTGTAAGAAATTCCTTTGAGAAAAATGGAATAAAAACTACTTCTGTGACAGAAGACTTTTAACACACTATTAATTTATGATGTTTATATTATCTTCATCTTTTTACGGTGTAGAAATTAGATAGTGATGGTAGTTGCACAGCTCTGTGAATATGCTAAAAACCTCTGAACTGTATACTTAAAATGGATAGATTTTAAGGCATGTAAAATATCTCAATAAATCTGTAAAAGGAGAGAAAATACACATTTACAACATACTGGAATGCATCACCTTTAAGCAGAGTGAGATCCCAAAGGAGTGACTGTACTGTCACTCAATATTGTGACTGCAACACAATAGGCTTTCTGGGAAGTAACTCCAAATCCTGATGAGTTAAACCCCCTCCTCTGTCAAGAATCCTAGGAGGTGTGAGTTTTTATTAACTTTTTCTCATATAACTAGGAATTATTACATCCTTATTCATACAGACCAAGTAAAGAAAAAGCCAGCTTGAAGAAGATACAGTTGTTTTTCACTGCAGCCACAGTCTACCATTGCTGGTTTTGTCAGCTGGAATCTGTGCTCTGTTCCACTCACACTAGATGGAGTGGTTGTGTTTGCCATGGAACAAAAATCTTACATTTTTTATTTCATTCCTCACAAATGAAAGGCAATTTAAAAGTCTTTAAAGGTTAAAGTTTAATGTCATCAACTACTTTTTAAAAATTAAATCTTAAACTCATTAAACAGGCTTTTAAAACTTTACTCACCAAAGCTGTGATTTCAACAGAGAAGTCATTTAAAGAAAAGTTTCACATTTTCAAAATATTATCAACTGTCTAACATGTCACAGGCAGTCATGTCCCTCACTTGTTTACTCTTTAGGGCAACTAAGATCTTTGTTTCTCAAATATTCTACCCTGTTTTAAAATTTTGGGAGGTAAAGCTACTTTGAACAAAAAAAGTCAAAATTTTAGGGTACTTCATACAAAACAGAGTATTTGCATTTTAAAAAACATTACAACAAATCTAAGACCATTTATTTGCTGCACACAGTGAGAATGCATCAAACCTAAGAAATAGAGGATGGCATTTATAATTACACCCAACTGACGCAGAGAAAGCACCCCTCTACAAATCTGTCCTACCATCGATAACAAGCAAAAACCTTCCCATGCCCACAATAGCATACGATTCCCCCCAACTCTCCAAGGTGAATGATATTCAACTTCATTTTGTCTGAATCACAAATAACACACTGGTATAGCTTGTCTCAATCCTCTATTATATACGCTATTCTTTATGTAGAAATGGGGGTGAACATTTAAGACTGGAAGGCACAAAGGACTTGTCTTTAAAATCAACAATGACTTTGTCTGGCTGTAATCCTCCATCTAAGCAGAATTAGTGACGTCAAACCAGTTTCCATGGCACAGCCAGACTCAGGACAACTCTGTTATATCAAGCAGAAGGACAAATTGGGCTGCGCTTAATTGCACACAGAAACAAACATAAAACCAAACCCTGCTTAATCTCTCATTTTCCAGGGACTTGGGGATAATTCTAAGATTGGAAGGTACATTAAGAATTTTTGCTGAAGCTTTACAATGAAGACTCATGTTGCTCATACTTCAGCACATTTTCTAGTTTGTTATGACAAACATCCTAATAAACAAGTCAAGAGGTATTTTCTGTAATGCCAACATTCTTAATTCATCATATTGCTTACTCGCTAACAGTTATACAATGGTGTCTCAGTGGTACAAATTACTGAGGATCTACTGGAACTAAAATATTGCAAAAACAAAGCAGAAAACGTAACTGCTGAAAAAACACCTTTCCATACGAACATATTCTCTTTCATTATTAGCCCTCCCACATGCCAAACAAACTCACCTAACCTTATTAACCTTAGGATCTTGCATTTATAGCTTCCTAGAGCTACGTAGTCTAGAACTCCCTCAGACCTCTTTAATAGTCACTTGGATAAAAAAATAATTGCCAAGTCTCTGTCCTATACATTTCCCACCATTCCATCAGACTTCTGTAGTATCCGTGTTCTCATCTCTATATAAATACTATTGTCATTCAAGAAGCAATAGGTCTCCTTTGAAGTAAGTTACTGATTTCTGCCTTCCTCAGTAAACCTCAGCACTGCTCCACACAGTAGGTGAGAGGGGGCGGGGAGGCATAAATGCTGCTGTGAAGAACTGGAACCACAGGGTCAATCACAGTGGGGACAGCTACCTTATGCTGGGTTTGATGGCAGACAGGGGGGGAATGTGCAGAAGACTCCATCACAATTCTTCACATTCTCACTTCCTATCAGCGAAGATGTAAGTGTGCTCTTGCAGGGATATATATATATATATATATATATATATATATATATATATATATATATTTAAGCTTAAACATAACATTGAAATTGGTATAGACAGTTTTCAAAAAAACTCTCAGAAGACAGGAAAATATTGAAATAGAATTCTATGTCAGAAAAGCTTCCTAGAATGTGAGGGTCAGGTATATAATTAGAACCAGCAATCCAAATACTTACATTATACAAATATGGCATTGTTAAAGAAAGTTTGCAAACATTTAACACATGAAAGAGAATTACTGCCCTAAAACACCATAACATGTCATAATTCCACCTTAAGCAATACAATATGAAAGAGACTATTTTTAGCCTTTCATGGTTGTTATAGCAACCACCTCCTGGCTCCAGCTGTACACAATGTTTATAATTCCAGGGAAGTAGAAAGCACAAGTTTCCTCTATAATGTAATTATGTACTTTCTACTTCTATGGTAATAATACCTTAGTTTGATTATAGATACTTGTTTAGTGATAGTCAGTTGGCCCTAGGCTATAGGTCTAGAGGGTTTGGAAAATCTCATACATCAAAGGCAGAATCAGTGAAAGCACTGGGGGAAGAAAACAACAAAGGTTCTTTTTAAAGGACACTGCTGTTACTCAATGCAGGAGATACCAATCCTCAGGAAACCAACCACAGGAAACAGGCCATTTTGGGGTGGTGTAAAGAGTAGGTTATGATGAAACCACTCATAATGTGTAAGACACACTGCTTTCAGGTGACCTGTTCTCCGGAGGTTTCTTTCCTTCTGGACACACAGCTAACATTTCTGGCCTCCCTTGCAGTTAGCTGTAGCCTGTGACAGACAATGCAAGGTGGGCAGAAGTGATGTATATGACTTTCAGGGCTAGCCCATGACACCCCCTAAAATCATCCTGATTCTCTCCTCCCTCATCTGCATGCAGAGGAGAACTTAAAGAATGATGGAGACCTTAGACGGAAGGAGCTTCAGATCCCTGAATGGCTAGGGAGAGATATGAAGCCACAGACATTTGTCTGTAATGGCAGTTAGCCTACCTACCTAATACACCTAGCTAGCAACTCCCTACATTCAAGTGGATATAGATGTTGCCTCCCCTAATCAGAACTCGCCCAGAGAATCCACGCACATTTCTCACCAGTTCTTAGCAAGTACCACAGTCACCCCCATGATGTCAGTTTCAGTCCACTGCTTCTGATGGCTTTCCACCAGATCTTTTCTCTACTTAGGTTTAAAATCAACTTGACTTCATCAAGGCAAGGATACAGCTCATTTTCGGAATGCTTCATAGTAAATTTTACTCAACCAATGCCTGTTGAATGGATGAGTCTTTTCTTTACCCTGTTTTTTCTTTCCTTTTCTTTTTTAAAATCTAACATTGCAATTATAACTGTAGTGAAGGCTGCTAGGTCAATAGAGAGAGCCGTGAAGTTTCCAGTCTTCATATTTGTAATCTTTACTCACTTATCATGTACTTTATAGCATTCCATTTGTCTGCACCTCAGATTTTTTTCACCTCTCAAATTGGGCAGTTGCTTTCAATTAACATTAAAGAATTATATTGCTGTGATTCTTTGTATCCAACAATACCCTCAAATTTTTCTTTTACAATACCTCAGTGATTTATAAGCATTTTTCTATTCTTTTCTTTCTTTCTTTTATTAGGTTCTGGGGATAGAACTTGGGGCCTCGCACATGGTAGGCAAGCATTGTTTCACTGAACATCCACCTCCCCCCAAGTATTTTTTTCTTTTTTTAAAGAGAGAGAGGGACAGTGAGAAAGACAGAATCAATTTTATTTAGTTCTTCATGTGGCCTTCATTGCTCCAACACTTCATTGTATACGTGGTGCTGGCGTTCAAACATGCATCCTCATGCATGCCAGGCAAGTACCACCGCTCCAGCCTCAAGTATTTCTTTTTTAATGGATGGATTTACCGTCCTGCATTAATGCCACGTCATTTGCAGATATTAAAGTTGATTAAGATGATGGCTAAAATTTCATCCTGACTGGGTTCTCTTCTGTCTTACCCAACTCTCTTCTAGGGTTCTGGTCTGGTTTGACCATTGCCATTTCCAAATCTGACATCAGGAGTACACTCTTGCCAGTCAACAATAAGCAGAGGTTTCAAAGGCAAATTTACTAAAAATAAGTAACTAAAATGCACAAAGCAGTATATATGAAACAGAATTACAAAGAAGCTTGCTGAGGAACAGATTCTTAATTGGTCTCTGTAGATCCTCATGTATAAATGAGTTAACACATACTGAACTGTCAGTACACCTGGCACATAGAGGTACCCAATAAACTCAAGGTATAATCCCTGCCTGGAGCTGGTCGTAGAGGCTTCTTAACGGAAGTGGAGTCCTTGGGTCCTCTCTTTTCAAAGCTGTGATTCCTCTGATTGTCTTGCAAACTCAACACAATTTTGCAGAGGAAGGATGACTGTGAAGCCCTAAATTCAGCAAAATGACCAAGCTGGCTCAAGATGCAAGCTTAGCTCTTTTCAAAGTTTTCTCTGTAGGCCTTGCCATCACTCAGGTTTTTCCACGGGAGGAACAGAGCTTAACTGTAACTCTGCACTTCATGTTACTTCAAATATGAAAACTCTACCATACATTCCTCAAAAAAAGTGAAGCCATCCAACATATCCTAGTGGTACCCAATTTGAACAGGAACACAAATGAGCCAATGAACACTTGCTCCTCTCAGGGTTGTTGGTCTTATGAGCACTTCACAACATACCTAAGTTCCTGACACATCCATTCTCCCAGTAAGAACTGGAAAACCAGAGGGTAGCACCTTCCTGCATGACACTCTCAGAGAATGCAGCTTTAAGAAGGCATTCCCAGGAATATCCCAGGAACTCTTCCTGCCCCCTCAGAATAGCAGGCAATTGAGTTAGTGACTCAGGCTGGCTTTTTAATCCTGATCTAAAGGAACCACCACAACCCTGGAGAGGGAAATAAAGAGTCGAGTGGAAAAGGCCTCCTCCAGTGACTCACGCTCCACTGTGTGACTTGCCTGGCACTAAGACATGGAGGCTGGGCTCATTAGTCACTTTAACGAAATTTTCAAAGAAAGGATTCTCCCTATAAATAATAATGAGTTCCACATCCACAGTGTTTGTGTATGAGCTCATGACTCACCTTTCTACCATGCCAGGCAGCACTAATCGTGTCATCTGCAAAAGAGAAAACAAAACATGATGACCGAGGATGCAGGCAGAGTGAAGGACACCCACCCACACAAGAGAGAAGGGAATCACAAAGCCACTCACCACTCACACAGCAGTGTACTTTATATACGCTGTACAATTTGGCTGTGTCAAGAGTGCATAAAAAAAGAACCAGATGAAATTATTTGAGATAACACTGGGAATACTTTCGGTGAACTTGGCTAAAATTAGTCTTGTTGAAATACAATACTGGCCCAGAGATCTTCAAATAATAATGGATTTATGGTGAAATCGATGGTTTCCAAAGCACATTCTCAGAAAAGGACATATGTTATCACAAGAAAGATCCTGCCTACCAAGATTACTGATGCTTTCTAATCTCCAGAGCTCAAATAATCTTTTCTAAATAAAAAAAGAAAAAGACTTATAAAAGAATGCTATAAAGTGACATGTTAACAAATATTAAGTGGACCTTTCACTTAATATTCATTTCTTTTGTTGGTCCAGCTAGTTGTGAGTAAAACTCATCCTTAAAGAAAGGGAAGGGTATCTGTGGTCTTCAGCAACCAACAATGAAAAGGTAACAACTATACTCTTTAAGGACTTCAAAACTGTTGGCTAAATGCATGTAATGATGAGAAGCTACTTCTAAACTCTGTTTTGAGAAATTCTTAATCAAGGAAAGTGGCTTAGCCAATATGACACCATGGGTAAAAAGTACTGAGGCTAGAACACAAATTCCTGATTCCTAAATATCACCAGCTAAGAGACAAATACTGTTTTGCAACAATAAAGTCCGAATGAACGTCAAATTTTCAAGCTTTCTATTTTGAATGTTACTATATATTAATTAAAGTGCACAGTATTCAGATAAGAAGGGGATCTTTTTGCCTAGAAACATTCTGAAGAAAGAAAGCACCATCCAAACCTTGCCCAGGGAAACTGCTATGTAGACATCTAATCCAAATGTCAGTCCTGGAACTGTCGCATACTTTCCAGGGAAAACCCAAGTTCTACTGGCACTGTGTCACAAAAGATGAACTCATATATTGCCAACTTCAAAACAAAGGTATGTCTTCAAAGTATAAGGGAATCATTTCAACAAAAGAACATGGATCTAACCCAATCTTTTGGCCCAGATGAAAAAGAAGAAACCATTAGAGGGAAAGGGCCTTAAACTCCCCTTATTACTCTTCCTATATGCAAGTTTACGTTTTTAATATGGACATGAGAAAAGTAGCAAGCCCAGCTATCTTAGACCCCAAGGTGAAAGCCATGTGCCAACAGTGGCAGAGGCAGATCTCTGGTAACTGACTGTGAAGCCACTATGTGATGCCCACCTAGGTTTTCATCTGAGGCAGGAATTTCTATTTTATTTAAGATACTACTGTGTCTAAACTAAAGCAATTGACCATTTCTGTTGATAACAACTGGCCAGAGTTAACATTCTAAGACAAAAAACAAACAAAAAGCAGTATCCCCAAACCAGCTACACTGGCAGCCCAAACAGCCTCAAGTTTCCATAGTTTAAAAACACAGCTCCAGTTCTTCTCTTTTGTAGGTTTGTTTGACCCAATTCAAAATGTGCCAACTGGGTTTCAAACCAAACTTTGTGGAATCAAATCAGAGGAAAAAGCTGATTTCCGAGCTTATCCTGCCAGCATGGCCACCTTTTCTCTTCTTGGATTAAGTAATAGCTCTTCAAGTTGCTTACATATTTCCTGAAATTTGTCTTTTCCTAGAAGCACATAGTAATTGCTCAACGTAGCTGCCGAATTGGTACTTAATGTAAGTGTGGTGTGTAGTTGGGTCACAGTCCTAATTCCAGCCCTTCTATTAACTACTGCCATGACGGCAGAACTACATTAATAATCTACATTACAGGTTATTATATCCTGAATCTCAAATGTGGGAATGTATGCAATTGACCAAGCACAGAGCACAGCAGAGAAGCATCTGAAGGGAAACTGGTGTCTTACTGTTATTCTTCTGTTCATTCACACAAATATTTATCATCTACTCTGTGGGCTGGACACAGCATCAGGCATTTCTGGGTAAGTGACATACAATAAATACATAGTGTTAGAGATGAAGAAAATTATCTTTTTAAAAGGTACAAAGGGCCTCACACTCTGAGAACCACCAATTACCTGGTCCTGCCTTTCCACATGGTGCACCCCAGACATCCCAGAACCAAAACCAATGACTCATTTTAAGGTCATCCAGTTGAGCTAACCACACAGAAGTTGCTGGACAGTTTTATTAATATTTTAAAAACCTCAGTTGGATCTTCTTGGGGGTAGTGAAACTGCCCCAAGATTAGCTTGTAATAATGTCCGCATAACTCTAACTGTACTAAAACCTACTGGATTGTACACTAAAATGGATTCTGTGGTATATATATATATATATATATATATATATATATACATGTAAATAATTCCTCAATAATTTATATATGCTTAAGAAATACCTCGGCAATCATATGAATAAAAGAATTGAAATAACATTTAATGCTACTTTATCAAACACAGGACATAATGAGCCACTTAAACTGCTCTTTGCATACCAACTTATAGCCTGGAACAGCATATAGCATGGGGTTATAGTCTTTCTCTCTCTCTCCTTTTACAGTTCTGGGGATTGAACCCAGGTACTCACACACGCCAACCAAGTACTTCACCATCAAGCCACAACCCTGAGTCCTGTTAAAGCCATTCTTGTATTCAACTGAGGTCATATTATCACCCAGAACCATAGCTGATGTTGAGAGCTCAGTATCTAATGGGAGAACAGATACGTAAATTAATCATTACATGATGCTGCCATAAGGGGACAAAGGGCACTGATGCTTAGAAGGACCAGTTATGCCTGGGAATCAGGTAAAGCTTCACAGATCATGTTCCAGTTAAGTTCTAAAAATAAACAGGAGTTCACAAGGCAGAAAAGAAATTCTACTAGAAGAAATAGAGTGTAAAAAGACAAACTTGTAAGAAAATAAGATATGTGTTATAGAACTGGTATATTTAAACAAATTATCCATTGGATAAATGAATTAACTAGATAAAGAAATAAAGTATGTGCATCTTGTCATATATGTCACACAATTTACATTTGCATAAAATATCAGGGATAGCTTCCCATACTAGTGAAACATATGCACACCAGACATGTTAACAGCTGTGGAATATTTTTTGTAAAGGATAGATTATGTGTATTCCTAACAGTGTCTGAACACTTTCATTTTAATTCAGCATATTTCACCAGGGGACCATAATGCTTAATATATATTTGAGGTCCCCCCCAGTATTTTGTCCTGAAATCACCAGAGAAGACTGAGAAAGATGGGTAATAAAAATGTTCTTATGTGTGTGTGCGTGTGCGCGCGCATTCTCATTTGTGTTAAGGAAATGAGATTTGTAAACTGCTAAATAAAGTCTGGAAGAGGCAGATAATGTCTGTTGAGCTTTCCCATGCAAAAGGGGTTCAGAAGGAATGAGACATGTATGTCAGCAATCAATCAGGAGAACTAACAGGAAAGTCCACAAGACCTGCTGATGGACAGAAGCTAACCAGGGATCCTAGTACTGGTATGAATACTACTAACTGGCCACAACTGTTGAAATTCAACTCAGTTTTCTTCCTAGACAGAAATTTATATATTTAAGCATAGTCCAATAAAAATATAACTTTTAGTTGGAATATTGGAGAAATACAAATGCATACACTAGGAATGATTTCTTCCCTTATATTATGAACATGTCATAGTAAATGTCTCTTTTCTGAATGGCAAAAGTTGTCCAGAAAATGATCAGAAACAAAAGGAATTCCTCTAAGACATGATTGTGTGGATGCAGGGGCACACACCTACAATCCTACAACTCAGGAGGCTGAGACAGGAGGACAGCAAGTTCGAGGCCTGCCTCAGCAGCTCAGCAAGTGCTTAAGCAACTTACTGAAACCCTGTCTCAAAATAAAGAGCCAGAAATACTTGTTGAATTCTCACTGACTCAATGATTCATCAGCAAAGACGCAAGTTCTCTTATGTAAATGTTAAATTTTTCCTTACAATTCATTAGCTTCCTTTTTAAAATTCTGACTCTCAATTCTTTCTCCTTGCAGAAAAAATGGAACAGCTTTTCCTTACCTGTCAAATAATAACATTGAAAAGACTGAAAAAAAATGTTAAAATGAAATCTGCATGCTTTCATAAAACTAACATTTCATCTGTTCTAAAACTATCTTTCTAATCAGATTGTCTTAATAAATTCAATTTCAAGACTTTTTTGTTCGGGTACTTGTACCCAAATCCTTCTTAATAGTCTATGCATCAGTGGAGACTTCACTATATTTACATTAAATAAAAATTCTCTTTAACATCAAGTTTTACATAAGATATTTTAATTGAACTGTTAGTTTCATTTTACTTTGTATACACTGATTGGGATCTTAATATCTAGTTATTTATATAAATAAAATAAGCATTTCTGTGAAATCCCACTATTTGTCTAAACTCCCATTTCACAGCTCCCAAGCTGTTTTTGGAGTTAACTCAATATGCTAATTTTAGGCCATCTGCAGGTGATAATTGCTGTACCAGGAAATTTTTGTTCCCTTAACAATTTCTAAAATAAGGTTACCATAACATGCAAAATCAGTGGTTAAGAATATCAGACAAATAATAGTAAACATGATTTCTACACTTGTTTTCTTCCATATTGACATTGTTTCCAAAACAAGCAATTTTAATTCAATTCTTCCTGAAGTAGATAAAAATTGCTACAATAGAACTTCTACAACAATGAAAGCTTCAAATCCTTTCAGGAAAAACAAATGTTTCTGATTTATATATATACTTTTTAAAGTGAGAGTTTCATTATCCTTCCCACAAAAAAAGACAGTAACCTAAAATCTAAAAAGGGAGACGTTGATATATTTTATATCACACTAAATAAAATCATTTTACATGCAAGTGATTAAAATATGCAAAGATAAATGAATGTCTTGATGAAAGCTAAATTTAGAATTCCTTTGGGGAAAGCACATATTAAATTTCAAGAGTGAAATATTAACTGATATTTATTGGTACAGCCATGTATATTCTGGGCAGAAATGAAGAAATTCATTAGCTCATACAACATCAAAATTGGTATTATTAGATCAGTTAGTTGAGATACTTAATTCAAAAATACACTGGCTGACCAAGAAAATCCTTGAAATGTTATATTGAAATGTAACCATCTGTGGATGGGACTATACATGATTTAATTGGTTCTTAGTGTGCATGTATCTTCCTCGTAATTTTTGGCAATGATTCTGCATTGCTTTTATAATTAGAAAAGCCCTCACGATCTTCAAAAACAAAAAAGTCTAATGAAAGTAAAGGAATATTTTCCTCTCCTTTATTTTTGTGGCAACAGTGATCAACAGTTTAATATAAGGAATTTAATTAAATACATAGGAACCAATCTACATTTTCTCACTTTTTAGTATGAAATTCCTACTCTTTAGTATCAAACGGATACTAGATTTCTTTTGTATCATGTAACTTCTAGCATTTGGTCATTCTTTAAAAAGAAAACCAAGAAAGAAACACACATAATGCTAAAACGACAACTAAAGATTCAACTAAATGAAAAGGTTAAAGTTCAAGATGCTTTCATAAAATGAGAGAACACAACTTACCACCTGTGTCACCACTACATGCGAGCAGGGGATAAAGCATAACAGTTTGCCCTATAATCTCAGCTAATCGCAACAAAACTGAGGCACCACAAATAGCCACTTTGTCCACCTCTGCCCTGCCTCTATCCCAAAGAAATCTGCTTAAGATGAACAGGATTTGAATTCAAGCAAATGAAAAATGAACCCACACAACTTAGAAGCAAACAATTTCTTAGATGCAAATACTTAGTACATAAATTTTTGACTGAAATAGTTAATTTTTATAAATCATAGTGCAATTGAGAAAAGAATTAAAACAACACTGCACAATGCCTGGTTTGGGGAAATTAGATGGCAGCTCAACTGGAAGCCATAGAAGAGTGACACAGCATTCACTTCCTTTGGCAAATGGTATAATTTGAACTCTGTGGTACCAAGAACACAACTTAATTAGAAATTCTTAGAATCTCACCTACATGGCTAACGGAATATTTACTGCACAGGGGGTGGAAAGTTTAATTAGATAAAGTTTTGGAGTGCTTTGAGATCTCTGTGTATTATTTAATTTTCCTTTTTATTTTAAGTCCTTGTGGAAGTTAAGAGTTCTTTTTGCCGTATTATTTAACCTGAAATTCTACCCCAAGCCATTAAAAATAGTTTTTCCTTTTATAATGAATTCTAGTGTGATCCACATTAAAATAATTTAACAAAAGATAAAGAAATTTCCAGAACAGAGGGCTGCATGCGATTAATAGCGAATTTAAAGGCATAGTTTATAAACTATAAACAAAACTTTAAAAAAGAATGCATAAAATGTCATACTACATCTTTTCCAGGTTTACTATACTAGTGTATACTAAATGCTTCCACTTCTTAAATTTTTCCAAACTAAACTAACTTCTCAAAAGTGACAGACTTCAGGAGGAGAAAAATGATCTCTTCCTTTTCATACATGTATAAGGCATTTCTCCCATGAACTAGGTTTGCTTTGAGCTAGAAATAACCTTGGAACCAATCTACTTTTCCTTTTTTTGTACCAGGAATCGAGCCCAGGGGTGCTTAACCATTGAACCACACCCTCAACCCTTTTTACATTTTATTTTGAATAAGGGTCTCACTAAGTTGCTTAGGCCCTCACTAAATTACTGAGGCTAGCTTGGAACTTGCAATCCTCCTCCCTCAACTTCCCAAGCCACTGGGATTACAGGTGTACCACTGTGCCTGGCACTTCATTTTTTGAGGGAAAAAAACTATGGAAAAAGTGGTTGTCATGTAGTTTGGTAAATCCATCATTTTGTAGATATGTCTGAAGTAGCCCATTTCTATGAGACCCTAAGGGCTAAATGTACACAATAATTTGGAAAACTTTAGGAGCCTAATGGTAGCTGATTACAAGATGAATTAAAAGATTCAAGTTAACTTGAAATATCTTCATCAAGATATTCTAGATATTCCCTTGGGTGGGGATCAGTTGTGAGGGCCATACTCTTCTTTTTCATGATTGATTAGTTTCCTAATGTTGTTAGCTTAAATTCTTGGAGCAGGGTGCTGGAATATATTCTTAGCAAAATCCCTAAATTAAATGCAATTAGACTGCTGAACTGATTCTTATGGATTTCCAAATTAATTTAGGGCTCCCCCTACTGGTACTGTGACACATGCCAGAGGCAAATCCAGGTAAGGAAAAAAAAAGCCTCTGTACTTTTCATCCATGGATCCGTTCACAATTACACTCCATGGGTGGGACACAGCATCAGTGACACACAATAAATATATAGTGGTACAGATGAAGAAAATTAGCTTTTCAAATGGGTGCAAAGGGCCTCATACTCTGCATACTTTGATTTCAAAGAATCAGAAGAATGAATTGGAAGATGATATGAAAGTATGACCTTAAAATTTCTATGTGGAAACCTAAGTTCCAATGTTGTAGTATTAAGTATGAAGAGAGTATGAAGAGGAGGGGAATTTGGGAGATGATCACATCATGATCATCAATGATTGTATATCATTACAAACGCTCTCATGATTGGGATCAGTGCATTTATAAAGAGACCTGAGATAGTTTGTTTGCTACTTCCACCAAAAAAGGACCATCTACGAGGATCAGGGCCCTCTCCAGACACTGAATCTGATGGCACCCTAATCTTGGACTTCCTAGCCTCCAGAACTGTAAGAAATAAATCATGGTTCTTTATAAGCAACCTGCTCTAAGGTATTTTGTTACACCAGCCCCAGTGTGCTAAGATGGAAAGGATTGATTAGTCAAAGCCATTCTAATCCATCAACTCCATTTAGTAAGCATTCAGTTTGAATAGATTAAATACTTGGAGTCACATAGAACAAGAAAACTCAAACTCAAATGCCTAGAAGGCCCAGATAGGTATTGTGAATGAATGAGGTTAAGTCATACAGTAGGTGTAGTGTATCTGGAGAGGGCAGGCCTAACTGCTCAGCATACTCAGCAGCTACTAAGCCCCAGTATCTTGTAGGCATGCATCAATTGAGGGCTTTGTTACCTGACTTTTTCCCCCAAGAGAAGCAAGAAGTGTAGGTGTGGAATTTTCTAATTTTGAAAACGGAGCCAACCAAAATATGTTGGTAGGCCATACCCAGCCCATAGATCTTTTGTAACTTCTAACCCGGGAACAGAAAGGAAACTAACCTTCTGTCCATTCTACTCTGGCAGATCCAAAGATTAGGAAATGCTCACAATTTACCTAAAGTGGAAATATCAGCAACTGATCCAAATTCAGTCTTCTAGAGATTACATACAATGTGTGGTCTGTATTCCAAAAGAACTCAACTAAAATTTTCAGTGTTTTAAATTCATTCATTTATTCAAAAAAACATCTGTTCGGCTTGGAATATGGTTCAGTAATAACACACTTGCCTAGCATATATAACTCCTGAATTCAGTCACTAATACCCAAACAAAACAACAACAACAAAAAAATCCGTTACATCTGCCATGAATAAGGACTAAGATGTGGCAGGGAACATGTTGGCCATGCTATCAATCCTTACTATGCTTACAATTGATAGGCTCTACACAAAAATGAAAAGCTGAGTAGATGGGAAGACATGACGTGTGCATGACCCAGAGACCTAATCTAGTTAGCAAGCATCGGGAAGGCTCCTGCCCAACTTCACCCCCAATAAAATATGCTTTCAAGTTCTTACTCTGGTTGCATATCTGACCAAGAAAAACTAAATAATTATGCTGTACTTGAAGGACTGGAGATATAGCTCAGTGGCAGTGCACTTACTTAGCATATGTAAGACTCTGGGTACCATCCCAGCATCAAAACAAACAAACAAACAAAAAACAACATTATTGTGCTCTACTTCCTCCCTACTCCCCAATAAAGCAAATACCAAAACTCACTACAAGAAATCATTCATAAATTTTATTTCGAGTTACACTCCCACTCATTTCCTTCTCTGCTCTAAGAAACATAATAAAGGTTAGAATACCCTTCTATTTGTCAGAATGGTAGCCTAGAAGTTTTCTAAGGAACGCAGCTCTAGCTAGCTTCCACCTTACTGACCAAGCCCAGCAGCAGCTTCTGCCTGGAGGACTGTCAGAAGGAATGCTTTCACCACCCTCCCTTCAGTAAGGCTGCAGACAGTTCCGGTAATGTTATTTGGACTCTGCTCATTCTAAAAAGAGTAAAGTATCGATGGTCTCTCAAGCTCCTAAAATTGTGATTAAAGAGCAATCAAACAATAGTATAGCTTGGTGTAGGAAGGCAACCCAAAACTTGCAGATGTTACAAGTGATCGCAAGTCAGAAATAAATGGCACTAACAAAATCTGGTTTTCTCTGGATTGATGGAGCTCAATGAACAATCTCTTTGAAATTAGACCCATATTTCTAGGTCTAATGGCCTACCTCTGGAACTACAGCACCTCTTCCAGTTTCCATAATTTTTCCAATGGTAATCAGTAGCAGGTCAACAATTTCATTTGTAAATTCTCTCAATACTATGGATAGAAACTCCTCCAAGTACAAAACTGAAACATTTTAGAAGAGTGTGGTTCAATATCCTGAGGTTTAGTTGTCTCTAAGCTCCATCATTTCTGGCGTGAAGTTTGTTGTTTTTGATGAGAAATAGGATTTGCCTTACATTTCAGTCACAGCATCTGAAATCCTAAGAAAAAAGCAGGAAAACTTCTCTTTCAGTTCGAGATTGATCTACCTGCCACACTGGCCACCTACACAGAGCTTCTGCACCACATCAGGAACAAGACTAAATCTGTCCCCACAGGATTTGAGAGCAAAGTTGGGAAAGCGGACAAGGCTTCTAAGCATCTGAGGGAAAAGGGATGCCCAGTTAAGTCAGCCATTGACAGGGAAGAAAGGGATAAACCCAAACTACTGGGAAAGATTGAAAAGTGAAACAACCAGAACCAGAGGGCTGTTTGCAATTAACATTAGTGGTCTGCAGTCAAAACTATCCAGGTTAGCGTTTCTTCCGTAATATTCTCCTGGACATCAAAATCACCTTATCTAGCAGTAACTAAAAATTCTTTTGATCTCAGGACACTTTACTTTTATCATTCATCTATAGGAATGTGGGACTTAAATGTTATTTATTTATTTATTTATTTATTTTAAAGAGAGAGGGACAGTGAGAGAGACAGAGAAAGAGAGAAACCACTTTATTTAGTTTTTCACATGGCCTTAGTTGTGACAACACTTAGTTGTGTACGTGGTACTGGGGTTTGAACCCGGGTCCTTGTGCTTGCCAGGCAAGCGCCAAAACCACTGAGCCACCGCTCCAGCCCCCTTAAATGTTATTTATAATCATTTGACCTACTCAAACAGGACAAGAGAATGTGGAACCAAAGGAAATGTAAATCCAGTTTGTTCAGGGCTCATAATGTGGCACAGGACTTGCAATAAGTTGCTGGGGCCCTACTCAGCAAAGAGCTCCAAATTAGGGGCACAAAACCAAAGGTAAGGGACAAATTGATTTCACTAGCCTCTTTTAGTACATTCCTCAACTAGTCATCCCCACAATGTGGTTTAATGAGAAAATAAAATTTGGACCAATCTTGCCAGTAAGAAGAGACTGTTCTCATTCTCATATAAGCTTTTTTGATAAATTTATTATAGCTTCAGGCTGCAGACACACACACCCTACACCCTCTGGTGGAGAGCAACCATAAAACCTAAGATGCTTGGAGCCAGACTGGTTTTCAATGCCATTTAAGGTATCCCAAGGCTTCAAAGAGTCATTGCTACTGAAAATGTGGCCCTGCCCTGGGGAACATAATACAGTCAACTAAAGAATGATAGGAGCAATTCATCAAAATATCCTATAGGGCAAATCACTGCAGCACAAGAGCCCCAAACCTGGGAGCACCACATACAAAACTTCACCAAGGTGAGTGCCTTTTTCTCAATATAAACACGACAAACACAAATGCCATAAAATACCAATTGCCAAGTTGCTCCACCACTAGAATTAACTCTTGGAAACAAACTGGCTCACATCTTACCTCTATTTTAAGACTTCTGTGGCTCTCTATCCTATTGAGGTCAACACTCAAGTTCCTGCACAATCCTGTCCTGACAGCTTTCTTGCCCTCTGGTTTGCCACTACACATCACTGGCTCCCACTGTCCCATTCATATCCGAATGGCCACTAGTCAACCGTGCTGCAGAGATGATACTACAATGACCCCACCCACAGCACCGCAAAAACATGCTGAGTGTCCTACAGATTAATTCCATGAGTCATTGATTTCATAAATTAAGAATTTTGAATTATTTCCTGTTAACATGCACATTACAAAAATCCAGAAAAATTCAGATTCACACTAAAAATCAATTAAGTGCTAATTGTTTAGCTTAGTGAAGAAATAGCTTAAATAGCAAACTCCCTGAGCGCTTTTTAAATGGAATTTGGTTTTCAAAAAAGGCCCACTTACAAAAACTTTAAGCATATATCCAAGTCATTTGCTCTTGTTGCTTCCCATCAATACAGCTCACAGCAATTAAGAAACTAGCATTTGTCTCCACTAACTCATTTCTTGAGAACAAGTGTATATGACAATGTGAAAAAAGAGAACAAAGAAGAGAAAGAATGAGGGGGAAGAAGCATGTATGATTTGTCAAGATATTAGGAATGGTGTCTTACTATTTTTTTTTTTAAGTGCAAGTTACTTCACATTGCTATTGAGCTTGTGCTGTTTCATCCGCAAAGCCACCCCCACCCCGCTGCAGCCCTGCGTGGTCTTCAGGCATGAGTGTAACGCGACTGCTGCTGCATGTGCTCATCTGGGCTCAGATGCTGCATGAAGGGCACAGGCTGTGGCTTGTCCTCCCAGATTAAGTGTAGGACCTTGGCCTTTTATCATTAGTATTCTGAAGATGCCAGCCAAAAATGCATGTTCTGGGAGACAGAGGAGTCCAGGGTTTTACGCTTAAGATTGTGCAAACACATAAGTTCAGACAAGCAGGGGGTTGTAAGAGTAAATGTTTTGGGATCTAGACTAAAAATCTTACATAATTTATGACAGAAGAGTTACAATTATCAGGAAACAAATTTATAGCTAGTATTAACAATTCTGTCAAATAAAATTTAAACACTTGAACACATTTTCTCATTAACTCAGTACAATATATTATGAAACATGTGTGCATTGTTTTAACACTCATTATTTTCAAACACTTGGCCAAATGTACCAGAAAAGATATATGAAAGTAATGGTACACATCAGTCATTTCGAAAGGCAAAATAACAAAATATAGAATTAGACTAGAAGTGATATTAATTTTCATCAAAAATTTTGCTTTCTTAAAAAAGTAAAATCATAATTACACATATTTACTAAAATAACTCTGCCAGCTCTGAGTTTAATAACAACAACAATAACACTTTTAGAGCATTTACTATATATTCTGGGCACTGTTCTAAGAGGTTTATACATATCACCTTATTTAATTCTTACAACTCTGTGAGGTAAAGAGAATTATCATCCTCAATTTATAGATGAAAAACTGAAGAACGGAGGATAAGTAATCTGCCCAAGTTTGGATATAACTAGTAAATGGTAGAGTTATTTAATTATCTTGAAACCTCATACAGACTATCAAACAATGATTACATTTATATAAATATGTTAAGGGAAAAGACTTTAAAACTATGAAGATAACATTCATATGAACTATATTTTAAAAGCATCAATTTTATGCATGTGGGTCTTGCTCCACATCTACTCGTACAGATACACTTGTTTCTGATTTACCTCACTTAAACTAAATCTCATGTGAGAAAAAAGCTTAGCTAATAACAATAAAGAAGAAGATATAATGGGAGTGATGATTTGTTTTACAAAATTATGTGTCACTTTACAATATAATTCATCTGAGGTGCCTTTAAGTAGCAAGCTACCAAATGTTCATCACCTTATAAACACTGAATTAACACTTTCAAACAATATATAAGTTACATAGCCATACATGAAGAGTTGGGGCAAAGCATAGCATTCCTTTTTTTTGGACTTGAAATTGAACATGTAAAGGTTATAATTTCTCTCACAACATGAAGAAACAGGAGAATTTTTCTTTTGAATATTCACTATAAAGACCAAAACTGAGATAAAGTGACAATTAACAACCAGTTCTTATGTATATTTATCTGATCCCTGTTATAGCCATGTTACTCATACTATATATTCACATACCTGTATATATATATAAACTAATGTGTGTACATATGTATGCTAGTGTGTACATATATATAGTTATTGAAAATATATTTGGCTTTTCATAAGAATGATCAAATTTAATGTATCTGATACCACCCATGGGAATTTTGTCTCAGACAAAATTTTTCATTGGTCTGGTATATATCATCAAAGTACAGTAATTTTTTTGTAGTTACTGTTAAAAACAATGCAAAAATAGTGCTGAGATACTCCTATTTACTAGCTACTGTTTCTTTTAGCAGGTATTAGCTGGGTTGTCTTTTGTTGGCATATCCTAGTGACACAGCTACAACATATGCTTAGCACTTAGCAACGAGGCTGGCTATTATGTGTGGCTAATAAACATCACTATCATTACTTTATAGCCCCTATTCCCCTTATGATGCTGTGCCACAACATTTAAGTTATCAATTTGAATGGATCATAGGGGAGATTAAAAATGATTTACCAGCGATGAATAGCAGGTAGATGAAGTGAATCAATCTTCAGCCTAAGTGTTTTGTAGTCTCGGGACATACCAGAGTGTGCATGTAGAGAACACTTAGTAAGCATTAGGTTATTAGGAAGTGAATAATACAGATCCTTGTTTGGTGGTCAGTTCTACTTCCTACGGATATAATACATACCTTTCAAATGGAATACATGCTTATGCTAAGCAAGAGTTGACTGAAATGAACCAACTGACTACATATCAGTGTTTATAAATGGGAGAACCAAAGAAGTTAACATATTTATGGCAAAGCCTCTTACCTTACAAACAGAAATAATATTAATATTTATCAGTTTCTTAATGACCTGCAAAAAATAAAGATAGTTTTATATATATTTGATTGTAGAGTGACCATATTAGATACATATTCAAGTAATCTCATATTTCATTGAAAGTTTCACCAGATATTGCAAAGACCTTGAAAAAAGTATGGAGAGTTGGGATGGAGAGGTAGATTTTATCTTACTCTCAGTGTTATTGTATTTTTCTAACAAAAGCAGCAATTCATGCTAATATGCTACAGACAAGGTAAATATGTAAGTAGAATTTGGAAGTGAAAAGACACATTAAATTCAATATAAATAGAACACTCTGCAATTGCCTCTCTCCTAATATGGAGAGTAGAAATTGAACACTTCACAATTTCCTCTCTCCTAATATGGAGAGTAGAAATTGAGTCTAAGATTCTCAACAGTTTAAAAAATTTTACATAGTCCTTCAATTATGTGCATTCCTTGTTTTCACTAAAGGATTATGTGTCTATCGAGGATGCAGTTTTTCTCCTGGTAGAGCTGGTTTACCTGAATGAACCATGCTGCTAGATATTAACATACTTATGATTTTTAAATTGATGTTTAGAATTCTAATACTTAAAGTAGAGCTATTTTGATATGATAAAAACAATAAAACTAGAGCCATTATTGATACTTGTACTATATAAATGAGGTTATAAATATTTTCTCATTCAATCCTTCTAGCAGTCCTAGAAAGCTGCCTATTTTGTGGGTGAGGAGACTAAGTTAGCTTAAGCCCCAGATAACTCAGTAATAAGCAGTAGAGTTAAGGTGTAAACCTCAGGCAGCTGAATTCTAATGCTCATAGTTTGAATCACTATACAATATTGTTTCATCAATACCTGCATGCATTCTTTTTGTTACCATAATAGACTCACATTGTCCAAGTCAGGAATTTCCAAAAAGTATTCAGGATACTCATATGACATTCCCACATTGTTCACTGAAATAAGACAAAATCATTAGCTCACTAACAGACATTTTATGGATTTATTGAAACAATGAGATTAAAGCTATCAAGACTAAAATGATTCAATTACATAAAATACTGCTTATATCTGGAGTAATCTTTCCCACCCCCCTTTTTTTATTTTAATAAAAAATTTATTTGTTGAACAATCAAACATGCTTCTAACAAAACAATATAATACATATATATAAATTCTGAAAATTAGATTTACCCCCAAGAGCCAACCCTGCAATTACCCACCCTTATCCCTCCCCCCTCCTCCTTCCTAATACATCTCTACAAATGCCTTAGGTAGTATGTCACTACACCTTTTCCAGATTTAAAACATGAGAATTGACCTCCTTTCTCAATGACCGGGGCCTAGCTCCAGCCTCCACAGATGAATGAAGACATTTGAACCCTTGGTTCTCTGGGTTATGCTGATTTCACTCAGCATAATTTCTTCCATAGTCATGCATTTACTTTCAAAGGCTGCAATATCATTATTTCTAATTGCTGAGTAAAAACATGGTATATATGTACCACAGTTTTTGGATCCATTCATCCAATGAGGGGCATCTGGGTTGTTTCCATAATTTAGCTATTATAAATTGAGCTGCAATGAACATGGATTTCACTGTGTCACCGTAACATGCTGATTCTAAATACCCTGGAAAAATACCCAGGACAGGAATAGCAGGATCCACCTTTATAAGTCCAGTTCAAATGTCTCTTCCTTCCTTTCTTCTATATTTAGCATCTAACCCTTGTCAAAAGGACTCCCATTCACCTCTCATTTTCCATAGCCCCTTGGGGTGTGTGTGTTCTCCCTCTGTAACATAGTTATTTGTAGATGTTGCTAAACTCTTTTCTACGTCTTAAATTTTCATAGTGTAGGATAAGCCACCTACAATTTGCATCTCAGTTTGTTCACCTCTGAGAGCTTACTTAGTCATGGAACAAATATTTTCCATGTACTTCTGAATAAGACATGTGCTAGGCACTAGGAAAAGCAGAAAGAAAATGCCTCTGCCATCATGGAGTACACAATCTAGCAGGAAGAGAAAGGTGCTTAACCAAAAGAATTAAACAGGAGCTGGAGTGGTGGCTCGGCACTTATGGTGCTTGCCTGGCATGCCCAAGAACCGGGTTTAAACCCCAGCACCAACCACATACATAACTAAGTGTCAGAGAAACAAACAAAAACCAAATGAAAAAGTAAATAAAATAGATTCTCCCTCTCTCTCTCCCCTCCTTCCCTCTTAAAAAAAAAATCAAACAATTATTTTATGACGAAGTGCAGAGTGCTATGGAAGCCTGCCTCAGCAGAGCCTGACTTCATCGACGAAGTGCAGAGTGCTATGGAAGCCTGCCTCAGCAGAGCCTGACTTCATCTGAGAATTGAGGAATTCTTTGTGCAGCCAGGAGAATGGGCCAGACTAAATATCGCTAATAAATCACTCATTAAAGGTTTTGAGCAACAAAATTAGTTATTTAAAGGAACTCAGTAAGGGTTCTATATTAACCTAAGCCAGTCACTTGAGGTGGCGGTGAGTCTCCAGATTTCACATGCAAAATTTGGTTAGGATGGCTTGAACAAGACCACTGAAACCTGTCTGAAATATATAAACAAAGGATAATGGAAAAAACAACTGTATTTAGGATTAATGCCCATCTGAATAGGGATAGCATCTAAATGTAACAGTAGGTCCAAATTCATTTTTAGTATATTTAATAGGATCTCCCTCCACCAGGGTCCTAAGAATCAATTCTGTAACAGATGTGTTAACAATTAAGTGAAAAATAGTTGCAGGAAAGGTTTTATGTTCACTTGACTTTGCCCTAACCACTAAAGAATTATAAAATAGGATGGATAATTTATTTAAAGCATGACCAAAAGAAACCAAAATACCTATTAACATGCTACACAAAAACAAAATATTCTTTATAAAGTCAGTTTCAGATAACAGAATTCTCAAGGAAAGGTTTTGCCAGATGGTAGTATTTTTCAGGATTAAAAAAAAAAATCTATCAAGTAGAGCAAATTCCATTTCTCTTCACTCTCCCAAATCTAGAAAGCCTTCTATCCTCAGATTTCTTTCTAGCCTATGGAGGTATTAATGCTATATTTCAAAATGCTAAACAAAAAAAAAAAACAGTATAATTATAAATATTTTTAAATCCTTGCTTGGTGAAGTTTTTTGCTTTTGTTTTTTAAATCTGGAAACATTGCAAGTGGCACAGATGAATTACGGAAGTTCATGAATAACCGGGCAAGTAATAAGTGTTACTGTGGTTAAGGCTGCAGTTAATAACAGACAGTCTTCAGATATGATTCTGCTAATTGAACAGAAGAAAGCTATCAATGCTAGTTATTTACACCATGAAAATGAGAGCATCTATTTAACATAGCTCTCTATAAGAAAACATGCTCAACACTGAGAAATTTAGCCTGAAAAAACAAATACTATCATGTAGAAGGACAATGCTTTTGTTAATGTAAGTACAATCATTTTAAAAGTCAAAGTTAGAAAAATGCCTTCCAGAGCAGCAAGTTCGATTTTATGAGGGGAAATGTATGCCTAGGCCACAATGGCAATTTGCCCCATACTAGGCATTAGGACACTGAATTCCCTTCTTGGTTTATTGGTTGCACCTGTTACTTGTGGACTACATGCTACCTATCATCTTTCCACAATAAACCATTGCTTCAGAGTGCCATTATTCAAGAGTTTAGAGAGAAACAACTGTTGCTCTTATTGGTGTTCAGAAAATGATATATGGTGCCTTGGAATGCACCTTATATCAAAGGCATTCGGGGATCAGCGGATTCTGGATGAGGATTTCTCTGAAGTTCCCTTGTCTACTTAAAGACCGGATCCACCAAAGAAGAACACAATCGCCTTCAATCTTTTACTGAAATTTCATTAACCAAGGAAGATTAAACTCCTATCACAAAGGAGGAAACTAAAAATCAAACATCACACCTAGAGGCTATAGTAATTTTGTTCCAGGCATTGTCCATTCTCTGGTCCTATTCTTCTACCCTAAAAATCATTTCTTACCCCTCTAAAGCTGCCTACATTCCCTACTTCCCCTCCCCTGTAAAGAGGGTGCTTAAGCTTCAACCATCTGGCTTTTCTTGGAACTTGTCTCCCATGCACATGTGCATATTAATGAAATTTCTATGCCTTTATCTCCTGCTGATAAATTATTCTCTGCATATTTCAGCAAACTCAATTATCAAACCTTCAGAGGGAAAGCCTGAACTTCCCTACACTCCCAAATAGTAATTTCCATAAACTTACAGAATAGTGGGAATCTTTTGGAAAAGGTAAACCCACTGCGATTTTATTTTGAGACGTTAGGTGGCAGCAACAACCAAACAGCAGGTGGAAAGCTTTCAGGGACTAGCAAAAGGACAAAGCAGGCTTTGGGTAGGAGTGAAAAGATGGAAATATTCCCATTGTAATTTAATCTAAGAATGGGTGCAGGCACTGCCATCTCTATATTTGACAAAATTCTTTACATGATTTACCAAACCAGGCAATGTTACAAGTTGTTCTAATGTTATACAGAAAATTGATAAATCCCTTCTAAATTGTAGTATCTTAAAAATCAACATTAAATATTAGATTATGAGTGAGTTTTCCTGAATTTTTCAGGTGAGCCACCAGAAACGAATTTCATTTTTTTTTCATTGACCTGCAAAACCCTTTCACTTGTATAACGGACCATGTCTTTCAGAAAACAAAGAATATCTGTGTAATCCCAGAATCCCTACCAAAGTAAGGATAATTACTTACCCAAGTAATCAGCACTAGACCTTGAACACTCATGAAATCTTTTTCACTTGAGTTCTCACCCAAGAGAAGAGATGAGGCAGACAGAGAAGAGAGGGGAAGATAAACCAAGAGCAAGAACCAAGGGAAGTATAAAGAGAAGTTGGCAGAAGTGGCCCTCCTAGAGCTGACCCTCACAGGGAGAACTGGGAGGGAGCTGCACTTAGCTATGCTCTCTACAGCCCCCACCCAGAACACAGAAAACACTGTTAGCAATAGAATGCCGAATTTTAAGGACTCAGAAAATCCACAGAGTAATTCTGAATGATGTTCTAACTTCTGTAATACTACTTTAAAAAATCATTTCCATAACTTACTTAGGAAAAAAATACACAAGATTTTTGTTCCTTCTAAAGTCATATGCTACTCATCTTATTGGACCTACAATCCTCTATCCAAACCAGCTGCCAAAGATATAATGTCATTAGAAAATTAGATTTTTTTTGTACCTGGGTTGGGCATAAGGGAGGAGCATACAATAACTTATGAGAAAATGAAATTCATTCATAAGGGTATCTCCACCCAGACCACTGTCAACCTGCTTCTTTTTCTATATTAACAGGACATCTAAGAAATTAATGTAGTTTAAAAGTACTTTGCCTACAATGGTGGTTCTTCCAAATATAAATCAAATAATGTAAAGTTTTCTCCTCTATTTCTTTCTCATAATACTAAAGAAAAAGATAAGTTTACATTTCAGTTACACTTATAGTTATATACTAATCCATTCCAGCATTTAGAGTTCTTAATAAAAATTCTTCAAAAACTGTCATTTCATTATACTTTGAAATAAATATAATGAATTTTTAAAATGTTCACCTCAGTAATAGTGAAAATGCCAAAAACAGGGGTGAGGAACCTGTCTTCCTTAAAAATTTTAGCTTAATTTTTGTAAAAGGGCTGGAGGTGTAGCTCAGTGGTGGAGTACTTGCCTAGCTTGTGTGAGGCTCTGGGTTCCATCCCCAAAACTGGTGGGGGGAGGGGGAATTGCCAAAGGATACAGACCTCAAAGCCCAGCAGACCCCAGGTTCAACCCTGGCTTCACTAGCACCAGCTCCTAAGAAGCAGCAAGTGATCTCACCCTGATAAGCCTCAGTTTCCTTACTACCTTCATATATGAAATAGAGATACGAATTTAAGAATCAAATGAGATAATATGCATAAAATCTTAACTAATGCCTGGGATGTATTAACATGTTTAATAAGTAGAGGAGGTAGAGTTTTATCATGTGGTCATTAATTCAACAAAAATTTATTGAACTCCTACTTTGTGCCCTAAGCCAAGTGCCCTGCTTCTATTTTATATGACCATCACCAAAATAGTGAGATCCTTCTGCAAGACAGAGTTCTAGGTAGCAGCTAGAATAGCCGTTTAAACCGATCAATTTTATCCCAATTCCTTCTCTTTAATGCATTCAAGTGGATCTAGTCTCACAGTCTACAGAGAAAATGTGGAGAGTGATGCAAAGAAAATCCCTTCTTTGCCGTATTTAACATATTGCTGCAGCTAGCACATGTTCATACAGTGACAGATGATATTTGGAACACCATGTAAAACATTTTGCAAACTTTACAGTTTTCATACACTTGTGAGTAGCAATTTTCAAATAAAAGACAGTTTGCATGGCTTTAAATTGCAGTGCCTTTAATCAGAAATTGAAAAATTAAGATTGAGTTAGAAGCAAAACAACAGAACATTTCCTTTCCACTGTTTAATTATAAATTCCTATGTGATCCTTGTTAGAAAATTAGGTGAGAGCTGCCATACATAAAATTAGAAGAAGGGACGAGGAAAGAATGACGTGAAGTTGGTAGCTAAATGTTAGCTAACAGGAAGCACATTTGTCTATACTGTGACTTACTGTTCTATTTACATTTCTGAATCCAGAGCTAATTTTCCAGTTTTAAGTTAAAGGTTCTCTTTTGTTTGTTTGTTTTTAAGAAAGAGGGGACAGTGAAAGAGAGAGAATGAGAGAGAGAAGCAATTTTTATTTAGCTTTTCATGCAATTTTCATTCCTCCAACACTTCATTGTGTATGTGGTGCTGGGTCCATAAGCACCATAACCACTGAGCCACCGCTCTAGCCCCTACAGTTTCTGTTTTAATTAATATCATTAGTGGGCTTTGAGTAAAAGGAATGAAGTTTGAATCCTGGAAGTCTTACGCTCACTTTAGAAATCCGATCTCAGTCAACACATCTGGTGGAACTATAATGCGCTGTAATACTCCTGAGGAGTCTCCTAGTATATGTATGTGTATGAGTATGCATGTGTGTGTATGTACATCCATGTACCTATTTTGCTTTCTATGATTGGCTATCCCTGGCTGCTGCCTCATAAGTACAAGGAAGGTTCCCTTCTAGCAGAGGAGGATGTCTGTACCGAATGATCCAAGTGTCTACTTGAGTCTCTACCTGGATTTTTCACATGCTCGTAAGCTTAAAACTTCTCATTTTGCTCTGCAGAACTTACTCCAGATCAAGTTTCCTATATTAGAGAAGTGCCATCCAGTTGTTCAAGTTAGAACCTAGAAGTTGCTCGTTACTAGCTAATTCTGGAGAATGAATTTAACCTTTGTAAGTCTGGTTCTTGTCTGTAAAATGGGCACTGGTATATTAATATCCACCTTATAAGGTTGTTGAAGATCAAATGAGATTCATCACCATAGTGCCTGGCATATAAAGAATGCTCAATGAATGTTGACAATGACTTAAAATTAAACTACCACTGCTTTTCTTCACTGAAGACCGCTAATGTGAACCCTCATCAGATGATCCTATTGTCCATCTGTATCTATTTCCTAAACACCTTCTATCTCTATCCATTCCCATTGCCACCTTCCTAATATAAACCATCATCACCTTATGTTTCATTGCTGGAACAGCCTTAACTGGTCTCCTATCAATTCTTAACTACTTCTATTTAAAATTCTATAATGGCTTTCTATTGTACTTCCAGTAAAGTCTTAAATCTGGCCTGGGGATGGCCCCCATACTCTTAATACCTACGTAATAAAATGCAACTCAGTAAGGAAAACAACTGAAGGCCTAACTTAGGGGTATATTTTTTATAACAAATAGGTGTCAGTCAACACAGCAACTGAGTCTCAATCACAGACAGCCAACTGATCAATGTTCAAATAAGGTGAACACAGAGTAGCAACTAATCGAGCTGTTTCTGAACCTTCCATTTTCTGTCCATAAATGCTGCCTGCTCACTTTGTAGAGCAGAGCCCTTTGAGCCTCAGCCTTACATGCAAATAGTTCTTTGCTCAAATAAACTGTGTAAAATTTTGTTTTAAGTGTTTCTTTTAACAAGTCCAAATTTATTAATCTGATTTTCTAAGACTTTCATGGTCTGGCTCTGCTTAATCTTCAGACTCCTCTCTTGCTACTGCCCGCTTTGAAATCCTTGCGCCAGGTGGCAAGTCTTCTGTTAGTTCCTCTAACCTGCCAAGCGCACAGACTTCAGGGTGCCTGTACATGCATGCTGTCTCTCCAACCAGGAAACCCTTCCCACAGTACTCCTCCCAGTGTTAGGTTTCAGGTTGCAACTTGAACACTGCTTTCTCAGGGAGACCATCTGCCATAGCTTTAACTTTCTCAATAACAAACTTTTTCATTACAGGCAACACATTCCCAAAATCTTGTTCCATGGCTACTTTCCATGAAAGCAAAAACAATATCTGTTGTATTTACTGCTATAGCTCTGAAATTTTACTTATTTAGTGAGTTATTATATGCTTGATTGAAGGAATCAATTGACAAATAGGAGTAGAGAATATAATAATGGTTACCAAAGGCTGGGGCAGGTGGAGGGAAGGAAGAAAGGAGAGAGGATAATTAATGGGCACAGGGGAACAGTTGGATACAACAAATAACTTCTAATATTGTATAGCACAGAATGGTTGGCAACAATTGTCCATTTCAAAATAACTAGCATAGGATTTTCAATGTTCCTAAGACAAAAAAACGGTAAATGTTTGAGGTGGTAGAGTATCAATTTCCCTGATGTTACGTTTAAACATTATATATTATGCACTGAAATATTATATTGAATCCCATAAATGTTTAATAGTAAAGGAAAGGTGCTGTATAATAAAGAATTTTATTTGGCCTCTGTTAATGGGATGCAGCTTCTAGGTATTGGAATACTCTTAAGTTGACAGCTGTGGCTTTGTTATTAAACGGTGGACCCTAGGTTCACACCTGAGTTTATGCTAACAAGATGATTCTGGATGAGGGCTGGGGCTTTGAGTTCAATTACATTGCCAATGTCTTAACCAACCATGCCTACGTAATAAAACCCCTGTACAAACTCTGGATAATGGCCTGGTGACGTTTCCTGGTTGGTGACCACAGAGATGTGCAGGAAGGTGTCTTGACTCACAAGGGAAGGGTACAGAAGCAGCTTTGTGGTCAGGACTCTCCCAGACTGCTTGCTCTGTGTCTCTTCATTTAGTGAGCCTGGTTGGTACCCTTCACAAATAAACTTTAATCACGAGTGTAGTACTTTCCTGAGCTCTGTAAAAGGCTCCAGCTAATTATCAAAAATGAGGAAACCATGGGAATCCTGGAATTTGTCCAAAGTACGGATGGCATAGACCCCTAAGCAGCTGGTATCTGAGCTAGGGCAATCTAGTTGACAACCGCCTTTGAACCTGCGGGGTCAGTGCTCACTCTGAATGCAATGCCACAAAAGGGAAGATTTAGAAGTGTCTTAAAACTTCAGGAAGCACAAAAATCATATCCTGGCATTGGCAGGGAAAGTCCACTCTCTCCCCACACTACCATCCTATCACAGTCTTACTATTCTTTCTACATTTCTGGGCTCTCTTAAACCTGAGCCATTTGTACTTGGGGTTTTGGAAAAAGAAGGTACTCTTTGGTACCTTCTAAGCTAACTTTATTTTGCCCTTCTCTTCCCCCATCTCAGCACCCAACTGAGCACCAATCTGTTAATAGAGTCTCCTCCTGGGGCTGGAGCAGTGGCTTGGTGGTTACAGCGCTTGCCCAGCATATGTAAGTACACAGGTTCAAACCCCAGCACCCATGTACACAACTAAGTGTCAGAGCAACAAAAGCCATGTGAAAAACTCAATAAAAATTGATTCTCTCTCTCACTGTCCTTCTCTCTTAAAAAAAAAAAATACAGTTTCCTCCTCCCATCTATTCTCCTCCATTTTAAAATGACTTCTCACATCTTACATTAACTAGAACAGCATTTCCTCTGTGTGACTAATCCAGCAAGAAGACAGATTATAAACTGAATAACCAATCCTAATAAGATGTAAAAGACAGTTGCAATCAGTCTTTTCATAGGTTATTTTTATTTCAAAAGCAAACAATTTAAAACTAACTCCTGATTTGTAAAGTTCCTGAGAATAATAAGAAAATAATCTGTAATTTTATATACTTTTAGACTCTACAGAAGTGAGGGTCTCTCTTCTATTTATAACTTCCTTAATCAACGAGGACTGGAAGCTGCATAACTTCCTAGTGTGCCCCTCCTTCTAAACAATCTTACAGTTTTTCTCAGCATAGTTCTTTGTGACCCCTTGGGTCCCTTTCCTGGGCCAACGTCTATTCCTCTTCCTTTGATCCTTTAGGGACTCAAATATAAGGAAGCCTTCTCTGGATCCCAAACAAATTATCTCAGAATTTGCCATTTGGTAGCTAAGCACTCCTTTTCCCTAAGTAGCTATTAATACTCTTGGGTCTTTTGTTAACTAACTTGGAATACCTAAATATACACAGAGAACGGACTGATTTTAACTCTGAAGAATCTCTCCTTAAGCTATATTTTAGATTAGTAAATATAGTATTTATATATGACTCTTCTCTATCCCAGAACATTCTGAGAAACACAGTTTTTAGGGGAGAGAAATGGAACACAAGTGTCTCTTCCAAATCCATGAAGTTTAATAGGGAAAGTGGTAGCATGGGCAAAGATAAAAAGAGTTCACCCTGGGCTGGGAAGGGAAGGGCAGTAATTAAAAAATAACTCACCAAGTACATTAGTGGGGCAACTATTCACCTACAAAGGCAGAGAAAGAGGGCTGGAGTGGTGGCTCAGCTGGCACACATGAGGACGCAGGTTCAAAGCCCAGCACCATGTACACAATGAAGTGTTGAAGCAACGAAAGCCACATGCCAAACTAAATAAAACTGACTCTCTCTTACACTGTTCCTCTCTCTTGGAAAAAGAAAAAAGGCAGAGAAAGAAAAGAGAACAATAAGGTACAGTTTTAGTATCTGTATATATTGCTATTATTAAAATGAGGTCTCTTGGGGTTGGATTGGTAGCTTGGCGGTTACAGTGCTTGTCCTGTATGCATAAGTATGAAAGTTCAAACCCCAGCACCATGTACACAATGAAGTCTCAGAGTAACAATAGCTGCATGGAAAACTAAATAAAAATTATTTCTCTCTCTCTCTCTCTCACTGTCCCTCTCTCTTTAGAAAAAAAAAAAATGAGGCCTCTTAAAATTGTGGGCAAAGTGTATGGATAGAACCAAAAAAAAAAAAAAAAATCAATGGTTGACATATAGGTCTGAATACACTCAGCCAGGATGATAACACAGATCATCTGGTACCACCTGATTCTCTTGCTCCTTCAACTTACATAAACCATGGCACTCTGGGTGGAAAGGACCTTGAGAACTTTTGGCATGGGGAAATTCTAGTCTAGCGTGCATTGAAAGTTTGAATAAAGCCACGGTAGCTTTTAAAAAAAAGAATCACAAACTAAGTATATTTTTTTCCAAGAGGATATTTCTTTCTCCTTCCAGAATAAGCAATCTCACTTTTATAAAGTTAAAAACATCACAGTAGTAGAATTTGAGAAAAGCATTGTCTGTGGCATATTTCAAATCCAAGGCCACTCCCTTGGCCTTGGTAAGTTATGCCTCCCTGCAATGTATTGTGCAAGGCCCTCCAAACCAATTTGGAGCACGGAGGAGAGTCTCTCCTGAGGATCAGGTAAGCATCATAGCAGTCATATCTTGTTCCAATTGTTTGCTTATTCAAAGACATCAGGATGTTATTTTCTCTAAATAGCTGAAATTTTGTAAGCTCGGTGAAATCTCCATTTCTTAATATTTGCCTGAAAGAAGACAGCAAATGCTTTTTTTTTTTTTTAGCATCAGAATTGAGAATCCAACTTTTCAATCTTCAGCATTTAGAATCTCCTCAAGTTATGGTAACCTTTCAGGATAAAGTCATACAATGCATGGTTGTTTTCTTTCCACTTATCTCACTGAAAACTTAATGTTTCTTTTATGAGAGAGGACTTTATGGTTTTTCTTTGTAATTCTGAAAATATTAGAAAATACTAATTTTCTTCATTATGTATTGACTGTAGTTTGGAACTTGATGCTATTCAAACAAGAGTATGCCTTAGTCATGTATTTTGCTTTTTATAATTACTAGTTTTATTAATACTCAGTAGAAAAAAAATTCCTATAACTGGGGCTGGAGCTGTGGCTTAGCAGTTACGACACTTGTGGCACTTGCCTGGCATGTGTGAGGACCCGGGTTCAAGTCCCAGCACCACATACACAATGAAGTGTTGGAGCAATCAGAGCCACATGAAAAACTAAATAAAACTGATTCTCTTTTTCTCTCTCTCACTGTCCCTCTTTCTCTTAAAAAAAAAAATCTTCCTATAACAGTATGGATTGCTAGGTCTCACTAGAAATCATTCCATACCTAGAATGTCTTAGAGAAATCTATAATAGGTGAGATTTATAAGAAGCAAAAGAGGAAGGAGCACAAATTAGATGATTTTGGTCTTAGAAGACAGAGGTGAGGGTATGGGCTCTGAATGGGGATGAGGGAGAGGGGAAAGAAGTTGAAGGGTCTGGAAATCCAGGTAATGGGGGTAGGGGGAAGGAAGGGAGAGAGAAAGAAAGGAAGATTGATCAATCAGGCTCATAAATTCTAGAGAGCTATACCCTATTAGAGAAGAAACTGTAAGATTAGAATTAGAATGTGACCATGTAATAAGATAAAATTCTGCTCATAGACGTGATTTATTAGTGACTTCAAAATTACAATCCAATAAGTGTTACTATATTTGCTAATAAATGTGCATGACTGAAGAGACAGTTGTAGTAGAATAGAAAGAAAACTAAACATATCACACTGCTCATGAGATAAAGTGTGTAGAAGGGCCACTGTATACTTTCAAGGATGTGTAAACATTAGTTATAATTATCTTTATTACTGATCTGTAACAAACCAGAAAGCAAAATAAGTCATGTATGTTTCAAAAATACTCAATCAGAACCATAGTTTTGTTTTTTGTCTTTGTGGCTGGGGATTGTTCTCAGGGCCTTTCAAATATGAAGCAAGTGTTCTACCACTGAGTTATACCCTCAGCCCCTCAATTAAAACTGTTTAATGACAATAACTTTAAAGCAGGGTTTCTCAATCTCAGCTCTATTGACATTTCAGGCCAATAATTCTTTGCTGTGGGAGGATGGACAGCATCCTGAACATTTACCCAATAGGGGCCAGTAGAACTATCCTCCCCTCACCAAGATGTGACAAATGAGAAATGCTGCTGAGCATTGCCAATCTGCCTTTGGCTGAGAACCACTGCTTTAAAGCGCTGGGAAAAAAATTTAGAAATTATATTTACAACTCTCTTGAAAAACTAGGATGACAGACAGCCAAGATGAATAAGAGCTGAGAGGTCCAGTATAGCAGCCAACTGTCACATGTGCCTATTGAGTACTTAAAACGTGGCTAGTCAGAATTGCAATGTGCTATAAGATACACAGTTGATTTCAAAGACTTAGTATAAGAAAGAATGTGAAATATTTCAAAAGTTTTTCATTTTGATTATATGCTAAAATAACATTTTAGATACGATAGGCTCAAACCAAATATATTATTAAAATTAACTTCATCAGTTTCTTTTTAAAAATGTGGCTATAAAAATTATGTCACAGTATTTGGTATTTTTAGGAACAATACAGGACCCAGAAGAAAGGCGGAGGATGAACGGACAGGAGGAGAGAAGTAGAGGGGTGCGAGGGGAGGATATTGAACAAACTGTATTGCTGATTTGTGTGCATCTAGGAATATGCGACAACTAATCCCATCATCATGTAAAACTATAATGCACTAATAAAAAAAATCTTAAGGGGCTGGAGCGGTGGCTCAGCGGTTTTGGTGCTTGCCTGGCAAGCATGAGGACCTGGGTTCAAACCCCAGCACCACGTATACAACAACTAAGTGTTAGAGCAACTAAGGCCATGTGAAAAACTAAATAAAGTTGTTTCTCTCTTTCTCTGTCTCTCTCACTGTCCCTCTCTCTTTAAAAAAAAAAAAAAAAATCTTAAAAAAAATGCGGCTACTAGGGGCCTGGAGCAGTGAGTCAGCAGTTACGGCACTTAACTGGCATGCGCAAAGACACGGATTTGAACCCCAGCACCACGCACACATCAAAGTGTTGGAGCAACAAAGGGCAGATGAAAAATTAAATAAAAATTGAATGTCTCTCTTTTTCTCTTTCTCACTATCTCTCTCTTAAAAAAAAAACAAAGCAGCTACTAGAAAAGTTATAACTATATATGTGGCTTGTGTAATAGTTTTATTGAATGGTGCTGAACTCATGCAAAAAATCCTTTCTCCTTCATGCTATCCGTTCCTGGCAGCCTTTGAGAGGAAAGCAAACTCAGAGCTGTCTTCAGTCTTCTCTTTACATTCTCTATGTTGTCCTTGGATATCTCCAGTGTCACTACTCCAGTGAAATTACTACTCTGCGATAACCAATCTCCAAAACTGGATCTCTAGGCCAGACTCCCTCAAACCTATATACCCATCTATCAAGATAACAATCCCAGTTGGCTATCCTAGAAGAGCCCCAAACTTAAATGATCCTTACTCCCAGAAAAGCTCCTCTTCAAAGATTCTTCATTTTAATAAACGGTATTATTAATGTGAATGTTGAAGCCAGAAACCCGGAAGGCATCCATGAGTTCTCTTCTTCATCCTACCTGCAATCTCTCACAAAGTCCTGCTTCATCTACTTCCTGAGTATTTCTGGAATTCCACTGGCTGGGCCAAGTCGTAATGATCTCTCCCTGGGTCAACTACTCCTTCCCCTTTATTTTTTCATTACATTTGTCTTTCCCTTCTGAAAACACTTACCCCAGAGATAACAATTTTGTTCAGTTTTGCCTTTCCTTCTAGAATATTATACTATATAAATAATGTAGCATACTTTCCTTGTTCATTGTGTAATTCTAGTTCATTTTCTGATGAATGAATGAATGAATGCATGCATGCATGCATGAATGAAAAGGAACTCAACACACAGGCTACAACTTGCTAAGAAGCTAGAGTATAAGAATAATGCTCTGGGGCTGGAGTGGAGGCTCAGCGGTTATGGCATTTGCCTGGAATGAACAAGGACACTAGTTCAAACCCTAGCACCATGTACACAACGAAGTGTCAGAGCAACAAAAGCCACATGAAAAAAATAAAAGTAAAATTGATTTTCTCTTTCTCTCTCACTGTCCCTCTCTCTCTTAACAAAACAAAACAAAACACTATAAAAACAAGGAGAGAGAAAGAGAGAGGGAGGGAGGGAGGGAGAGAGAGTATAAGGCTCCATTACCATATAAGGCCTGGCAAAACATCAGTCCTTCTGTTTAAATAGCAGTGTTTATGTATTGACCCAAGACTTCGGATTCTAGAAATGGGAGGAAAATGCCTACACTCCCATCCTTAACATTGAAATTCAAATCAAAGCCTTTCCCTATGCAGTTCTGGGTTAGGAAAGAGCAGCTAACGAATGTCTTATCCAACTCTCCAATCCTGCATCTATGTGATGCCCAACAATTTCCATCTCTAGTGCCTTAACTGCAGAGTACCTACTGTTTCACAACCACCGCATGAAAAGCAGCCAAAATACAAAGTAAGAACAATTACAATGAAATGTACTACTTATAAAAGGAAGTCATTCTCCAATAATAGAGGTTCAATAATACAAGGTTAAGGCAAGTAATAAAGAGTTACCCATGATCTCCTTTCATTTTAAATTTTCAACTCCCTAAGTCAAGCCTTCTTCACTCCCTAGTCCATCGCCAGTTTGAAAGGTGGTTGGGATAAACCATGGCAGCATCCATCCTACCAATAACTTTTAGCTGCTAATCTGAAAGTTTAACAACAGTCAAGATTTTTACATATCTTTGTGGTGCTTTATGCATCCCAGCTCTAAGGTAAGGAAGAGGAACTTGCAAAAGACTTTCCAGCAACACACGTATGTACAGAAGAACATGTGGACACAAAAGCAAAAACTAAACCTGTGTTTCCATTTATCTTTTACCTACTGGTTCTCCTCTAAGTGAGGGAGCAATGTTTGGTAGATGGGGAATGATGAAGTGTGACAGACCTGATAGGCTGAGCAAGAATAACATGCCAAAGCCAGTGTTATCCACAAGTCCAAGAGTTCTGCGTAACGCTATACTTGTATAACTGATTTTTTAAAAATTATCTTATTTAGAAATTATATAGAAAACTTTTCCTTTGTAGAATTATATACAAAACTATTCTTTTGTAGAATGAGGAAGGGAGGTTATGTCTTCATGACTAAAGAAATGTTAGGAAACATAAAAATTCTACTTGGGAGGGTGAGGCAAGAGGACTAGAAGTTCAAATTCAGTCTTGGCAACTTAGTGAGACTGTCTCAAAATCAAAAATAAAAACAAGCATAAAAATTGTTTGCTCTTCATTTATCTTTCTTTTATAGCCCAAGAAAGAAAAAAAGAACAATTACCAGGTTCCTACCACTTTAGGCAGGGGGATAAAGAAATTTAGTGTTAAAGTGATTTTTCTAGACTAGAGAGATTATTTCTTTCTGGAAATGACTCTCAAAGAACAGTGAAAGCTTATTAAAGGCCATTCCCCCCACCTTAATATTTTATGGTGAAACTTTCCCATAACAAAGTTCAATATTCCCATTATCTCAGCAAATGCATCTGTTTTTGTTAATTCAAGGGAGATAGCTGAAGTGTAACTGAAGAGAGTAGTATACTTGGGAAAAAACATATCAAAGATTGACTCCCAGTTGTAACACTCAATCCTTATGAGCCTATAGGCAAATCACCAATCTCTGTCAACTATGCATATTCTACTGGGGTATATCTTCCCCAAGGGGATGAAATTTGGTTTGTGGGTGTGGAGGGGGAACTTTATTAGAAAAACAGCTATTCAGAATATCTGTTATTAAAACTTCATGGGAGTGAGCCTGGGAGAAAAATGTCTAAAAAGATTTTTTAGGTGAGGAATGAAGAAAAGAAGGCTGAGAACACTTTTCTAAGCCTTTCTTTCCAACTATAAGTGGACTACACACCTGTCTTAAAGGATTATTATAATATAGCTGTATCATAATCATACAGAAAGAATGAGACTGGAAAAACAGCAGGCAGGGAAAGTAACCAGAACTGGGCAACTGTGATATATTTTTAATTAGCACAAAGATTCAAACATATGGAGGCTATCGTCATTTGATGATCAATGGTATAAGACAATTTTCTTTTCACTAGTCATTTTACCTCCAAATACCTAACATCCCAAGAGAAAATAAAGGCATAGTAAAAGTTGAAAAATGAATTCAAAAGAGTCTATAAATGTGGCAAAAATACAAACCTAAAACACCAATTTTAAGACCCTCCAGGCCTGTTTTAATTTTATCATAAATATCTTCAGATGCAAAGTCGACAGCAATGGTCCTTGTTTCCACTTTGAATTTTTCTTCTAGAAAACAAAACAAAACACACACAAATGAGGAAAGACAGGGAAAATTAATACATAGCAATTAGGATTAAAGCATTTGATAAACATTATCCTGTAAACTCTTTTTTCCCCCAATTCAATATGACATTTAGACCAGAATAATTTTAAGCAATCATGAAACCATATAAGATATGCTACACAGTCAACATAATAGTTCAGCAATTAAAATTTCCAGTGTCGTCTCAGAGCTGGCTGATGTTCCTTTTGTAAATCAATAATGGTAACTACTTTTTAGACCTTATTGGTATGTGAGTATGGGGGGAAACTCTATTATTTATACCTAGTACAAATAATAAAACATGATTCATATCATGATGTTCTATGCTGTTTAAATATCACTGACTTTGAGATTTTAATTGCAAATTGATGCTTCATAATTTCAAGAGGAAGTCTTTATGTCATAAAATATCTTAACGTGTGATATATTAAAACAAAAAGTCCATCTTATTAAAATGGGAATAAAATGAATATGATCTTATTGGAGCTTGGTTAACACTGAAGTCTCTACATTTAAAAGTCCATACAAAATGTACTGTCATAAATCTCTACAATGACATGAGAAAGACCTCAGTGTTCTCCTTTGCTTAGGACTATTAAGGTCCAAACAGAGCTGATGGAAATAACAGCTTCAGAAATGAGTCCCCAGAGAAACAAAAACTCATCTGAGGTAAGGTATAATGTTTACTTCCGCTTTCACTAGTCAGCCCGCTTGAAGAGATAGCATGGGCTTTGAGGTCACCCAGACATCAGTTCTAATTTCATTTCTACACTTATGTGCAAAATGACTTTGAGCAAGTCACATATCCTCCTTGAGCTTCAGGGTCCTTACCCTCCAACTTTGGATGTGAAGCTCAAGTGATACCTGCAGGCACTTGGAAATCACTCCATAAGCACGGGTCTCCACCCTCACGTCCTTAGAAATGTTGTTCTTTGAAACTTGCTGAGAATTCAAAAGAATTAATTTAAAAATCCTCCTTCCAAAAATAAATCTTTCTTCAGTAATTGTCAGTGTCAGCTCATCACAGAGTTTGCAGGATTAATCCTCATAGGAAGTATCCATTCTTGACCTAAATGGATTTATGTCTAAAACTAAAGAGCTGGTTCATGAGAGACTTGATTCTTGGTTAGACTCAATAAAAAGTATTGACCCTAGGTACAAATTCATGCATAAATTGGAGAGAAAAATCAACCAAGAAAATACCTTATTTGGTGTTAAAGGTATTCTTACTATTGCAACATGAATGAGGTGTAAGTGTGTTCATGTAATGGAGTCCGGCACAGAGCTAGCATTTCACTAGAGCTGGGGCAACACATCTTACTAGAAATGGTTCGAGAATTGACTACCACTACTAAAGAACACTGACTTATTATAGCCCAAGAGTCACACAGGGGGAAAAGATCCAAAACAAAAGGCTGAACGATACTTTTTGCTGTATGTAAAACTTTATTCAAATATAAAACGAAATTTACCTATTTATTTTGAAAAACACAGTATTTTTCTATACTAGCATTAGGTGTTAATGTTTAGGAAACTCTCTGTCTGGTAATAAACCCACCTCACAATCCCTGAGTCAAATTCACTTTTTGTAGCTTACAGGATTTGGCAAATGTCCTTGCATTACTATAGAGTCTTGTGTAGATATGCTGCTAAAATAATTCCATGACACTTTTGGAAAGAATGCTATTTAATAACGAGTGCACACAGAAGCTTTCTTTGTATTCACATTAGGATAAGCAAAGTGATTTCTGGTGTATGATTTTTCAGATAATTTAAATTTTTGAACTTATCCCCGGATTGCCCGATATCCTGTTCTAGTTCGGTTAACACTGGTTTTTACCTCTGAACTTTTCTTCACTGCCTCTAACTATTAGCCTCTTCATCATCTTCTTCCTTTTTCAAAGCTAAGTTCAGATAATATCACTCCCCTGCCCTCCTCACAAACCGCCTCATTCAGAGTAAGGGCCAGAGGTCTTTGGCCACAGCGCAACACTTTTCTGAACCCATCCCTAAATACTCTCCAGCTGTTCTCCAGTTCTAGCCACTGAGGCTCCTTGCACTTCCTTAAACACAGAATGTGCTCCAAATGCTCTCAGGGAGTGGCACCTGCTACTCCCTCTGCTTGGAGTGCTCTTCTGCATCCCTTCTCTTTGTCGGAATCTTGAGCAAATGTTACCTACCTTCTCCAGGAAACTTTTAAAAAATGCTGTCACCCCTCCTCCTGCACTTCTCTTCCCCTTCTGGGCTTTACTTGATCCCCTTGCACTGACCACCTATGAATACACCAAGTATCTTAGTAATGCGTGTGCTTGCCTACCTGCCCCCGCTAGCGTCACAAAGACAAGGACTTGGCTTTGCAGAGTTCACCTACTCAGCAATGACGCAACTGATGGAGGTTCTTTCCCCCTTTCTTTCATTCCCTGTGTTTGGCTCCCCTCCTGATTTTAGGAGGACCACTGTCATCTCACACTAACACCAATGTTCAGAGGCAGAAACTGGATGTCTCTGTGACATGTCCCTTTCACAGACTGAGGAAAACCTCCCCGAGAACATCCAACAAACTCCTCTCGTGCTTCCTTTCTGAGGATAACGATGTATACATGCTCTTGACCAGCCCATGGATGGGCTCTGAGGTTTCTATGGGCCAATACCACCATAATGTTGCGTGGGGCAAAAATAGCAGTATATATAAGAATAGGAGAGGAACCGCTCTCTAGGGGCACAGGCTATCAGACAAGAATTACGACAGTTGTCCTGAAAGGCTGGAGTGGGAGTGGCTGGCTTCCTTAGGAATTGGGGAAGTAACTCTAGGTTTGCATCTTTCAACTTCCCATAGGCTACCACTCTGCATCTGACCCTGCCAACAGAAGGTCAGACTAACAGACAATAATCTGCTAACTTTAAACATCAGCACAAGGATATATGAACCAACAGACACTGTATTGCCACTTCAGTATCTCCCCAAGCCAAGGTTTTTCTTAAGACCCACCAGTCCAAAACATAGCAACAGCCCTGCTAAGGAATAAGGACTTCACCAAGGGCTTTGGGATGGGTGCTTCTGGGCACTCTGTTCCTTACTCACCACAAAGGCCTAAGGAATAACTTGGCCTCTTGGCAAGTCTTTTTCCCAGAAATGGAGCTGTAATAAGATATAATCAATACACTACAGGTGTGTGGGATAACAAAAAACAGAATTTGGAGGTTGCAACAGATATGCCTTGACCCATTAAAATGCTGAGGAGAAAACTCTTGATGCTCCAAACTGAGAAAGAGTGATCAGCAAGCAGTTTTGGAGTGTCAGCCCTTTGGGATTACTATGCCCAAAATCCTGCCCTTCCAGTAGTATGGTCCAGAGCCAGTGACTGATAGCCATGGGGTACAAAGCCATGGGACAGCTTATAACTTCCAGGTTCCGATTCCAGAATTAGAATCTCTCTATTGTCTTACTTTTCTTTTATTTTGCATTGTCCTAGCTTTTTAGTCAGTGAAGTTTTAAGACAGGGTTTAATAATTCTAGTAGGGCAAGTCTTCATTGATCTTCTTTTTCAAAAATTTCCTCTTTTTTTCTCATCCATTTAGTCTGTTTTTATTGGGTTTGCCTTAAGAATTTCAATTAAATTTGAAGAATAACAATGTGGCATTCCTTCCAGGCTATCCATTTATTCAAATGTTGTGTAAGTGTCTCATGGTAAAATCTTGTGATTACGAATTTTTAAATAAAGAATTAAAGAATTCCATTGGGCTGGGGATGTAGTTCAGAGCTCAAGCCTTGAACCATTCCATTACCCATAATCATGGATATTCTACTTCTATAGCCACATTGCTATACTAGACTCAGAGTATTCTGAATTAGTTCAAGGTCAAGTCTGGAATTGACAGGTAAGAAATCACACCCACAAGTAGTCTCAAGATGCTGCTGAAATACCTCTAAATATTAAAACTAACACATGTTTAGGTTCAAACCAATAGTGGTCACAAACATTCAGAAGAGCCTCATGTTCAACACACTTCCACATCTAGCCATCCTTTTTTCTCCATTTTGATCAACAAATTGGCATCTCCCTTTAAATTTAACAAGTCTTTCTCTAAGACTATTTCATAGACTCTGGAAACACCTTCCTCAAATTTCTCCCCTAAGTGGCTGGGGATATTGTGAGAATTCCAAAAAAGAAGTTCAAATCTACATAAATTTGTATGTTTGTTAATGTTTTCTAGCAATAAAAACCAAAAATACATTGATTCTCCTTTATCCCTATCTCTTCTCCAAATTAACAACCAGGCTTCTCCCCAAGTTTCAGGTTTCATCATTATAAAATTCCTATCATATTCACCCTTCCCCGTCTTTCCCATAATATAACACTGTTTAAGATTCAAGTCATGCCACTGCCTGTGTGAACATATTTTTAATGGTCCATTTCCTCTAAGGGAACGCTATTTACTCCCTCAGGGATATTCCTGGAGACCTTTTATGTAACCCTATTAGGAGCTTACCCTAATGTATTAAGCAAAGAGTTTTACTTCCTAACAAACAGGGCTTGTTCTTTGTCATTCTTGTATTTCCAGCACCTAGCATAGTACCTGGCATAAATGGAGGCCTCTTTGCTAATGAACGAGTAAATACATGTAGGCCCACACAGCTTATTTATTAATATCACCTTCTTGGTACTTATTGAACTCCTCCCTATAGAAATAAAGCCATATGCTGGCAAGAAATATCCACTTAAGATATAACATATGGTACAGCTAGTCATTTTATTTTTATTTATTTATTAGTTCAATATAGTCTTACATATTGGAGGGAATCATTGCTACATATACATGCATAGATGAATATTGACAAAGAAAGTTAAGGCCAGTCTTAGTCCAGGATCTCCCCACTTCAACCACTCCTCACTCCCATATCTCCTCTGCTTTACCCTCATGTTATAGATAGAAATAAACATATACATGTGTTAATTTTTGAATTTTCTGATCTTCTCTGCCAGACTGTGTATAGTTGAGCTTCTCATGGGAGTCGAGGGTTCCCAGCTTCATTGACAATCCCCGATCTCTCCCTCCCCTCAGTGCCTCCCTCCCTTCTCCCTGCAGCTTTATAGTTATGGTTCCTCCTGCTAATATGAAAATTTACTTATGTTGAGTTTATTTTTCGAGCTTAGCTAACTTTCGATCTGTTTTAGATTTTACTCTAGCTTCCATGAGAGAAAACATTTGGCCCTTAAGTCAGTTTGGGATATTTCACTCAGCACATTTTTTTCCCACCTCCATCCATTTGGCTGCAAATGCTATAATATTGTTCTCTCTAATAGCAGAGTAGAACTCCAGTGTTTGTGTTTGTGTGTGTGTGTGTGTGTGTGTGTGTATGTAAATGTATGTATATATCACAGTTCTTAAATTCACTCATCCAGTGAGGGGCATCTGGGTTGGTTCCACAGTTCAGCTATTGTAAATTGAGCTGCTATAAGCATTGATATAGCTGTGTCTCTGTAGTGTGCCGATTCTAGCTCTTTTGGGAAAATACCCGGAGTGGGATAACTGGATCATAAGGTGGTTCCAATGCTACTAGACATTTTAAAGCACAAGATAAATTGAGAGTCAACTCAATTCTTTTTTCTATCATTCTCATAGAAATTTAAACATTTTTGAGTTATAAAAACCTTAAAAACCATCCAGGCTCATGAATAAAGTACTACAGGAGCTTAACTCAGGGGCATGAATCTGAAAGCTGAGGGTATGTGAGTCATGGACAGGAAACTCTTCCTATCCCCAGTTCTGCAAAAGAGAATGGAAGGGAAAAGCTCTTAGGGAAATAAACTGTAGTCAATGCTCAGAATCTCAGTTCCTCGCACCTAAATTCATTTAAGTTCAGTTTATAACTATAAACATATTTGCATATTTTTAAAAAAGCTCTCCATTTTCACATAAAATTACTGTTTTAAGCTATTTTGAAATGCAAAAGATGCACAAAAGGCCTCTGCACTCTGAGGGACAATGAACAAAAGATCCCTAAACAAATTCTCAGCACTTCTTTCCTTTTCCTGTCTTCTTCTCTCCCCAATCTCTCTATCCCCAGGCCTTACCATACCCTTCCATCCCTATCCCTGAGAGTAAGACGCTCCCCACAAAAGAATGACATCCTTCTATAGCTCTAGATGAAAGATAATTGTGCCCTGGATGGGAAAAAAAAAAAAAATCAATCTGACTCCATTTTTTTTTTTTAAAGAAAGAAGGACAGTGATAGAGAGAGAGAATCAATTTTTATTGAGTTTTTCCACATGGCTTTCGTTGCTCTGACACTCAGTTGTGTACGTGGGTTGCTGGGGTTTGAACCTGTGTACTTGCACATGCTGGGCAAGCGCTGTAACCACCAAACCACTGCTCCAGCCCCCTGACTCCATTTTTAAAGGTTCATTTAATTATAATTACCAGAGATGCAACACAAAAAATGATCCTTTTTTTTTTTACATTGCCCTGGAAAAATATTCATGAAATTTTTTATCTTATATGAAGAGGCCCACTTTTAGTCAAACCAAAAAATTAATCATAGCTCATCAGGATTCCTTCCCAAACCAAGTATTTCTTTATTTTAAGCTAAACTTATTACATTTGACTCATTACAGCCTCTTTAACTAGAACAACCACCTGTAATAAATAAAAACCTTCTATCATTTGATTTGGTTGTATTCATAGGACACGAACAGATTCCATTCTTTTGACAGTTCTGAGTTCTACATTTGGTTTAGGAATTTAGGACTCTTGGAAAAGCCACTCTTGAAATTTTCAGCTAAGGATGTTTATTTTCTGTACTTGGAAAACAAAAGACCAGCCAATAGAAGTACCTGAATTTTATTTTATTTTTTTTGAGGGCAGAAAAATGCAAAAACAAAAATTGCTAATACTCAGAATCTACACTTGATTCCAAGATGGTGCTGCTAGTAATATAGAAGCAGTTTCTTGGGATGTGGCCCTCGCTGCTCCAAGATTTCGCTGTGTACGTGGTGCTAGGGCTTCAACCCGCATACTCACGCATGCAAGGCAAGCGCTGCAACCACTGAGCCACTGCTCCAGCCCTTCACTCAACCTTTTAGGCTACAAGAATTTCATCTCTTAGCCTTTAAACCACAAGAGATAACATCCACCCTACATAGTTCTTGTAAGGACTACATATGATGGTGAGCTGCTTGACATAGTTGGGTTTTCTTCATAGCATAGGCTGCTGTACGTATTAGCTGTCCTGTTAACTCTGACCTCTCTGTATCAGCTGTATATTTTTTTCAAGCTGGCCATGAACATCCAACTCTATTTTAAAATGTGATTATTTATTAGAGTGTCATCCATGGAATCAGTGTCACGAGGTACTATTTTTAGCCTTGCTCTTAGTACCCAAGCATTTTTTGACTCAACTTTCTTGTCATTAACCTCTGAATCACATTTTTGTGATTTTGAATTTTTTAATTACATTTTTTTCGCTTATCACCTTTGAGATCAGGGTGTGTCTTACAACTGATGCCAATGGCATGTCAGTTTAATTGGCAAGTTTTCTCTTTTTTTGGTGCGTGGGGGGAATGCCAGGGATTGAACCTAGGGGCACTAAACCACTAGGTCACACTCCCAGCCCTTTTTTATATTTTATTTTCAGACAGGGCCTTGCTAAGTTGCTGAGGCTGGCTTTGAACTTGCAATCCTCCTGCCTTAGCCTCCCTAGCCTCTGGATGACAGACATGCACCACCACACCCAGTGCAAATTTTCTTTACTAATGATTATAAACTGCATCATAGTTTCAAGATCCACACCTTAGTTTTAGGTTTGATGAAGGAAGATCAGGACCCTGTTGACATCCACCTTTAATGTCACAAAACGACCTAGGACAGCCTCCAAATGCAAGATTCTTGTATTCCAGAACTTGTAATATTCCATCACCAAAACTATCAGTCAAGGAGGCAGAAAATTACTCATCTGAAACTATGACATGGAAACTTGAGTGTGTGCTCATTCATTTATTCAAGTACATGGGCATCTGGAACCAGGCAAAGCATCTCACTCCCTAACCTATAGGTTTTATGAGGGTCTGTGTCTGATTTTTGTTTTTCTTATTTGATGTTATGTACTTATAGCCCAACAATACCTGGTACATTACAGGAACTCAATAAATATTTTGATAATTCAAGAAACACATACAGAACAATACCTACATGTCAGGCTTCACCTTGAGAACAATAATTAACACCTTCAAATGGTCATATTTTGGTGAAGGAGATATATGTAAACCCAACTGCTGCTCTAATAAATATGAACAAAGCATTAATAGAAAGCATTTTAAATAGGATGTACTGTTAGTGTGGAGTTTTTGGAAAAAAGCATGAGTGAGCCATGCAGAGAAGCAGGTAAAAGCAGAAACTGGAGAAAAGGAACAGCAGCATGTTGTATGAACCCCTGTGGATGGTGTGCGTGATACACAGGGAGAGGGAAGCCCGCAGAAGCTGTATGTGCCAAGATAAGCACGGCTGGCTAAATAATTAGTGGAATCCAGTGAAAAATAAAAATGTGGGCTTCTTGTTCAAAAGTGATTAAGAATTTTCAAGAGAGTGACAGCAGAGCATTAAACCAAGTACGGGCCCTTCTAAGTGCTGGGCCCTATACAAATGCCCAGAAGACAGGCCTACAGGTCGGCCCTGTAACTAGTTTACATTCCATCCTGTGTGCTGTAAGTACTCAGTGGCAGCTCTGAAGCTGGGAAGTGACTAGATCACACCTGTTTTTTAGTATGGAAATGATGCGACAGAGTAGAGGATCCACATCCTGTTGTGAAAAGCAAGGTGGCAGGGAAAGGGCTAAACAGCTGCTTCATTAGTTCTCTGACAGAGGAGGGCTCAAAGGAGAAAGAGCAGAGGGAACAGGGAGGCGGAATGGTCTGAGAAGACTCTCGAGACGGGACTGCAGGATTTTACACTGATTAGAGACACAGATTCAGGGAGAGACAGGACACAATGGCTTCGTCCACTTGGTTTAGAAATATGGTTAACACACTATCACAGTCTTCCTGGCTTTGCATATTATGCAAAGTTCTTAATATTTTTGTGAATGTATCTCAGCATTTTTAATCATAATAAAAATATGTGTTATTTTTTAGCAGAGTGAATCTTTTCTTGAGGCATCTTACTTCTCTCTCATTGTTGGCTTGAAAAACAAAATGACTACCAATGAGATTTGGGCCAGAGCTGACCAATTTTCCATGTGAGCTTAAGTTAGAAGAAAAAGAGGTATTTGTGTAAGCTACCACAATATTTCTCCCCTCTTTTTCCAAACATAAAGAGCTAAAATTAAAAGTCAAATATCTCATTCTACCTTCTAAACATGCTGAATGAGCTAATTTTAAAAAACTCTTTTGATTCTAACCTGTCACTTTGCTTGTACAATTTTCCATTCTGGTTTTGTGAAGTCATGCAACAAAGAAAAAAGTATTCTTTTCCACATCCAGGTTTATCATTTTGGCTTTTAATTTTCTTTGTGAGTGTGAGTATGTGTGTGTGTGTGTGTGTTGCTGTTGTTTTCAGTGTTCTTACATACTAGACCAGTACTTTACCACTGAGCTACATCCCAAGCCTTACTTCATTTTTTTTTAAAAGATGCTTAACAGTTGCTTTCATGTTAAAGGAAATTTTGAAAAAAAAAATGAACCAAACCATAAAAATTTAAATATCAGCTACTGAACTGATCATTTACTTTATTGTAATTAACATTTTAAAATTAATATAGTTAGACAACATTATGCCAAGAGCTGAACTATCAATCTGTTCAACACAGGAAACAGCCCTCTTCATTTAAATTGTTTAAACGGCATAATTTTTACATACTAAACCAAAATAAACATGTGGACTGCAGTTCTAGTCATCCGTACCAAGGTCTGGAAGTACTATATTACCCCTGCCCCATGTATAGGATGGTCTGGTGACTCAGAGCAATCTAGGAGCTCTTACTAACTCCCATGGGTTAGGCCCATGACCTGCCTCTGCTCAAGACAGATATTTAGTTTCCCACTTTTTTACTACAATATCATAAATGATATTGTCTTTAACAACCTGTAAATAAATCTCTGTGCACCTAACCAAGCTTTTCTCTAGGATGAAATTCTACAAGTAGAACAGCCAGTTTAAAAGGTATTTATGTGTTTGTGGGATTGGATATAGCAAAGGAAATCAATTTTCACTTTCTATAGTTCCGTATGGCTTGAATTTATAGACTGATTAGTTTCATAAAGCAATTAGTATTTCATAATTTGAAAGAAAAAATACCTCCTTGGCTTCCAGGCCTTCAAGGACTATGAAGAGAGCCATGTTGCAGATCATAAAATACATAAAGAAAGAAAGCACTGATGAGAAGACAGAGGGCACTGGAGAGACCTGGGTGCAGGGAAGGTGAGTTGCTAGAAATGTCCACCCATGAAGATGGTCAGCAACATCAAAAGTTTGGGTCTCCTAGCATGGTGACTCCTGCCATGGAAACAGGCACCAGGCTTCCTTCATCTGACGTCCTCAGACAAGCAAACTCTGTGGTAGAGATGGCATGTTCATAAAGGAAGCTTCTGGTTCTATTTTGGTTCCCCATGTGTAGCAGCCAAAGGGATCTGCCCCACAATTTTCAATAAAACAAAACTTTTTTAAAAACAGAAATCAAAGCTTAGCATTCAATTTTATCAGCAAATTAAACTTGGTTTCATGCAAGTTCACCTTGAAAGAGATATATTCCCTCTGAGTATCCTGACAAACTCAGATTCTAAGGCCCACAGATTCATATGCTAGTTCTTAAATCTGTGTCAATATTTTAAGAGTTTCCTGTCTGTACAAGGTAAGCTTTTGACTTAAGCATGAAGGTCAAAAACCGAAGGAGTCACCAGATCAAGTCAGGACAACTATTAATTAATCCTCCTTCTGAATCATCCAAAGTGCTGATTAAAGAACTTAACTGTATCTGTAAATTTGCTGTATAATGTAACCTAATCACAGGAATGACAATATACTTGTAAGTCCTGTCTACTCTCAAGGGAAGTGGATTACATGGGGTGTGTACTAGAGGGTAAGAATCTTGGGCAGCCTCATAGAATTCCACCCACCATAGACCTTCCATGCCTTACTTGTATCTTCTCTCAAATGGGAACAATACACCAGTCTCAAAGGGCTAAGGATTCAATGAGTTAATATCTATTAAGTGCACATTTAATCATCACAGAAATAATGACCAGATTAAAAGCAAATAAATGGGGGCTGGAATGGTGGCTCCGTGGTTATGGTGCTTGCCTGGCATGTGCAAGGACGCGAGTTCGAACCCAGCACCACGTACACAACAAAATTTCAGAGCAGCAAAGGCCACATGGAAAACTAAATAAACTTGACCCTCACTCTCTTTCTCTCTCTGCCCCTCTCTTAAAAAAAAAAAAAAAAAAAAAAAAAAAAAAAAAAAAAAAAAAAAAAAAAAATAAATAAATAAATAAATAAACAGCCTGGGCTGGAGAGGTGGCTCAGAGGTACAGCATTTGCCTGGCATGCATGAGGATCCAGGTTCAGTCTCCAGCACCACATACACAACTAAGTGGAGACAAAACAAAAACCAGATAAAAAAATTAATACTCTCTTCAAAAAGCTTTCTCCTTCCCCTCCAAATCATTCATAAGAACCTGTGAACTTAAAGAAAGAAAACCTGTTCCATGAAAGAGTAGTAATAGTTCACATTCCCATGATACTCTATTCAATTCAAGAAAAAATAACTGCTCCTACAGGATTTATTTTCCATTCACACAGGATAACAAGCTAGTACATGGACATTTTATTTGTTTTTTAAATATATTAATATTCCTAAAATTCTATATAGCAGTACTGAATTTCCTTTTACCATAAGCAGCTGTATTGTATGAAAGTCCCGGAGGCAATGTTGCTATGTAAAATGCTGGTTTAAGTAACACTAAGCCCCTCTAGCAGAAGTCATCTTGAAACTATGCCAAGAGAAAATCCAAGTAATTTCAGCACACTGTGAATGGGTGATGGAAAGAAGGCAATGCCAAAAATCTGCAAGTATTTTAATCGATCATTTCTTTAAGGTAGTACAAGCCAATTTATGTGAATATACATTTGTTCTATGGCATATCAAGAATGAATTTGCAGGATAAAACTGGGGTGGGAAGAAGGGGAATTTAAAGATGGCTTATTTTCCAACTAACGAAGAAATTTACCCATATTTAATCCCTATCATCATTGACGAATCTTTAAAATACACTTTGAGTCTCCTCACAACTCAGGAGGAACCATGCCATCACCGGAATCATACCAAATGAAGGGCAATTTCCAGAGAAAACAAGTTAACAAAACCTGTAGGTTGAAAATTTTAAAAGCAGTTAAAAAGGTCAGATGTTCAACTTTTGGAATATATATGCAAATGTGCTTAAAATTATAGAAAGTACTAAAAGTTAAGACTTAAAAATAACAAAAAAGTGATTTTTTTTTTTGCTGGAGATTGAACCTGGGGTTTCTAGCATGCCAGGCAAACACTCTATCACTGAGCTACATTCCTAGCCCTTGCAGTCTCATTAAATGTTTATTGTCTTGTTTTGTTTTTAAGGTGACAACTCACCTAATGAATGAAGGTCTAGATGCTAATTCAGACTCTGTTACAGTATTTTCAGAATTATCTTAGTTATTTTATTTGATAACTCTGTCAAAGACACTGAAAGAAACAGCAATGTCTTGTACATGAAAAAGAGACTTGGTATCTTTCAAGAATCCAAAACACATGTACAAGATTATTCAAAGTAGCGTTACTGATGATGGCCCCAAACTGGGAGCAACTTAAACTTCCATCAGTAATAGGTAACTAAATTGCGGTACAGTAATATAGTAAGTTAAAAAAAGGAACTATAGTTACATGTAAAAATATGAATTTCAGAAACAATTAGAGTTGAAGAAGCCAAAACTAAAACAAAACAAACAAACAAAAACTGTAGTATGCAATTTATATAAAATTCAAAAAAGTCAAAATTAAATGATTTGTAATATATTAAAAATTGTGATGGTGGCTACCTCTGGGGAAGAAAGGAGGAGTACTAATTGGGAAGGCATATTCTGTGATTACTTCACTCTGATCTCTCACTAACCTATACATGTGTATTTCTGTAGTTTTCTTATGTTCTAGGTTTATGTTGTTTTTAGTATTCATATTTATACATATGGTTCTTTTATGAGACAAAAATAAAATTAATGGAGAATATTTATAAAGTACAAACATATCCCACATCGAGACATATATTTAACTGAAAATAAGCAAATCTAAGAGATTAAACATTCTACATGTCTTGAAGTCTACAATGCTATTGCAAACAAAAGTCAAATTTCTCACTGTATGTGCTGCAAGCCAAAGAGACCTCACAGTGTAACAGAGATTGCAAACTTCAACGCCCTCAGGGCCAAGTCCGTTAACAAAGTGAGTTAAAATAAAAGTATACATGAAGCCAGGCACAGTGATGCACGCTTGTATTCCCAGGAACTTGGGAGACTGAGACAGGAGGATAAAAGTTCAAAGCCAGCCTCGGCAACTTAGCAAGACTGTCTCAAAAATTGAAAACAAAACAAAACAAATAAGTTAAGCATCCCTGGGTTCAATCCCTGGTATCAAAAAGGAAAAAAAAAGGGGTGGGGGAGCTGGAGCAGTGGCTCAGTGGTTATGATGCTTGCCTGGCATGCGCGAGTACACGAGTTCAAACCCCAGTACCACGTAGGCAGTGAGGTCTTGGAAGTCACGTGAAAAACTGAATAAAAAAACTGATTCTCTCTCTCTCTCTCACTGTCCCTCTGTCTTTAAAAAAACAAAACAAAACAAAACAAAACAAAACAAAACAAAACAAAACTATATAGGCCTTCAGTGTGTGAGTTGGGAGGGACTGTGGCAAATAGGATAGGCGACATCCAACCTAAAGGACAAATGAGTCATGCCTCCTCCAGCTGATTGTTATTAGGCAGGCATGCTGGACATAGGGTTAGCAGATCCTTTGAGTTTTCAAAAGAAAATGTAAATTAAGATTCTTGTGATAAAGTAAAATGTTCTGATATTTGAAACAAAAACTTGTTTACACAGTACCTGTTTGAGACAGCATCAGGAGAAACTGCTCAGGAAACAAGTCCCTAAGGAACCAGGGAAGAGAATGGGTAGCAAGAGACCAGATGACTGGTTTTAAGAGAAGCAGACATGCATTCCTCTAAGGAGGATAAAAGGCTACACATATAGAGACACCAGAAGTAAAACAGATCACTTTCTAAAAGAAGCAACACACACCTGCAGAGAATATGCAGGATGCTCTGTACAGCAGTGGTTTTCAAACTTGACTGCAACAGGCCCTTTTATGAAAAAAAAAAAATGTAAACTCAATACAGTAGTCCCCACTTATCCTCAGTTTTACTTTCTGAGGTTTCGTTTACCCACTGCCAACTGTGATCTGAAAAAATTAAAGGAACATTCCAGAAATAAGCAACTGGCAAGTTTTAAACTGCACATTAAGTTCTGAGCAGCATCCAATTCTATGCTACCTGGGATGTGATCTATCCCTGAGTTCAGAGTAACCACAATGTACATACAACCTGCCCATCAGCCATTTGGTATTGTTTCAGATCAACTGCTGTTGTCTTGTAGTGTTTATTTTCAAGTAACCTTTACTTAAAATGGCCCCACGCAGCAAGAGGAGTGGTGCAAAGGAGGCACCAGGGCACTACGGCAATGCTGCAGGGGTATTGGAGAAAACATAGTATACAGAGGATTTGCTACTGTTTTAGTCAGCTTTCTTGTTGCTGTCACTAAAGGACCTGACAAGAACAATTTTAGGAGCAAAAGTTTATTTGGAGGCTCATGGTTTCAGAAGTGTTGGTGCACAGAAATCGGGCTCCATTCCTCCGGGTCCAAGGTGAGGCAGAACATCATGGCAGAAGAGTGTCGCAGAGGAAAGCAGATCAAGGCACGGTTCCAAGAAGCAGGGAAAGAGAGACTCCCTGCCAGATCCAAGATATACCCCGAAGACACACCCCAATGACCCACCTCCTCCAGCCACACCCTACCTGCCTACAGTTGCCAGTTAATCCCAAACAGGGGACTGACTCACTGATTGAATCAAGGCTCTCAAAACTCAGTTGTTTCACCTTGGCCTTCCTGGATTGTCTCACACCAGCTTTTGTGGGACACCTTTCATGCAAACTGTAACAGCTATCATCTACAGTTTCAGCATCCATACAGGGTCTTGGTACACATCCCCCTCAGACATGGGGGAACTGCTGTACTCAAAACTGATCAAAGCCAAGTGGTCAACACTGAAGGAGTAGAAGAGCTAGAGTCCCACTCCTGACAGTGCCCCCTGAACTGCTGATCTCACATTCAACCATTTAAACCACTATTAAATGGTACACAACGGATGAATAAAGTCTTTCCAGAAATGGTTGATGAGAACAGCATCCTCCATTCAATTCAGACACAGCAGTTAAAAAAAAAAAAAACCCACTGATTTTTAAATAACTCAAAATTGGAAAACAATAAGGCACTCATTTGAGGGACCTCATAATTCTAGATTAATACCATGAAGGATAATGTGGAATAGAGTGAATACTTGGAACTAGCACAAGAAACATCACCTAGGAGTGGAAAGAGAACTAGTCCTGCAGTTGGATGGTGATTCTGAAGAATCTTGCCAGTTTTCAACGTCTTCAACACTGCATGCTTATTTCATCACTTACAAAACGTCTCAAATATTACTGTAAGACTGTTTTAATCAAAGCCTATTTAGTATGTACAGATTTGTATAATTTAGTTTCAATACCTATTAGTTTAACCAATTAAAAGTCGAACTAAAGTGTATGGCTATAGTTTAAATAACAAAGGAAACAATCCATTTTAACCAAAATGCTTACATGTCTAATGATCCAATGATAATGATATGCAACTACCTTCAACCAGTCATGCTCCAAATTTAGTTGTTTATTCTCTCAATATTAGTCTGATACTATGTTTTTGGGATGTACCTTCTAAAAGTACCATTCAGTTACCCAAGTACAATATTTTAAGTATAATTTACAGCATGGAGTAACGGGGAACATAACACAAGAAGCCAAAGATCCAAACTTTGTCTACTTTTTTCATTAACAGATATGACTTGGTTTCTTGGACTTCATTTTCATATGTATAAAATAAGTGTTTTAACCTATCAGAAGTTCCTAAACAGGGATAACCTTTAAAATAATGTGAGGTGTACATTTTCCAAACTACACATGCCTAAATATTAAGTGTTCCACAAAAAGGAATATGTTTACACTTACAGCTTAACACTTTCCATCATAGATTTTGTACATTTTTATAGCATGAAACAGAATGAAAGGAAATCAAAGCTAATTACATACCAATTTTTTTTTTCTGTTAGTGGTCCGGTACTATATTAATTCTATCAGAATCCTTAAAGTAACAAAGAAATAAAATAATTAAAAATTTGTGAAAATCCTCATGGTTTTAATACATTCATCTGTTCCCTTGATGATACTGTACTAGATAATTTAAATGACTACAATAATTGATTTGTAGTTATTTTAAGTCTAGCATGTAATCAAAAAACTGTATCTAGTAAGTAATGGTAAAATAAGATTACCAAAACAATTGATAATTAACAAGAAAATATAGAACTTCATTTGATGGAAATATCAAGTTAAAATGATCCTTTTTAATAAAATGTTTCCAAATACTTTCTCCTACCATGAAAAAGGAAGCAAGCCCTATATAAAACCACCAAAACTTAGAAATGTTTCAAAGATATGCCTCTCTACAAATTCTTTTAAGGCTGAAGCCTCTACCCCAAATTATCCACTTAGTAGAACGATCAACAATTTAAACGTGGGAGGAGAAACACCAATCATCTACTTAAAGAGTGCTCATTTCACAACAGTTTGGTCCCACATTTCCCAGCCTAAAAGTTTTTGTTCTTGTTTTTTTACACAAAAGTCACTGAACCATCAATAACCCAACTGGAAAGACCACTTACTGTTTTAAAGAAACCATAGAAATATAGGCAAATATTTTAATTAAGAGGTACAGCCAGAGTCTGGCCATGGTGCAGTACACTCCCACATGCCTCATGCCAGCTGTAGAACAGCAACTACCCAGCAGCTGCCTTAATTGGAGATGCAGACCAACACATGCTAATTTGGCTGGGCCAACTAATTGGTAGGTATGCACATTTCCAACAAAATATCCACCCATATTACAGATGTTGTTCTCCATCTGAGTAAACGATTGGTAACAAACAGTAATGAAGTTGAAATAAGCTGCACTTGGTGAAAATGTTTAGTTGAACAGTTTTACAACAGGGTCCCAAAATAGCTTAGAAAATAAGAACATGTGTGCCAAAATTAGAACAAACTAAATATCAAGAGCATCTTTCTGTGCAAGATCAAGAATATAATGAAATTTCACAATAGCTCTGCAATCCCTATCAAAATACTTGCTAAGTGCCCACATCCCTGTAAACCATGGCAGACCTTCTGCAAACAAATGCAAAGGATTGGGTCCCTTTCCTTTTTCTCTCTCTAGAATCTGATGTGAGCCAAACACATAAAGTCGTGACCAAAGATTAAAACTATATTTACCAGGAAATCTGTGATGGTTAAAAAAAAAAAGGGGGTGGGGAGGGGAGCACATCTGCTTCCCGCCATGATGGTGTACCAGACACCAAACTCACTCTTTTGCCTTGAACTAAAAAATTAGATGGAATACAGGAACCCACAGTTTTTAGACACTGGACAACAGACAACACAGGACAGTGATCCCTAAGAGAAAGGAAGCAAAGGACATAAACTCTGTGATTGCCCTGGCTTACAGCTTAGAGAGATTTTCTAGGCAGCGAGGAAGAGATGAGGAACTAGGAGCCAGAAGTCCTGCCAGAGTTAAGGATTAGCACCCAAAACATTAAAAACACTAAAACTGTTATTATACATATATTTTACATGTTTAAGAAAGTAGATGAACTTTTTTTTGCTTTTATTTTTTATTAAGGAGTTCAGTCATTGTACAATCATAAATGCATATAAAGCAACAATAATAAGCATTTGCTCCTAAACCAGAGTTACCCCCCACATCGCTGGTCTCTTGACTTTTTTATATTTCACCCCTACAAGTGATATACATGTTTAGATTGTGAATTTTCCAGAATTAAATGATTGCATAAGTATTATTTGGATTCTTGGGGTGGGGAGCAAAGAGTATGCTACATTGTTGATTGTCTCCTTATATCCCTCCCAATCCTTCCTCCCTCTCCCCTCTTCCCCGCTACATTATCTAGTTCCCATAAATTATGTGTTGCTATGCCTTTGCTGGGTCTAACGCATGCATCAGACAACCTTTCACCCAAGCCTGGGTTTTGCTCCAGCCTCCACAAATGAAGGAAAACATTAGGTGCTTGACTCTCTGGGTTTGGCTGACTGCTCAGCTTGACTACTTTCATTGCCATCCATTTACATTCAAAGGCTGAACTCCATTGCATATGCATACCACAGCTTTTAAATCCATTCCTCCAGTGAGGGGCATCTGGGTTAGTTCCATAATTTAGCTATTGTAAATTGAGCTGCTATGAACATAGATTTTGCTGTGTTGCTGTAATGTGCTGATTCTAGCTCCTCTGGGAAAATACCCAGAAGAGGGATAGCTGGATCCTATTGTGGATCTATTCCTAATTTTTTTTATTAGATGAATATGGAGTTACAATTGAGGGGGAAACATTATCGAACAATCAAGAACAAATGTATATATACATAGTTATCCAGGGCTAATGCCATGTCATGGATGCCCAGCTTGGGTTCTCCATGTTCCTGTTTCCCCCAGAAGACCCCCTGAGTTAAAAATCTCGTGGAGGTCAGAGATCTCCTTCTGAGATGATTTCCTCATATTCTCACCCTCCAGTCTCCTAGATATCCTTCCTAAGCCCTCCTCCTACCCTGTCCCCCACTCTACGCCTCCAGGTATCCTAGGAAATCATCTCCCTGTTTGCGTAAAGAATCATACAATTTGAAGTTATTATTTGCTTAGCCGTCTAACATACTGCTTCCCAATGTATTCTAGCTTCCACAGATGAGAGAAACCATTCGGCCCTTGACTCTCTGAGATTGGGATACTGAGGCAGAAAAAGTTAGGCAGTTCAGTGTAGGCAGAGCAATGTGGGTTGATAAGGAGATCATCTTTCCCGAGAAGGCAAAGACATCCCCCCAAATGCTAATGAGGGTCTGATAAGATAGGCCCAGATGCAGACACTCCCTGCTGCTAAACAAGGATCCATGGCTAAGGCATGGATCAAAGAACCTAATGCATGGAACAGAGACTGGACCAGAATTCCCAGTGCCTGTACAGGGGCAGGGAAGCAGTGACCAATACAGGAGAGGTTGTCATATAAAAGGGGCAAACCTCACTGCCTCATCGGCTTTGTCCCCTTCCCCCACTCTGGGGGAAGTCTGTTCTTTTCCCTATGCTTTACTTTCTATGCTTTCTATAATAAAACTTGTCTGCTACGCTTGCCTTGGCGTCCCTCGGTTTCATTCTTCAACTCTGAGAGGACACGAACCCAACATCCACATCACCAGCATCAATACTTCCCTTAGCATAATTCTTTCCATCTCCATCCATTTGATTTCAAAAGCCATAATATTGTCTTTTCTAATGGCCGAGTAGTATTCCATTGTATATAAGTACCAAAGTTTTTTTATCCATTCATCAAGTGAGGGGCATCTGGGTTGGTTCCATAGTCTAGCAATAGTAAATTGAGCTGCTATAAACACTGATGAAGCCACGTCACTAAAATATGCTGATTCTAAGTCTTTTGGGAAAATACCTTGGAATGGGATAGCTGGGTCATAAGGTGATTCCATCCTTAACTTTTTGAGGATTCTCCACACTGCTTTCCAGAGTGGCTGAACCAGTTTGCAGTCGCACCAGCAGTATGACAGTGTTCCTCTTTTCCCACAGCCCCTCCAGCTTCTGTTGTTGTTCATATTCTTCATTTTTGCCACTCTAACAGGAGTGAGGTGGTATCTCATTGAAGTTTTGATTTGCATTTCCCTTATAGCTAATGATGTAGAGCATTTTCTCATATATTTATGGGCTTTCTAGACTTCCTCTGATGAGAAGTTTCTTTTTAGATCCGTAGCCCATTATTGATTGGATTATTTGTGGGTTTGGTATTTAGCTTTTTTAGTTCTTTGTATATTCTGGATATTCCTAATTTTTTGAGAGTCTCCACACTGCTTTCCAGAGCGGCTATACCAGTCTACAGTTCCAACAACAATGTGCTAGTGTTCCCATCTCCCTGCAACCCCTCCAGCATGTTATTGTTTATATTCTTCATCTTTGCTCATCTGACTGGAGTGAGGTGAAATCTTAATGTAATTTTGATTTGCATTTCTCTAATTATTAGTGATTTAGAACACTTTCTCATGTAGTTATCAGCTTGCTCAATTTCCTGTTGAGAAGTTTCTGTTTAGCTCTCTGGCCCATTTATTGACTGGATTGTTTGTGTTTTTGCTATGAAGTTTTTTGCATTCTTTATAGATTTTGGATATTAATCCCTTGTTGGAGGAATCACAGGTCATGATTCTCTCCCATTCTCTCTTGACAATTTTGACCAATTCATTGGCTGAGCAAAAGCATTTTAGTTCAATGGCATCCCACTTGTTGATTCTTGACTTTAATTCTTTTGCTTTAGGAGTATGTTGAGAAACTCTTTGTTGACTCCCATATGCTAGAATGTTGGTCTTCATTTTTCTTTCAGCAGTTGTATGGTAGCTGGTTTAATTACTAGTTCCTTGATTCATTTTTATTTTATTTTTGTGCAAGGGGAGAAGTAAGCCTCTAATTTCAATTTCCTGTAAATGGCTGTCCAATTTTTCCAGCACCATTTGTTGAAGAGGCTGTCTTTCCTCTATGTTATATTTTGACCCCGTTTGTCAAAGATCAGATGTTTAAAGATTTGTGGGTTTGTTTCAGTCTTCCATTCTATTCCATTGGTCTTCATTACTATTTTGATACTAGTAGATGGTAAACATTTTAAGAATAGACTTGGAAGATATAAAAATGACCTATATTTTTATAGTGACAATGTTTGGATAAAACATAACACTAATGATTGACATTAGAAAAAAAGATGAGTGAATGGCAGGCACAGTAACAACACCACCCAAAAACAAATGAGAGAGAGAAAAAGAGACGAAATTAAAAAACGAACACATCATCAATGAGTTGAGGGACAACTTTGATCAGCTTAACAGGTGTATAACTAAGTTCCAGGAAAAAACTATTAGAGAAAAATACGTGAAGAAGTAATAGTCAATAGTTTTCCAAATATGATAAAAAAAAAAAAAAACTACAAGCATATTCAAGCTTACCAAACCCCAAGTAGGAGAAATGGGAAGAAAACTATACTAAGGGCAGGAGTGGGGGGAGGAAAACCAATGATGAGAGGGGGAAAAAAAATCTTAAAAGTAACAGGGGGAGAAGAAGAAGAAAGAAAACCGAACCCTATATTTTCCAAGATGGTAAAAAGGTAAAATGGCAGTGTGTTTTTTTTGTTTTTGTTTTTGTTTTTGTTTTTTGGTTCAGAAACAATGCAAGCCAGGTCAAGTACTGAAAAACGAGACGAAACACCTGTCAACCTGGTATTTTATACACAGAGAAATTACCTTTCAAAAATAGAGGTTTTTACAAACAAACCTACAAAAAATATTAAAGGAGGCTCTTTAAGGGGGGGAATTGATTTCAGACTGAATTCATATGCACAAAGGAAAGAAAAACATTAGAAATGGTTGTGCGTATATTTAAGACTTGGGGGCGGGGTACTAGGGATTGATCCCAGTGGTTTTTAACCAAGTTATATCCCCAGCCCTTTCTATTTTTTATTTTGAGACAGAGTCTCACTAAGTTGCTTAAAGCATAAGTTGAGGCTGTCTTTAAACTTGTGATCCTCTTGCCTCAGCCTCCAGAATCATTGGGATTACCAGTATACACTACCATACTTGGCTTTTAAAAGACTTTTTTTTTTTTTTTTTTGAGAGAGAGAGAGAGAGAGAGGACAGAGACAGAGAAATAGAGAATCAACTTTATTTAGTTTTTCATCTGGTTTCCGTTGCTTGGACACTTAGTTGTGTACATGGTGCCGGGTTGAACCGCGTTCTCGTGCATGCCAGGCAAGCACTCCAACCACTCCAGCCCCATAAAAGACTTATTTTTAAAAGAAAGAAAGGAAAAATATGTACAGCCTATAAACCAAGGTATGAAATAAAATGTAATCATAAAAAGCTTGCAATTAATCCAAAAAATGTTAAGAAAAAAATGAAAAAGGGAATGACAATCAAGAGAGAAGTGGGGTGAATAGAAAACAAAGTCAAACTGGTAGATTTTTAAACCAGTCATATAAATAATGGCATTAAATGTAAATTATCTGAAAACCCCAATTAAAGGGCAAAAACTCATCAAATTCAATGAATAAAAAAGCAAAATCAACTCTATGCTGCCTACAAGAAATCCATTTTAAATATAAAGCAATATAGGTGAATATAAAAAGACAGAAAAATAGATATACCATGCTAACACTAATTAAAAGAGAGATGAACAAGGTAAATCTCAGACAAAGTAGACTTCTGCACAAATACTATGAAGACTAAAGACAACCCTTTCACGATGATAAAGTTAATCCAGAGGCATATCTATATGCTAATGCACCTTATAAAAGAAACAGGCAAATAAACAAATTATAGTTGGAGATTTTAACCCCCCTCTCACAGTAATTCAAAGAACAAGTAGAAAGAGGGCAAAGAAGAATAAAAAAGACTTGAACAATACTGTCAACAACAAATGCTTTCTTTTAAAATTTATAAGGGCAAAAGTTCTGAATGCTCATTCCTTACAGAAACAGCAAATCCGGATCAAGTAGTGATAGTTTAAAAAATTCAAACAGACATTTGCCTCCCACCTGTTTTTTTAAAATGTATGTATACAACTTTTGAAATATTTTTAATTGATAAATGCAGAATTATATAAAATCCAAGTTTTGCATTACTCTCCTAATTAAGGTAAATTCTTGGCCAAATTAGAACTGGTTTGACAATTTTATGTTTAAAAATAGACATATGCTTGTTGGACATTGTGGTATACACCTATAATCTTAGTGGCTCTGGAGTCTGATGCAGGAAGGTCTGAAATTCAAAGCCAGCCTCAGCAAACTTTGTGAGACGCTAAGCAACTTAGCAAGACCCTCTCTCAAAATAAAAATGGCGGGGGATGTGGCTCAGTGGTTAAGCACCCCTGGGTTCAATACCAGGTGTAAGGGGGAAAAAAACCATATGCGACAGATATATTATCATTGCTTCCACAAACTATAAAGTTATGAAAACTGATATCTTTTTTTTTTTTAAGAGAGAGAGGGACAGTAAGAGAAAGAATCAATTTTATTTAGTTTTTCATGTGGCTTTCATTGCTCTGACACTTCATTGTATACATGGTGCCGGGGTTCGAACCTGCATCCTCATGCATGCCAGGCAGGCACTGTAACCACTGAGTCACTACTCCACCCCTGAACACTGATATCTTTATCGGAGGTTTGACCTTTCTGAAACCAGACAGTGCCACACATCATTTGAACTTAGTAATTCTTCCCACCTTCCATATAGAACTTCAAATGTCTTCTCTTTGACAAATGTGGTACCAATAATGATTCTGTTGCCCTGCAATGTCAACCTAAATGTTTCATGATTTTTAATTGACCTTTCTTTTAAAAGGGCTGGAGCGGTGGCTCGGAGGTTACAGCGCTTGCCCGACATGCACAAGTACGTGAGTTCAAACCCCAGCATCAATGTACACAACTAAGTGTCAGAGCAACAAAAATCAGGTGAAAAACTCAATTAAAGTTGATTCTCTCTCTCTCTCTCTCTCTCACTGTCCCTCTCTCTCTAAAACAAAAAAAAAGAGATTCTTTTAAAACATCACAGTGAGTTAAATAATGAGGACTCTGATTACCTGAACAATTTCTAAAGATTAAAATTTATAAAGAAACCTCCAATTAGGATAGCAAACTCAATGTGGCATGTTTTATTACATTAACACATTAATTAAAAATAATATATTTTAAGCTAACATCAGTGTTAAATTGTCATCTAAATTTATATACAAGTGGGTATGTAAATGTATTGAAATCAACAAAGACTTATAAATTAAGTAGTCTAGAACCAGTTAAAGAGAAAATTCATCTTTGAGGATATAAAAATTTATTCTTTCCCTTTGGTATCCAGTTAAGGTTCCTTATCTCCCAGAACACTCTTCTTTCCTAAGAGCCTGTTCACTTTTCAGGCCTTTGTGTTAACTCTTGTCATGCTGTTGAATATTTTTTACTAAAGTTTCTCATTTCTGAAGAAGAGAGCCTTCCTAGTAATTATTGTTTCTTGCAGCTATTATGAGACTGTAACCATTTTTTGCCTTGGACACCCATAATTTATGGTTGTATTTTGGTGTGATGAGGAGTGTCCTGGCAATATTTTATTTTTCTGTCTTCACAAATTTGGGTCTCAAACTAAGTATAATACAATTGTCTGTTAAGATATATTCTATAGTCAAACAATCTTTGGTGCTGCCTAGGCAGTCACTAGGTAGCACTATTGAGGAAGGAAGATTACGAGGAGTAAGTGGATAGTGTATTCTCCATATCTTTAATTATCTCTACTCTCTTGTAAGAGCTGCTCTGTTTTTCAAGTCCACAACATGGGAAGAACTAGTAAATCAATAGGAGAAGTTCAACATCCTGTTCAATTATGCATAAGCAAGGTATAATAATGAATATGACTCAACACTTGTAATACTTCTCAAGATGGATAGAAAGATTCATGATCCTGTGCAAAGACTGACACAACAATTGTGAACAAAACGATGCCTAACATTATGTCCCCCTAAGTATAAAATACTCTTGTTAAATGGTAGCAATTAGAACACACACTTACAGAACTCCCTGGAGATTTAACCATGCCTATAGAGTCCATAATAAGGCTCAAGGATAATCATTGACTAAATCATATTAATTATTCTATATTATATGCCAATAGGGGATTCCACTCTGAAGCTGCTAATTACTCTAATAAATTAACCAGTAGTCTTTTCATAGGTGGTTCCTACTCTTCCTTCAAGCTTAACTAGAGGCCCTGGCAATAAACTAGAGGGCAGAAACCAAAATCCTTGGAAGAAAGAATATCAAAAGAATAATGAAATTCAGCAAACGCTGAATCAGCGTTCTTCACTAGTACTAATGATGCAGAAAATTTACTCATGGGTCAGTGTAACACAACGCTGCCACCAAGAACACACTATTGGACAACAGCACCAGGAAACGGAATCAGTATTTACAGGACTCTATATTCCAAAAAAGATACTTCTAGTAAAAGCATGCTGTTGACCAATGGAACAAACATTAATTAAACAAGACTAAACTGAACCTATGAAAATTTAATAGTTATTTTAAGAAAACGTCTTTTCATAATTTTCACTAACCCTCACTATTGTTGGTTATACTTGGGTAAACTTAAAGTAACACTCTTTGAATGGTATATTGTCCCTACTGATCCCTCCTAACTTAGCAAAAATATTCTCTGGGAAATCTTAATATAGCTTATAAAGTAGCACATTATATTTTTTAAATAAAGATTGTACTTTCCAATAATATCTCCCATCCTACATGTTCTTTGTGAATTTTACCATGCCACTCTCTCATCAAGCGGTACAGTCTAATAGGTATGGGGCATTGCTTGCCTAGCATGCATGAGGCCCTAGGTTTTGTCTGCAGCACTGGAGTTGGGAAGGTAGAGTTTATTCCCCTCCCTTTAAATCTGGGTAAACTCCTAACTGTTTTGACTAGTTAGTAGCAACATTAAATGAATTCTGAGACTAGGTCATAAAGAGACATCAGTTTCTCCTGAAACATTCACTGTGGGGGAAAAGAGTTGCCATGAAAGAAGTCCACTTACCCTGATGGTCATGTTAGAGACAGACCAGCCTTTCAGTCATACTCTGCCTTGGCAATAAATAACCTGAGAGAAGTCAACCTGAATCTTCCATACCACCATGCGCAGTGGAATATCACTGAGGAACAAAGGAATTATCCACCTGAGTCCTGGCAAAAGTCCTAACTGGCAGAACTGAGTGCATCTACAATGATTTTTGCTTTACCTCAATAAGTTTGGGGTGGTCTATCATGCAGTAATAGCAATTGGAACTTAAATTAGTAAATCATTAGATAAATTTAAATAAGAAAATTTTGTAGAAAATGTAACATACTGATTGACTCTGTCTACAAAACTAATCAGAATAGGCAAATTATTATACATCTTTATTGAATTCTTTTACTTTTCATAGTAATGTAATTATTTGCATTGGCTCAAAAAGAATCTATCTTTCTCCGTACCAGGATATAATTAGACAAAACAAATTTGTAACCGACCATGCCAGAGATGTTTCATTTAATGGTAAATCTCATTTAATTAGGCATGACAATCCCAAGGGCAAGAAAAAAGGATTATACTTCTATGTGTAGAAGCAATGCTTCAAAAACCTTCCAGGAAACGGTCCTGTGACCTTCTGCATGGCTTGTGAAGTCTCAGTTTTACAGGTAGTACAGGATATGACTTTCTGGAAGGCCAGGAACATTGACAAATTTGGAGATCTTAGAACAAAAGGCTACCTCCACAGTTACAAATACTAGAAGCAAAACCAGTAGAGACAAGTTGGATGGATTTGGATTTCTGGCCTTGGAATATATGACCTCCAAGGGCAAGTAATAAATGTTTAGCATTGTAGAAGTGATTTTAAAAATATGACTCTAGGAACTATATTGCGATTAACTCTTCACTAAACATGAAACAAAAAGGTCTTTATGTGTTCACTATTGCCTCTTGTTTTCCTCATGTAAATGAAATAGGTCAAATAGAATAGGGCATCATTAAACCACTAAGTTTCAGGTTTTCAATCATGGGAATATTAAAATGAAACTGACACAGGTTAAAATAGCTTAGAAATCACAATCTAAGGGCTGGAGCTGTGACTCAGTGGTTACAGCATTTGCCTGGCATGCACAAGGATGAGATTTGAACCCTAACACCACATACACAATGAACTATTGGAGCAATGAAAGCCACATGAAAAACTAAATAAAATTGATTCTCTCTTCTCTCCTCCTCACTGTCCCTCTCTCCTTAAAAAAATAAAGAAAGAAAGAAAAGAAAAAGAAATCACAATCTAGAGCTTATATATCCTTTATATATTTTTTCATATATGGAAATACATATTTTCAAATGCTGTAATCAATCACCTATTTTCTCAAAAGAACAAAACTCTACAAACATAGTATTTATTTCAAAATGACCATAAGCAGTATATTTGTTGCTCATTTTAAGTTTTTTATAGGTTTCCTATGCACAGGATAAGACATAATGGGTTAATAAAAGTGTCTGTACATCATAAAACTGTAAAACAAAGTGATTTGGTCAAATCCACATTTTAGCTACACAGATTTGATCACAAGGAAGGACTGGAAAAAAATAGAATGGACCTTTTTTACCTTATCCTATTCCTCAGTGGACTGCAGACCACTTAAATGGAAATACAGGGCCATCCTAAAGCTTTATACCCAAAGATAAATTACGAAAAAAGAGAAACATCATGTTTTGTTTGTTTTTAATCAAAGCTGATTAAAGTGCATCCAATCAGAATTATAGACTGCCACACAATAACGTGAATGGTAAATGTCACCAACTCTATATCCTGTGAGACAACAGGTTGTTCAGTAAACTAGTCCCCATTGTATTATGCTTTACTGTAAATAAATAGCCAGTTAGCATTCAAAAATTAGCTAGGAGTTCTTTTCTTTGACAAATCAAAATTGGCAAAAATACTTAATATATAAATAATCCTGGCTGACAAAGAAAATAAAATAAGCTTATTATATGTGTGATGATTTTCTGCTTGTCTTAATTCAATGGGTGACAGGTATCCTTACAAAGAGCTGTAATTTCATCAAAGCAGTCAATCCTGATGAGGCTTTTATCCATTGTTGGTGAAACGTTTAGTTCCCTACTAAACTATATATAGTCCTTTTGAAATCTTCCTGAAGAACTTTGGCTTTGATGAGTAGGCTGCCCTTAATATTAACAAGGAATTGCTTATAAAGGCATAAAATATCCACGTTTGCATGATGACAGGAGAGTTGTCTGAGCATCCCTTGCCAGTGAAAACAGAAATAGCCTCATGTCGCTCATGAGTTAAGATTCGTCTTCCTTGCTTGAAGATCCTGGAACACAACATCACCACAGCAAGGGCAGTTTTCTTTCAAGAGGATTACTCTTATCCTCAAGACTCTGCCACCATAAAGGTTAGATTGCAGTATTCTCTGCAGAACAAGTACACAGTCTAATCCATAAACAGCAACCTATACATAAAAATAACTGCTAAACTTGCTACTTTGTATTGGTAGAAAGCTCAGAAATACATGTGAGACTGCATGCTTTTTAAAAAAAAAAGAGAGAGAGGGAAAGAGAGAATCAATTTTATTTAGTTTTTCATGTGACCTTTGTTGCTCTAACATTTCATTGTGTATGTGGTACTGGGGTTCAAACCAGCATCCTCGCACATGCCAGGCAAGTGCCACAAACCACTGAGCCACCACTCCAGCCCCACCACCACTCCAGCCCTGACAATGCATTCTTTGAGTGTTAGACCAAGGAAAACAATGTAACAGCAGAAAGGGTCAATTTTTTAATATGATTCATTTTACAGAGAATTAGGATCAAATGGTTACCTCTTATAGCTGGGAGGGGTTCAAATAGTTTGGTTAGCTGACTGACACTTGGGCTCCATGATAACCTAGATTTAATAAGACCAAGAAGTCACAACTTCCTTTACATAGAGAGCAAGGATCCAAAGGCTTAAGGAAACTGGAATATTGAAGTGGATTTATCATGTGCAATTTGTTCATACACAATCCATCCATCATTCTACCCACAAGAGGGCCCAGAGGAAACTTCCCTCGCCAAGGCTCTACTTTCATTACTGGAGCGCCATGACAATCAACAAGTTATTATTCTGGCTTCTTTATCACCCTGCCAATCATAAAACATTGCTACAAAATGAGAACCTTTCCAATGTGTTTTCTCTAGCCATTTGTTCATTTTCTTTGTGGAGCTTGGTATAAACTGCAATTACTTAATTTGTCTGGGTGGTTTTTTTTTTGTTTTTTTTTTTACTTAAGTTCTGAGTTTTAGTTTTTACTCATTTGTTTTCACTGTCTCCTCCACTAGAACGTAAGCTCCATGAGAGCAAGGACTGCACGCAACTTCATCATCACTGCCCCTCAGCTGCCTAGCATAGTGCATGGTATACGGGTATTCAATAAAGATGTGATAAAGGCAGAACCAGAAGCATGTAGAGCTAATTCGCATTTGTTAACATTAAATTCTGGTCCCTCCCTTTTCCAGGAACAGATATATTCATGAAAACATTATCTTCTCAAAGAGATAATTAACATCTCAGTTAAAAACTTGTCCTTATATATAAGTCTCTTGCATGTTTCTTCACATGATGACATGGTCTGCTGATATCACCTGTCCTAATACATTTATATTATGCCAAGAAAAACATTCTCAATAAAAAAAAATTCTCAATAAAAAAATTCTCAATTAAAAAAAAATCCCATTAATAAGGTCAATTTAGTGCCTTTACCATCTCTTCATTCATAAAAATGTTTGAACAGAATCCTGTCTTTCTCCAGAATCATGTTTCTTGCCAACAGTCACATATTACCTGAGATCACATTAACCAAATTTTCAAATATCATTCAAGTGTATTTTCTGACTCACTGAGTACAAAGTTTTTTGTACAGGCTAGAGTACTTACTGAAGGAGTGTCACGAGGGAGCTTTTCTCATTTCTGCATCAAGTAGATGGTAGATTTATTCACATCACAGAATTTCAAAATGCAACATCCCTTTTAAAAAAAAAGATTCTACTTTCTGCCTTTGAATCTTTACTTCTAGCACCAGTTAGTTTCATTAACAGTACATTTCTATAAACACAAATACAATATTTCTATTGCTTTAAGAGTTCTTATACATTTGACTATAAGTAGCTAAGAATGAAATAGGATTAAGATACAGGCAATATGTTAAGTTCATCTACTTTCTTGGAAACAATCTCAGGCTCATTAGTATCGTGGCTTAATTCAAATTCCCATTTCAGCAAAATTGCAAAATACTGTACATGTCTTGGGTTACATTTACATCACTGAAATCTTGACTAAAAATCCTTAAATGCCAAAAGACTTATTAAATATCTATATACTATATGCTTAGTTTTGTAAAGATCTGTGCTTTCAGCCAGGTTTAAATATTTTTGAAAAAAACAATTGAACATACTTAAAATTGGGAATCTTCAAAAAAAATTCTGTTTTTTGGACTGAGGGTATGTGGTACAGTACATGAATACCAGACATGAGGTCCCACATTCTATCTTCAGTACCCAAAGGGGGGAATAATTATATTTTACCTAAAAATGGAATGTACTATATGTCATCTATCTAAAAGGACCAGCTATGGATAAGGATTTTGGAAGGATGAAAGAAGATGGCACATGTGAAGGAATCAATAAAAATAAAATACTACATAAATATTAGTAGTGGGTGGCAAAGTTAATAAAAAAAAATACAGAAGAAATCCTCTCTCATTTGGAAGAACTGGTACAATTTGTTAGTTGGCTTCTCAGCAAACTTTGTTAGATCAAGGAATTGCAAAGATGAATACACACTGTAATCATTTTTATTTTATTTGAACCATGCACAAATGTAATTTATTCTGCAATCCCCTATGCAGGATCAAGCCCTCATTTCTGAGCCTGGATCTGCAGACTAGAATTCCATAGACTCTTCTGCATGTACTATATGCAGGTAATATTTATGACTGCAGTTTCAGTTATTTTAAAGTGCTGCAAAAACTTCACATATGAAATAATCAGAGAACAAATTTCTTTTTGTAACTTTTCAAATATTTTACATTCATCTTGGTCACATCAAATTTGACAGCAAATTTCTGAAAGAACTCATTTTACTCACTATTTCTCAGAGCACTCGTGTAGTTTTTATAGAAATAACTCCCCTTTTTACACTGATGTATCATCATCTTACAGAATATGCATAACAAATGTACCTTGCATAAGTAAGGAAACAGACACAATTGACTTTTAATGAGGAGATTTGATGTGCACAAGTACAAGTGTACAAAGTGTCATACTGAGAAGTTTACAGGCCACAAGTGGTCAGCACATTGGGGACATCAGACACTACGTTTTATGCAAGGAAATTTACAGCACTGATTTATTCATCTGGTTGGTTAAGTAGAAGTCAGTTAAGAGCAGTTTGCCATTACAGGTCTCAGGCGGAGCCAAGTAGAAAGTTCAAAATAGTACCCCTGCCAGCTACTTATTATATTTGCTCTCAATCATATATGTTATGCATTTAAAGACACTGAAATCAACAGTAAAAAAGTACTCAATAATACTCAATATTTTGGAATGAGGCAACAGAAAAGGATTCGGATGTTTCACTGCAACATGATAAAATAATCAGAAAATCTGGCTCGTAACAACTGAAATAGGTGAGTTGATAAAAGGCATTCCAAGCAAATTACAATAGGCCTAAAATAATTTTATGAAATTATTTTGAAAGATTAATAAAAACTTTTAAGTAAAAAGTTATTTAAAAGATGGTCCATCTTTAAAACATGGCAAAAACCGCATAAAAAAGTTTCCTGAACTCTAAATAAATAAGTCAGTGCTAGATATCTGCCTGAAAACATCAAACCCAGATATACATATACGTATGTATGTGTGTGTGTGTGTGTGTGTGTGTGTGTGTGTGTGTATATATATTTTGTAATCACTGGGTATTTAATGTGAGAACTTACTTATCTCATTGGAAACCTGATTCAGTTTATCTTGTGATCGGCTGATTAGGACAATCTTCATTCCACGTTTAGCTAACTGAAACAATCAAAGAGAATTTGAATTACACTTATGCATTTCCTTTTAAAACATAAATTAGATATATACCCATTTAAAAAAAAAAAAACTTGACCAGATGACAATTCAAAACATAAACTCAAGTGTAATGTACAGGCAATCCATAATGAAGACTCTACAAAATTTCTCAAAGGGTTTTCTTTCTAAATCAAGTACTCAAATCTGAAACTGTTTTAGAAGGCAAGTAACTCTTCCTTTTCCTTTTGAATGCATCTATAGTGTTTGGGTCTTTTAAACTGTTACATGTCTACTACTTCAATAATTTAAAACTTAGCTTTAAAAGAAAAGTTTTTGTTGAAGAGGAGAGAGAAATGGGAAGTACTAGGTAATGACTTGATCAGATAATGTCATGTGCATGTATAAATATGTCACAATGAATCCCACTACTACCTATAATCATAAGGCACCAACCAAAAATTTTTTTGTTGTGGACTGGATATAAAAAAACCCAAAGGCTAGCAAAGAAAAAAACTACAGCTAAAATGCTAGGTATTCCTAACAAATAGAATAAATTTTAAGTTTTTTATTTGGGCATTATGATTTATGGACAACCAAGGCAAACTAAGACAAACAAATAAATAAATAACAAATTTCCTGAAGAGCATCTTCTATGTATGGAACCAACACTATGCAAGTGTTGCACAGAATGAAAAAGATTTACATGGATATGGTTACTACCCCAGGGACACATAAATACTGGAGCAGAGAAAAAACTACTAATATGCACAAAACTTCTTAGCGCATTATTCCAGTTTATAAATGAGCAGAAAGTTAGATGTTATAAACTATAAGTGGTTCACTAAATTAATATTCCAGTCTTAAATCCTAAAGTCATCTTTTATTAAGTAATGAGTAGTAGTATTGCAAATGAAGTTATGAAAGAACATTTTTTTCTAGAATTTCAAAGGCTGGTAATCTGCTAAATTAATCTGCTATAAAATCAATAAAGAATTCATTAGCCATACTGATATTCTTTTAAAAAATTAAGAGGAGGGACAAAGAAATTTTTATTTATAGAAAAAATCTAATAAATGAAAAGGGACAGAGACCATTAGGACATCACCATTTTTTAAGCACTATGATGATAATAATTTAGGCGAAAATTGTCACTGGATCTCAAAACCACTGAATGAAAGAATGCTGGCAAACAGGGTATTTACAGTCTCAAAGTGTCATGCCATGTACTTCTAATTAATTACCTTTGTATTGGACAGTCATGGTTTTATGGTTTGGATATGAGGTGTCACCCTAAAGCTCCGATGTTAATGCAGGAATGTTTAGAGGAGAAATGAGTGGACTGTGCGAGCTCTAACCTAATCAGCACACGTGGAGGGGAACCACTGGCAATGTGCCATGAAAGGGTTCATCTTCCCTGAGGCCCCCTTCCCTCTCCTGCATCCTGGACACCAACAGGTAAGCAGTGTTCCTCCACGATGACCTTCTGCCACCATGCCCTGCCTTATCTTGGGCCCAGAACAATAGAGTCAGTCCACCATGGTCTACACCTCTGAAACTGTGAGCCAAAATAAACTTTCCCTCCTCTAAGTTGTTGTCAGGTATATTGGTCGCAGCTACAAAAAGCTGACTAACACAGAAATAGGCTAACACTCAAAGTAGACAGCATCTTAATAAACTTTACCTTTACGTAATCAATAATGAAACAAATGGATTTCTTACACCTCTTGGTAGGATGAACCCACAAGGATAAATATCATTTGCACAGCATTCCTGCTAAAACAAAAAATTTCTCCTGCTTGATGCCTTATAATCCCAGCTACATGGGAGGCAGAGGCAGAACTGCAAGTTCAAGAGCACTGACGAATTAGGGAGACCATATCTCAAAATAAAAATAAAAAGGATTGGAAAGTAGCTCAGTGGTACAGTGCCTGCCGAGCATGTATAAGGCCCTGGATTTCATGTCAAACATGGTTAAAAAAAAAACAACAAATCAAGTGTCAATGTTATTTTATATATGTGTGTGTGTGTGTGTGTGTGTGTGTGTATAATTTTAAGAGAGAAGGCCAGTGATAGATAAAGACAAAATCAATTTTATTTAGTTTTTCACGTGGCTTTTGTCTCTCTCACACTTTTTGTGTATGTGGTGCTGGGGTTCAAAGCCGTGTCCTCTCACATATCAGGCAAGTGCCATAACAGCTGAGCCACTGCTCCACCCCCAAGTGTCAATGTCATTAAAGAAAAAAATAAAAGGCTAAGGAACCTTTTCTAGACTAACGGAGACTAAGAGACATGGCACTAAATGCAATCCATAATTTTCAACTAGAAAAAAAAATCTATAAAGGCCATTACTTGGACAGTTGGAAAACTTACCTATGGGCCATATATAACAGTACTGTGTCAAGTTAAACTTTAAGCATTATATTGGAGTTATAAGGGTATTTTAATTCTTATAAGATTTTGGGGTGAATTGTTATGATATCTACAGCTAATTTACAAATGATCCACCAAAATAACAATAATAATTGTAATAATAACAATAAAGTAAGTTAAGTGTGACAGAAGGTTAACGGATGAATCCAGGCGAAGAGCAAATGGATGCTCCTTGTATTCTTCTTGAAATATTTCTACAGTTTTCAAATTCTTCAGTATAAAAAGGCGAAAAACAAAACAAAAGATGATTAAAAAAAAAAAAGGTTTGTGAATAATAAATAAAGGATTCAATGCTTGACAAGATCTTCACCAGAAATGGGCAATACCATAGGCCGCACGTGCCCCTGCAGGGACTGGAGAGCAAGGAAATTTGCCTCGAGTATACCGTCAGGGCACCTGCTTTATGCAACGGTCCATTCTGTCTCTTAGCCTTGACATGCAGTACAAAGGACCTGGACTCACTGCCTCAGTCTGTCACTACCTGTTACCCACAGGCCGCCTTCTGAAAACGATACCATAGACGAGCTGGAAATGTGACCTCCTATAGCATTTCTATCTTTTGGAAAATAGTTGAAAACAACTGACTTTGAAAACTGAGGACTGTACACACCTGAAGGATACAAAATAAAACTACACTGAATTTCTTACAGTCCCAACTAAACACCATAGAAAATTTTAAACGTATTTTTCCCAGATATTTGTGTTGTTGTTGATTTATGTACACAAACAAGGCATTTCTGACAAGAAAAAACAACACTCTGCAGCACTATATTCGTTTCTAGTTTCAAAAATCAAAGCTAGTATGATTTTTTTATCTGATTTAATTTTATTTTTCATTGGTGCATTATAGTTGGGCATAATAATGGGATTTGTTGTCACATATTCATACATGCACACAATACAACAACATAATTTGGCCAACACTCCCCCATGCACTCCCCCACTCTCCTCCTCTTGTGCCCTGGTCCTTTGCATTCCTTTCTGGGGTATATTTATTCTAATATACCCAAGTATAGTGACATGATTCTTATACCTATGATGAACACTTTTTATGTATATGACAATAGTATATACAATGATATACTTATAAAAGCTTGGGGTATACCTTGTTTTAACTCAATCCTAGCATTTCTCCTTCCCCACGCTTCCTCCCACCACCTATTCTTTTTAGACGTATTTCACAATAGGATAAACTTAGCTTTTTTATAAAAACATACAATATAAAACTTATTTGAATTCAATCCCCAATATCCCCCCATCCCACACCTTTCTCTTTCCTCTACTGTCTTTTGGTTATTTACTAAAATAGATAATTTTTTTAGTGACTCACCAATATATATATATTGATGAGATTCACTATGATACATTCATATATGAACATGAGCAAGTTGTTTCATTCCTTCCATTAACTTTCCCTTATTTCATTCCTCCTGCCTCCATTTCCTTCCTCTTTGACTATCCCTCTGTTCTTTTACTCATTTTGGGTTAGCTTCCACATATCAGAAAGAACATAAAACCTTTGGTTTTTCAAGACTGACTTATTTCACTTAGCATAATAGCCTCCAGTTTCATTCATTTGCCAGCAAATGATATAATGTCATACTTCCTTACGACTGAGTAATACTCCACTGTGTGCATATGCCACAATTTCTTCACCCATCCATCAGTTGACAGGCACCTCGGTTGGTTCCATAGCTTAGCTATTGTGAATTGAGCTGCTGTGAACACCGATGTGGCTGCATCACTGTAGTATGCTACTTTCAGGCCCTTTGGATATATACCAAGGAATGGGATAGCTGGGTCAAATTGTGGGTCCAGTCCTAGTTTTTTGAGGCATCTCCAAACTGCTTTCCAGAGTGGTTATACTCATTTATAGTCCTACCAACAGTGTATAAGTGTACCTTTTTCCTCATTCCTGCCAACTTTTATTAGTTATATTCTTTTTTTCAAAGATTTTTAATTCAGAAATTTATTTGTTGATCAAACAAGCTTCTAATGAAATAATATATATATAAATTCTGAAAATTAGATTTATCCCCAAGAGCCTCCCCCAATTACCCACCCTTATCCCTTCCCTGCCCCTTCCCAATACATCTCTACAAATGCCTCAGGTTGTATGACATTATTGCCATTGTAACTGGAGAGAGATGAAATATCAGTGTAATTTTAATTTGCATTTCTCTAATTGTTAGATATGTTCAGCATTTTTTCTTATATTTATTGACCATTTTACTTCTTCATATGAGAAGTATCTGTTTAGTTCTTTTCCCCATTTATTGATTGGGTTTTTTTTTTTGTTTTGTTTTTTTTTGTGTTAAGATTTTTAAGTTCTTAGTATATCCTGGATATTAATGCCATGTCTGAGGTGTAGGAGGCAAAGATTTTTTTCCCCATTCTGTAAATTCTCTCTTCATGATCGTAATTGTTTCCTTTGCTGTAAGGAATTATGAGTTTTATTCATTCATCTTTTAACAACAAAAAGAAAAAAGTCTTGAAAATCACCTACCTCTTCTGCATATGATTTTCCAATTCCATCAGTACTACCTGTGACAACTGAGAAAGGAAACAAAATAATACTTTAGTTTAAGAACTACAATGAGGAACTGTTCATATTTAGAACCCAATAATTATACACAAGTAAACCTGTGTAATATTCTTGTTGTGAAAATACAACATCTGGAGCTGAAGGTGCTCAGTGGTAGACTGCATGCTTAGCTCACACAAGGCCCTGGGTTCAATTCCTAACACCAATAAAAGAGCAACACCAGTAGTTCAAATTCAGGGTTGAATGCCCTTCACAACCACTAAAAACACAGTGCAACACTGCAGTATCATGTGTTGACAAAGATGTAAACAACTGGAATTCTCACATATTGCTAGCGGTACTACAAATCAATACAGTTATTTTAGGAACCATCTGGCAATGTCCAGAACTAAAGCTATGCCTATCCTATGACCCAACAATTTCAAGAGATACAGATGCATTATGTCTACCGAAAGAATGTTCTTGGTTGCTTCACTTACGCAGAGTAGGTAAACATGCCTAAATATTAATCCACGAGAAAGTCAGTAAAATGAGGTATAATTATAAGATGAATACTAAACAGTAATATAAAAGAACATACCACTGATGTATGGAAAACATGGACAAATGTGAGACATTATCCTGATGAAAAAAGCATGACATAAAAATGTACAATAGGGGCTGGAGCGTGGCTCGGCGGTTACTGCGCTTGCCCGGCATGCACAAGTACACGGGTTCAAGCCCCAGCACCCAGGTACACAACTAAATGTCAGAGCAACAAAGGTCATGTGAAAAGCTCAATAAAAATTGATTCTCTCTGTCTCTATTTCTCACTGTCCTTCTCTCTTAAAAAGAAAGTGTACAATAATTCCACTTATGAAGACTGAAGGAAAAGCAAAAGTCAAGAGCCACAGCATAGCTAGCCTCTGGGTTGTGGGGTGGATGACAGAAGAGGTGTCCAAGGGAAATTCCCGAGCTGCAAGAAATATTCTACATCTTGATTAAGATGGCAGTTACCTCTGAGTGTGTGAATTCATTGAGCTCTATGTACACTTAAGTATTCAATTATTTGTATACATTATATCTTAATGAATTAATTTTTAAATTAAGGGTAGTAAAAAGAAATTGAATGTTGGGAAACCATATTTCTCTTATAACCTTAAAAACTGTACATAGCAGAAACATTTGAAAATCATACGTGGGGTTGGGGATGTGGCTTAGTGATAAAGCACTTGCCTGGCATGCATGAGGCCCTGGGTTCCACACCCAGCACAACACACACACACAAAACAAACAAAAGACCACCATACACACAAACACATATACATAAAATGGGTCAGGCTACACCATGGAATCTTAACACTGGAATACTGGAATCATGTTTGTCTCAAGTTCAGAGCATGGGCCAGGTGTGGCGGCAAATGCTTATAATCCCAGCGACACAGGAGGCTAAGACAGGAGGATGGAAAGTTCAAGGCCAGCCTCAATGATTTAGCAAGAACCTTCTTGTCTCAAATTTTAAAAAAACAAAAAGGATTGGAGATTAGCTCAGTGGGAAAGTGTCCTATGTTCGATCTGCAGTACCTCCACCCTCCCCAAAAAAGATTAGAGCATCAATATCTGCTTCAAAAGATTAAGAATGCCCCCAAACACCTCTAGTCTTTCTAAATCAATTAGATTATGGAAAGCAAATTATGGTAGAACTTGGAATATTTTCTCTTACTTGCCAAAAGCCACCTCTTTCAAATTATACAAGATGGCTCCCAATTTTACTATGCAGAAATATGGGAAACGCATCCATATTCCTCCTAGTCATAGCTTTCATAATCTCCTACATGTTCATCATATTCTTACTGAGTCATCAGATTTCTATCATTTAACTTTGTGGAATTAAAAGACAAAAAATATCCAGAGAGCAGTATAAACAAATTCCCACGTACCCATGGTTCAGCTCCACCCTTGATCAACTTGAGGTTAATATTGTTCATCCATACCCCACCTGCTTTCCCCTACCTCAATGCAAACATCACATCACTTCATCTGTAGATGTCAGTATGTGTCCGCTTAAAGATAACAAAATCTTTATACTCCTACAACTTTTATAATTGCTTGACAAGTATTAATCAGTATAAATTTCCCCAAATTAAAAAAAAACTTTTAACGATTTGTTTTAATCAGGATTCAATAAATTCCATATGCCATATTGGTTAACATGTCTATTAAATCTCTTTAAATCTATAAGCTCTATCTGCCTTCCTGTCCCCAAACCCCCCCAACCCTTACCCCTCACAATTTATTTGTTGAACATATTGGATCACAGGTATGTTTTTCAGTCTGGCATTTATTGATGGCATTTCCCTGATATGTTTTAACATGTTCTTCTGTCCTCTAGTAGTTGAATATAGATACATGCTCAAGTTCAGGTCTGTTTTTTTTTTTTTTGCTTATTTTTCATAAGCAATAGATATTTATATCAGGAGGCACAGATCTGGTTATTTTTCTTTTTATTGTATTAGTGGTCATTGACGACCTCTGCCGAGACCCATTATTTTATTAGGGGTTGCAAAATGGTAGCATTTGAATTCAATCATTCACCATCATCTATTAGGTACGATATTTCCACAGAACTCATTCCTCATTAATCAGTTACTATGATGTATCGTTTGTATAGGAACTCAGGATTAATGCTTGAATCCTTTTCACCTTTATCAGTTTTTAAAATAAATTGGTTCTCTGGCATTTTCCAAAGGTAGCTCATATTTTTACCATTATGGTTTTGTTTTTAAGAAATATTAACTCACAGACTTAACCAGGTGTTGTAGAATCTAGCTGAATGAAATTGAGCATCATATGAAAGTTCCTCCAACTCCATTATCAATGCAATTGTGCTTTCCTTTAACTTTTCATCTCCTGAATGTTTCTGGAGGTGTGCGAATCCAAATTTTATACTGTGTTCCTCTTACTGATTCAATATTGCTTCACAAGTAAAGGACAAACACATGCTAACAGTGTTCAATTCCCTCCTTTCCCTTCTCTTTGATAAAACTTCCCTGCTCTCTCCAAGATCCCAGAACTTCCCTCAAGCCCTCTTCCTTCAAAGCCTCCCTCACTCAAGCTCCACCAACTCCATTGTTCCAGATCACTCCAAACAAAACGAATCTTATCTTTCTCATTTTTAAATTCTCACACTTTACACAACCTTATGATACTTCACCACTCTCCATTTTGAGTTGTATTTCCTTATATCTACGTATCTTTATTCTCCAATCATATGATAGGCTTCTTTCTACATTATATACTCAATATAGGTGCTCAGACATTTGCTGAACGCACGTATGATGCTCAGCAGCTTTAATTTTTTAAACTGCAAAATAAAAGACTGCTTTCCTGAGAACCTGTTTTTTCAAAGGTCTTCACTTTACAAGTTCAATATCGTACACTCACCTATACTAAACACTTGTCAGCCATTGACTTATCTTACTTACAAAGCCTTTTGTACGTAGATTATTCTCTTTAAATCCACAACTGTCAAGCAAACAAGCCACATATATGGTTACAGCAGTGAATTGATAGCAATGTCAGATTTCTTAGATTGGGAATTTAAAATCCAACCTCAGCCCCGCAGAAAAAGAAAAGAAAATCCTAACAAGAATATGACCAATGTATGTTTTCTCTCACATGCTGAAGCTAGAGAGGAAAAATGAAAACAAAGGTCAGGGTGGACCTCCTAATATCAGAGAGATCAGTAAAAGAAAGGGAGCAAGGGATGGGGGATGGAGAGGAAGGAGGAATGCTGGAGAGTGACATTAGCAAAATTATATTGTTATATGCAATGCACGTACATACTGGTAATAACAAATCCCATCAATACATACCACAATATGCACTAGAATGCACCAATTAAAAAAGTGAAGAAACAAAAGTCTGCAAATTAACCTCTGCCAATAAATATTTTTAAATATTCCAAAAATTAAAAAGTCAAAGCTTGGAAAAAAAAAAAAGAATATGACCAAGAATTAAACTACAATAAAGTCAATCAATATTTTCCAGTTAAAACTTTTGCTTGGAATACATTTCAAAGGGATATGAATAATTCTGTTGTATATGTCTGTTCTTAAAGTTGCCAACCCCAGCGGATCTCAGTACAACACACTCTAAAACTAAAGCCAGTCACAGACAGCCTAGAATCTGTCAGGCCCAGAGATTCCAAAATTTGCCTAAAGGATATCAAATCTTCCTTTTTCAAATTCCCCAGGTTTGGGGATTTGTAGTGGACGCTGATAGTGCACTGGTGCTATACTTTGCATCTGGAAGGTCCCACCAAGGCTTAGTGGTCAGCTTGGCATGTTTGGAAGGTGGGGAAATCTTTAAGAAGTGGGGCCTAGTCTTCTCCTCTTAAAAAAGTCTCTGGTCATTGGGGAAGTGGTCCAGAAGGTGACAGTAGGATCCCAGCCACTTCCTCATCCTCACATCTGGGCCATGATCTGAGCAGGCTTCCTATGCCATGTACCCCTGCCATGATATGCTGCCCTACCACCAGAGGCCTAAAAGCAGTGGGTCTACCTGATCATGGACTGGAACCTCCAAAACTGTGAGTCAAAATGAACCTTTCCTGTTTATTAGTTATCTCAGATATTTCGTTACAGTAACAAGAAGGTGACTAACAACCAGCCAGATCCTCCCTTCAGGCAGAGGTCCTCATTCAATCCTCAGCCAAAAGGAGCTGCCTTGCTGCCAAGGGTAGTATGTGTCTAATCACTCCACATTCAGGGGAAAAGGTAGGATCCATTACCTCATTTAGGCATTCTGAGCGGCCATTCCAGATTCAAGGCTTCCAATGGGATCATCAGTGACCTATGCTACACCTGTAGGACAATTTCATTTCCCCTCTTTGTTCAACTTTACTTCCATCACTACCTTTTAGCTGTTATTCCTGAGAGCGTTCCCAACACATCTCCATTCCACCCTCACATAACCCAATGCCCAAGTCTGTTGCTGATAACTTGACCTCGGATAGAGGTGAACTTTTGAGAACCTGCGGGTAAGCTCCCTTCTTTTTATAATGGATTTTATTTATAGCAAAGTAATACTTGCACAGTTTGAAAAATAGTTTTAAAAGATTCAAACTGAAAAACAGCACTACTTTACAACAGCCTTCTATGCCCTCCTATTCTGTCCCCAGAAGCAACCATTTTCACTGATTTTGTTTTCCCTTCTGTTTACATCTAGGTTCTCAATCCTATGTGTGCTTACACTGTTATCTCCCAATTGACCAGCTTTTTATCACTTACTGGCTTACAGCTGACAAACTGCTACTCCCCTTTGTCTTCCCATCCTTCCAATGAAGTTATATAACAACATTCTGTCAATAGTGTTTACATTATTGGAATATTGCAAAGTGATTCTGACACCATCAAGATTTAGTTCAGATCCCTTAGGTTAAGGGCATGGTCCCCAACAAGACTGCCCTCATTTGTGATACCAGACACAAGTTGAAGAGTTCTCTAGGGTACCCACTACAATCAGAAGTGGCTACAAATTTGGGGGTTTCCACAACCCTTTCAGATTTGATAAACCACAGGAATAACTTACAGAACTAGGAGTAACTTCCAGTTAGTTTTATTATAGAGGCTACAAACCAGGACCAACCAAATGAAGAGACACATAGGGTAAGGTCTAACACGGTCCCAAATGCAGAGCTTCTGTGTCCTCTCCCCAGGGCATAAAGTCAGGGAGGCGCGTAGACTTCCCAGCACACGAATGTCTTCACCAACAAGGAAGCTCCACCAACTTCAGCGTCCAGATTTTCGTCAGATTTCATTGTAAAGGCAGGACTGACTGGATTACTGGCCACACACGATGGTTCAATGTCTAGCCCTCCTGCCCTTTCCAGAGGTCAGAAGGCTGGACTGATATCCGGTGGCTCAAAACCTCAAGCTCTAAACATACAAGTTTCTGGCATGTCCAGCCCCACTCCAGAAGCTATCTAGGGTTCCACCATTAGTCATCTCATTAGCACAAACTGTCATAGCCACCCGTGAATGACAAAGACATTCCTATCAGGAAATTACTCCCAAGAATTGGGAGTCTCCTTCTCAGAGATCAGGAATAAAGACTAGACAGATTTTTTTTGTTATCCAACAATTATTGTGGTTAAATAAATGTATTCCTCACTACTGAGCCAAACATTACAAAATAATTTCATTTCATTTTCTAGTCAACTTTCTGTCTTTCCTGGACACAAACTGCCGTTGCTCTTCCATCCGCATACTGATCTTTTTAAATATTCCCATGCTCTAACAACATTTCATTACAATGTCCACACTAGCAAGCCCATTTCTTTTTATTTGTTTGTTTTAGTCCTTAGACATCACCATCACAGTGCCTGTTATCCTGCTCGAACTTGGAATGGTTCCTCTGCTAACCTGCTGTACAGCTGTGTCAGGGAACAGTCTTGGGAATTCCCTTGGCCTCTCTCCTGTGTAAAGCCGTTTTTCTAGATCTTGTTCTATTCTCTCAGTAGGGAAGGGCATATCTGCAAGTAGCCTCCCAAGAACAAATATATGGAGATATGTGTTTGCAAACATTCTTTTAAATAAACTTTCTTTTACAATAGTTTTAGACATTTTTAAAAAGACATTACTAACATCTTATATTACTATGGTAAATTGTCACAATTCATGAACCAATACTGGTGACCATATTTTATTCAGATTTCCTTAGTCCTTACCCAATGTCTTTTTTTCTGTTCTAGGATCTTATACAGGATAATTATATTACATTTAGTCATCATCTCCTTATTTGATGGTATGAGACAATTTACTTTTGCATATCTTTTTTATAAAAAACTCTATATTCAAACCTCAAAATTATAGTTTGACTAGGTATAGAACTCTAAGCAGAAAATCATTTTTAACAAAGAATTTTAGACAACTCTCCATTACCTTCAAGCACGAGTATTGTTTAAAGTGCTTCACCACTGTGTTTCAGACCATTTATGAGTAACCTGCTTTTCTGTCACTAGGGTTTTTAGGATTATTACTTACTCTTTAAGACCCCATGACATTATACCTGGGAGTGGATGCTTTTCCATTCATTGGTGCTAGGCACTAAAGGGCCTTAAAATTCCCTTTTCTGATTGCTGGCTTATACTCTCCCCATCTCTGTCAGCATCCTGTCTTCTTTTCTCTGAGGAAATTAATCATAGTTTGTTTATATATTTACATTTCTTCTACTTCTTACATTCTGTCTCCTCTAAATTCCTTCTTGATTATTTTGGTGTCTCATCTTGGAAGCATTAAAATGTTGGTAAATGTGCACAGATGTGGTGATTATACAGTGGCCTTCACTACAGGACAATCAAATCAGCTTTTTTTTTTTTTAAGAGGGGTGGGGAAAAGAGAAAGAGAGAATCAATTTTATTTCTTCATCTGGTTTTTGTTTCTCCGACACTTAGTTGTGTATGTGGTGCTGGGATTTGAACCTGGGTCCTCGCGCATGCCAGGCAAGCACACCAACCACTGAGCCACAGCTCCAACCCTCAAACCAGCTTTTTGATGGGAGAATCCACAAAAGTCATTATCAGTCTTTTCTCTTGGAATCTTCAGTCTCTTTTAAGAAGCATTCTCATTTTCCAGTCTTCTGGTTACAGATTGGGCAACTGAGTTTGTAAACTTTTTAATCATCACTTGATCTCTGCATTCTTCTGCACAATTACCTTGATTCCAGCAAAACTGGCTCAGAGCCCAGCCCCACCTGTCTTTTGAAGTGTTGAATTATATATTAATTCATGTATTGTTGTTCTAGGGTCCAAAGGATGAACTTGTTTCCTGGTAGTGGCCCCTCTGAGCACACAGGTAACTGCTCTGTGAAGTGAGTTACTACTCCTCTACCTTCATGTGCTGTGATTAGGGATAAAGGATGACAGAAGTCCCCCAGTTGCATCAAGATGGAGCTGCTTCCCATTCTTCTAATTTTCAGAGAATTTCCAAGAGATGAAGGCCAGAAGTATTATTACTGATCATTTTAAAACTAGAAGCAACCAACATTCGTCTTAAGCATATTACACTAAACACAACTAACTTTAATTGAGGATGAGGTACTAATCACATTTCCTGGAAAAATCTGGCTTTCTGCTCCCTGCAAAAAATGTTTTTTCCTATCATTTCCTACTAGTAATTACCAAATTTAAATCAAACTGGGCTGGGGTTGTGGCTCAGTGGTAGAGCATTTGCCTAACATGCACAAAGGTCTGGGTTTGATTGCCAGCACCATAAAAAAAAAGAAAGAAAAATAAAAAATCAAACTAGCCCACCTTCAGAAACTATTATATGCATGACTGTAGAGAATTCATAGACACGTAAGATCCACTATGCTTTAAGGCTATATGTTTTCCATTAGCAGTTACAGAGATAGCAGTTGTAGTTGGATTTAAAAAAAAAAATCCCTGAATCGAGTTCAATGTTTTTTTTTCATTTTTATAAAATAATAGTTTGAAGATGATACTGTATTATCTGGGGAGTCAATACTTTATCATTAAGTTTAGGAAGCTAATCTAAGCATACGATCTTAAATCAAGCCTACTGGTGGCTGCTTTTGGGTGATTAAAGAAAGAAAAAAGATAACTTTTAAGTTCATTTTGCTGTTTGCATTTTTTACATTGTCATGTACATTTTTTAACATGTCATATATTGCCTTTCCAAAGACAGTCCTTTCATAATATGAACAGAAAAATAATGTAAACTAAACCAAAAAATTTCTTTATCTACTCTAGTTTCCCCAAAATCAAGGTAGCATTACTTAGATAAGAATTTCCCAAAGTCACTTAATATTTTCTTAAAACTGATTCTTCTCTCTTAAATAAGATGTGATCAAAACAGGATTATTTGATCAGTTACTTAATTGATTCCTATAAATGATGTCAGTTTAAAGTTTCAATGAACGGAAATGGACTATGTAAATATTACACTAATAACCTATATGTGTGTATGTGTGTGTGTGTGTGTGTATATAGGTATATATATATATGTATACATATTTAAAAATACACATCAATATATGTCCATTTCTTGGTTTACTTCTGGGAAACACTGATATACTAATTTACTAACATACTAATTCACCCTAACATACTAATTTTCAATGAAAAAAGACCAATTTCTAAGTCATCCAAAATTAGGAGTATGGCTTATTTTTTGTTGTTTCTTTTATTCTTTTTTCTTTTTTAAGAGAGAGGTACAGTAACAGTGAGAAAGAGAGAATCAATTTTTTATTTTAATTTTTCATGTGGCTTTCGGTGCTCTGAGACTTTGTTGTGTACGTGGTGCTAGGGTTTGAACTCA
>PVKS010000395.1:0-202831 GCA_004027875.1 Aplodontia rufa
AACCAACAACCAGCTGTGGTGGGAGAGCCGAGGTGTGCAGAGAAGCCCAAGTCGGTAGTGTCTGCTGACTTCCGGAACTGTCACCATCATCAATTTCAAGCTATTCACAAAATCCCTGAAAATTAAGAGTTGGTGGCCAGTGTGAGCTGACAACCAGCTCCTCTCTGGGAGGGGGTCCTTCCCCAGGTACTCACAGTCTTCTTCTCTTCAGTTTCCACCCCTTATGGGTAGACCTTGCCAAGCCTCCGTGGAAGGGTCAACCAGATCCAGAGTGTGTTCTTTTCTACCCAATCTGCTTGATCTGGGCTTGGCATTCTTTGGGAGTTACCTTCAAAAGCTTAAAAATGTCCCCCTTACCAACTGAAAACCTAGACTTCAGTTTTAGTCCTTGTGTTGCTATAGAAAAATATAAAGAAAAGAAGTTCAATTTGCTCACAATTGTGGTGACTGGAAAGGCCAAGCAGCATGGTTCCAGCATCTTCTGAGTGTCCCCTACCTGCATTGTCACAGGGCTGAGAACTGGAAAGGGAATTGGTCATGTGCAGAAGGGGCCAAATACATGGGGTGGGCTCTCCTTATAACATTAGCTCTCGGGAAAACTAACTTGGTCCTGCAGGAAATACGTGATTCCCCTACAAAGACAGTGTTCCAGAGCTGGAATGGTGGCTCTGTGGTTGGATTGCTTACCTGGCATGTGCGAGGACCCGGGTTCAAATCCCAGCACCAACACGTACACAATTGAGTGTCAGAGAACTGAAGGCCAGATGAAAAAATAAATAAAATTGATTCTCTCTCTCTCTCATCCTCTCTCTTAAAAAAAATGTTAGGAAAAGACAGCGTCGCCACGCCTATTCACCTCCCCAGGCACCTCTTCAAGGCCCCACTGCCTCAACACTGCCACACTAGGGGCCAAGCCTGCAGCATGTGAATCTTTCCAGGAAGCAACACATCCAACACTAGAACCCAGAACTGAGATCTCGAAGCGGCCTTGGAACCCATGAGCTGTGAGCTCGACTGCTCCATATATCTATATCTCCCCTCTCATCGCTAGTGCTCTTCACCGCAGGATCAAGGGAGGAGAGCTGTGGAAGATGAGGTAGAGTGGGGAGAGAGCACCTCTACACATAGGCAACTTTAACCTTCTTCCCCCTGTTGTTCTGGATGGCGTATCATAGACGTGCAATAAAAATTCATGAAATTAATCCCTACCTAGAAATCTTATCTTGCTGTTCTAAGGACTAGAAGATCTAGCCTCTGCCCTCTTGGAGTATACAGTTGGCATGAGATATAGAATGTGCAAAGTGATAAAAGATAAGTAGGCAGATTATGGTCCAGACAATGAGTTGTGGTTGTTGTCTTAGGGATGGAGGATGAGCCATGGGCTGGGCTGCTCAGAGATTGCGTTTTTGTGGCGGGTGGCACCTGGGCCCACGCCACGCAGGCAGCTTTAAGATGGTGGCTGGCAGATGGCCAAACCAAGTCAGCTGACCTCGTGCTGTTCCTGGTTCCTATGCTTGCAATATCTGACCACCTAGGGACAACCAATAGGAGCTGGCAGCAGAGTTTTCTTCCTCGTAGCAACAACCTGCTGATTGGGTCACCTTCGCTATATAAGCGGTACAACTTCCTGAATAAAGCGCGCGCGAGCGAGCTCCGCAAGCAACCAGAGTGTGCGTGTGGTTATTGCCGCCTCGCTGGTCCAGGGCGACACGTTTTGGAGAAGATGGGATTTGTACTGAGCCTTGAAGGTGCTGCTTCCAAAAACAGCTAACTGAAAACAAGTAATTCAGCCTCCAGTCCATAGCATAGGTCTCACAGAACACTGGAGGAATTCCTCAGGCTTGGTTCAGAGATGCATGTATGGGGGTCACCAGGAAGCAGATTTGATGGGGAGACTCCTAAGCCTTTAGCTCCTCCAAGTGATCTTGGGCTTGAATTTGAGAATGCCTACGCTGAATTAATCAATGAGTGAACGAGGGCCTTGTGGGCTGTGTTAGGCCAGGCCACTCCTCGCTGAGAGCTACCAGTCTGATCTGGAAGTTCCTGTTATATTTAACTGACAGATACAATGAGCCATTCCAAGGAACGCAATTTCCCTGGCACCCATCTCAGCATGGACCAGAGTTCTAGGGAGGGAAAATATGTGATGACATCATTATGCAAAGCCCCCCAGGATGCACCCCCATCAATATCTTCATGGCCAGAATTCAGTCTACCACCTTCCTCCTCCTGGATGCTCTGCCTTTTGTATTCCTTATTTAGCCGCCGGATGATATGTTCTACCTGCCTGTGAAAGTTGGAAAATTTAGCAGTAGCTCCAGCTAACATGGTGTGCAGGAGCATTCGATCCACAGTTGTTCCCACGCACTTATTGCTTTTCTCATTCATTCATTCATTCAACAAATAAGAGCTTCCTTTTTTTTAGGGAAGTGGAGTAGTACACAGATCAAGAACAGGGGGTCTGGAGAAAGATTACCTGGGTTGGATCATGTGTGATCATGAAGAAGTTGTTTAGCATCTCCAAGGCTCAGGGGCTATATCTATAACATGAAAATAATAATGTACATTTCATATGACTATTTTAAATATTAAATGATGTAATCACTACAGAGTGCTTCATAAAGGGCCAGGCACTGAGTTGGCACTTACTGTTTGGTATTCATTATTATGATTGTTAGTAGCCACTCTTGGTGTTATTGCTACCGTAATTTAGCAGGACTGTCGCTAAATGTGATCCTGATTCTGCACCAACATTATGTTGACTTATTTTCTCGAGATGTATGTTTCCTTTACCAAAAGGTTGTGGATCCCTTTAATAAAATCACCCACAAGAGGTAGAGGCCAGTGGATAGATTTGAACTTGTAGATCCACACAGAGAGGGCAGCTATTTGAATCCTACCCAGTGCAAAGAATGGGAAGGATTCCTTATTTCAAATGCCCTTGTGTCCCTGCATTCCCCAATCCATGATTGGGTTGACTCCAGCTGCTTTTATGCCTCAGCAGGTACCCTCAACCTCATCCAACAGCAAGATGTCAAATGCGATCCCAGATGCATCTTGGAAATAGCCACCCCTTGCAAAGGGGAAATGATGCAGGCTCACTTGTGACTCACTATTCAGTGACCAGGAACAAGCCAGGTGCACTCAGGTGTCCCTCTGGGCCTTAGTCCATGGTTAATTGAAGGGCTCTTGGGCTGACCTCCACCAGGAAGATGCCTCGCCTCATCAGTGAGGTTCATGGTTGGGAGAGAGGGCTCAAAGCAACATAACTGAATGCCAACTGTTTTCAGGCCATGTGTGATGCCTTTCCCAAGGCATCTGCTCTATGTCTTTTTTTGTTTAAAGGGAGAGAGAGAGAGAGAGAGAGAGAGAAAGAGAGAGACAGAGGTATCATTGAGAAACCTACAGAAATTATCTTACTTCAGATGATTGGTTGGCTCCATTGTTTCAGGGCCTGTGGTGAGGTAGAGCGTCATGATGGAAGGGTGTAGCAGAACAAAGTGCTCACCTCATGGCACCTGGGAAGGAGGTAGGAGGTGGGGGAGGGGAGGAAGTTGCCAGGAACAAGATAGAGTCTCCAAGGGCATGTTTGCATGGACCTATTGCATTCAACTAGGTCTTGTCTTCTGCAATTTCCACTACTGCCCAATAGTCCATTCACATTATGAATCCATTAATGGATTAATGCACTGTGGGGGTTAGAGCTCCATTCACATTATGAATCCATCAGTGGATTAATCCATTGCTAGGGTTAGAGCTCCATTCACATTATGAATCCATTAATGGATTAATCCACTGTGCACTGTGGGTGTTAGAGCTCTTGTGATCCAATCCCTTCCCCAATGCTCTACCTCTGGACATTGCTGCATTGGGGACCAATCCAGCAACACAAGAGCCCCTTGGGGGACACTCCAGATCCAAACCATAACAATAACTCATACTCACAAATTTTACAAAATGATTTAGATGAGCTTTCTTAAATGAGCCTGAGGCAAAGGTATGATCAATGGTTCAAAAATTCTGGATTATTTTGTTAATATTGGTTGATCTGGTATTTTGATAGCAGCACACTATCAACCAATGAGTCACTGAAATTTTCAGAATATTCTTTTCCTCATATGTTCAATGGGGACAGCAATAATACCTCTTCGCACCCTCTCTATTCCTTCTGGTAACTGAAGTGAAGCACAAGTAAGGTAATGCACAATTTGAAGGCTACACAATTTCGACATGGTGTGCGTTATAGTTTGGAGATGAAGTATCCCCCCAAAATCCATATGTTAGTTAATGCAGGGACATTCAGAGCTGAACTGATCAGATTATGAGAGCTATAATCTAATTGGTGGATCAATCCATTTGGTGGGTTAATAATTTGAATGCTTTACTGTATGCTAACTGTAAGCAGGTGAGATTTGGCTGCAGGAAGTAGGTCACTGGGGCAGTGCCCTTGGGGATTCAGTTTTGTCCCCGAATCTCCCATTTTCTCCCTACCTCACTTCCTGGCTGCCACAAAAGCAGTTTTTCTCTACTACACTCTTCCACCATGATGTTCTGTCTCACCTCTGGCCCAGAGTGATGGAACTGGCTTTCCATGGAATGCATCTCTGAAACCATGAGCCCAAATAAACTTTTCCTCCTCTAAGTTGTTCTTCTCACATATCTTGGTTACAGTGATTAAAGAAACAAAATCTAAAAAGAAAAACAAACAAATGGACGCACACGGTATAATTTGGATTATTAGATCTAGGATGTTTAAGTATCAGCTTTTAGTTCCAACGTTCAAATCCATTTAAATTTATTTTTGCAATGAAGTATGCATAGATACAGAAAATACACAAATCAAGTGATTTAGCCTGACAAATTATTACATAAAAAACACACTCCTGTATCATTTTTACCTAAATCACAGATAGAACATCGTCAGTACCTGTTAAGGGTTTTCTAAAGGAAGAGAACCATTGGAATGTGTATATAACTAAAAGGGGTTTACATAACTAGAGACTGGGTAACCCCACAATGACTATCTGCAAGAAGTTGGAAACCAGTAGGTGATCAGACCCAGAACCCTGAGCCTCAGAACAAGAGGGACTAATGGTGTAGCCCAAGTCCAAGTCCAAAGGCCTGGAAGCTCCCTGGGGAGTTGCTGGTGTGAGTCCATCTGCTCAGGCTGAAGAAGCTGGAGTCTGATGGCTGCACAGAATGACGGCAGCAAAAACACACCTGTTCAAGAGGAGTTGAGAGGGCACACAGGTGAGCTTCCCCTTTCTTCTGTGTTTTGTTCTGTATGGACCTCCAGCCTGTTGGATAGTGCCGTCCACGTTCAGAGCAGGTCCTGTTCCTTCGGGTCACTGACCCACATGCCAGTCATCTCCAGAAACACCCTAACAGATACTCAGCAGTGCGCTTTACAATTTTCCAGGTGTCTCTCACTCCAGTCCAGTTGACAGGCAAGATTAACCACCACAGCTCCCAGAGGCCTCTCTATGCCCAGTCCCCAGTCACTGCCTGCTTCTTACATTTCTAATCCTGATCCCCACCTTTACGATCACAGGTTTCTTTGCCATTTTTGAACTTCGTTTAGATGAACTCTTATAATACATATTCTATGTTTAATGCATATTTTATGTTTCGCTTCTTAATGCAAAAGATAACATTTGCAGTTTTTGAAAAAGGCAATGCTTGCAAGCTAGATCTTGTGGCTACACCAGTTGTTTATTAATTTTTTATGATACCGTATCCTGTTATATAAATAACACCACATCTTATCTTGGTCTATTACATTGATTGTTGAACGGCAAATCAATTTGAATTCTTGGAACAAATCCAACTTTATCTGACACACTTTCTCTTTTTATATTGCCAAATTCAGTTTGACAATATTTTGTTTAAGGCTTTTGCTTGTGTGATTGCATGGGAGAAATTGGTCTGGTCTTTTCCTTTATTGTGATGTTCTTATTTGTTTTGGTCTCAATGCTATGTTGACTGCATAAAACAAAACAGGAAGTGTACTTTCTTCTATATGCTGAAGCAGACTGTAAAATTGATGTTCTTAATTCCTGTGTGACCTAAAGAATTCACCGATAAAATGTATGGGATTTCTTTGTAGGAGGATTTTAAATCCTGGAGCCAATTATTTTAAAGATATGAGAATCAACTTAGAGTTTCTATTTCTTCTTCTGTCAGTTTTGGTAGGTTATTGTTGCTTATAATACATTTTATCTAGTTAAGGTCAGGAAAGTTTCATCATATTGGTGTATTTTATCTTTTTTTTCTTAAGAGAGAGAGACAGTGTGAGGGAGAGAGAGACATAGAGAATCAGTTTTATTTAGTTTTTCATGTGGTTTTTAATGCTCCGACACTTAGCTGTGTACATGCTGGACTGCTGTAATTGTTCAGTGAGTGCTCCAGCCCCTGGTGTATTTTTCTTGATCAATTTTTCCTTGGGTTTATGAATTTGATAAATTTTGCAAAGAACAAATCTTGAGTGATTAAAATTATGTTCATTGTATATTTGGTTTCCATTTATTGCTTTTGCTTTTATCAATATTATTTTCTTTTATTTCTTTGGGCTAGAAGTTTCCCTCCAAATACTGCTTTAGCTATATTTCACAATTTTGATGTATTTTTAAATTTATATTTATAAACATATAACATGTATTCAATTTATCCATACATCTATAACATATTAATATAATATAAATTTTATTATGCATATTTATAGCAAATATATATTTCTATAAAAATTCCCTCATAGACCTATGGTTTATTTACAAGTATATTGCCTAACTTCCAAACATTTAGAAATTTTTAAATTGTCTTTTGGTTATTGATTTCTAGCTTAATATCACTAACATTAAAGAATGTTAGAGGATTTGATTTCAATCCTGTGAAATCTGTTGAGATTTGCTTTGTAAATCCATATATGATCAATTTGTGGCAATTGTTCCATGGCATTTGGAAGGAGTGTGTATTCAACAGTTGCTGGATACGGTGGTTGATTAATGTCAATTAGGTGAAGTTTATTATTTATGTTTTGCAAATATTTCATAGCCTTACAATGAGTGTGGGTCTACTGTTTATTTTTCCTTGTTGTTCTATCAAATTTGTTTTGTACATTTTATTCAAGCTATTAATGGCATATCCATTTTGGATTATTCTATTTTATATTTGGTATATGAACCTTTTATTAAACAATGTCATACTCACAAAATGCCCCTCTTTATCTAGTAATGTTTCTTGGCTTTGAGAATACTTCAATATTAACATGGCTACACACAATTTCTCGTGGTTGGTGTTGGCATAGTGGTATATCTATGTCCATCTTTCTTTTATTTGAAATATTTCTGTATACTCATACTTAAGGTATGCTTCTTATTAGCAGAGTATTTTGTATCCAGACTTACTCTTTGTTATTTATTTGGAATAGTCTTTATATTTAATATACTTTCTGATATATGTGATTTTAAATCTACTCTTTGTCTGCTCTTTGTACCAACTTTGTACCAACTTCTATGATTCTTTTTTCTCATATTATCATAGTACAAAACTATGTCTATAGATTCTTTGGTACTTTATTCTTCAGGAAATGGAGCTTAATTCTTTCTTGAGAGTGGTCTGGATTTAATGACTTGCTTCTGTCAAATAAAACAAATCGGAAATGTCATGAGTGATTTTCAATGATCTGTTGGTTAAAGCCACACATTTGCCATGTCTTGTGGACACCCAAATAACCCTGTGGAGAGACAAGGACTCCTGCCAACGCTTATGAGTGATTCATCTTGGAAGTGCGTCCTTCATCCGCAGTGAAGCCTCTATTTGCCTGTACCATGGCTGATATCTTGATGGTAATCTTATGAGAGATTCTTAATTAGAGCCACTTAGGCAAGCTGCTTCTCAATTCCCTGCCCCAGAAATTATGGAGCACCAAATGTCGTGTTTTAAGCTGCTAAGTTTTGGGGTAACATTACAAATCCATAAATAGCTAATACATACTTACTCTTGCTTTATTTGAATACATTTTTCTTATTCCTTTACCACGTTAAATATTGGTTATACATTATTTTGTTCTTTTAGTAGTTACTCTAGATTACACCATGCTCTTTAAGATTAAATTTTAAAGTAAATGAGTATTTTTATCACTCATGGACAATGCAAAGTTCACTGTAACTTCATTCACTTCTTCCTGCAGTTAGAGTTATTTTATATCATATTTTAATTTTCTTTTATATTTTAAACCTCACAAGACATTTTGTGTTTTGCATCCATGTGTTTTACCATTTCTGCTGCTCTTCTTTATTCCCTTCTTTCTATGTTTCCATATGGAATCATTTTCCTTCTACCTAAAGAACTCTTTATAATTGCTTTGTATTGCAGTTCTATTTGCCGCAAATATTTTTATCTAAAGGAAACCATCTTTATTCTGCCTTCACTTAAAAATATTTTTCCACTTAGTAAAGAGTCCTAAATTTTAAGTTATCTTCTTTCAGCACTTTGAAGATACCATTTCACTATTTTTCAGTTTCTACCTTATCTATTTAGAAAACATTTTCAGTCTATGGCTGCTCCTTTGAGGGTAATCTATTTTTTCCCATTATTTGGCTGATTTTAAGAGATTTTTTGCTTTGTTTTTAATTTTCAACAGTTTTACTGTGACTTTGTTTTCTTAGTATTTACCCTGACTGGTGTTTTTAGAACTTCTTAAATCTGTGCCTTGTTGTCTACTATTAGTTTTGGTAAGTTGTTGAATATTATCTCTTAGAATATTTTTATTACACATTTTCCTTTTCTTCTCCTGTAATTTTGGTTATTACATTATACTAGCTCTTTTACCATGAACCTTAAATCTCTTATTTCTTTTCTTTTTTTTAAAAAAGAGAATGACAGTAAGAGAGAGAGAGAAAAAAGTGAGAAGAAAATCAATTTTATTTAGTTTTTCATGTAGCTTCTGTTGCTCGACACTTCACTGTGTATCATCACACATGCTAGGCAGCTGCTGTAGCTGCTGAGCCGCCGCCCCAGCCCCCTCTTATATCATTTCTAAATGTTCTGTTTTTCAATTGTGCTTCAGTCTATTTTTTCTGACTTATCTTCCAGTTCATTAATTTTCTTTTCAGCTATCTCTCATTTATAATCAAATGCATTTATTAAATTCTCAATTTCAGTTAAAGTATTTTTCAGGTGTAGAATGTCCACTTTTCTCTTTTTGTGGGTTCAAGTTCTCTGCTGAGTCTTAAGATAGCCATCTAATTTCTTGGATTTGTAAATCACATATAGTTTGAAGTCCATGTCTAATAACTCCTGTGAGACTATTTCTTTTAACTGATCTCTCTTGGTTGTTTACATCTCCTGCTGTACCATGTTATCTTCAGGTGAATGCCAAGCATTATATATAAAAAATTACTGAAATAATTTGAGGCTCTGTATGTTTTGGAAGGCTGTTGGATTTAGAATAATTTAAACCACAATCCATGCAATATTTAGGCCATTTCATTTTTCAAGAAGCTGTACACCCAAGAGTATCTGATTGAACATCACAAATGAAATCCTTGGTTCTTTACTGGCACTTCTCTTCCATAAAGATTCCTTAACTTCAATTCTTGTTCCTTTATCCTTTAAGACTCAGAAGTTTCTTAATTTCTCAATATCTTTGAAAAACAGAAAATGACTTGAAAAAAAAAGTCTTATCTCATCTCCCCCATCTCTCCCACTTCCCTTTCTTCCCCAGGATATTGGTTTGATGTCCACACACACACACACACACACACACACACACGGAAGATTTTAAATAAAAATTATTCTCTGGGCTGGATCGGTAGCTCAGTAGTAGAGTGCTTGCTTGCATGCGTGAGGAACCAGCTTTGACCCCGAGCATCACATACACAATGAAGTGTCAGAAAAACAAAAATCAGATAAAAACATAAATAAATGACTCTCTCTCTCTTTAAAAGAAATGTGGGCAAAAATGTTCTCTGTGTGTATGTTGAACTTCCACACTATTCCATTGTTGCTGGAGGTAGAAACCTTTCAAAATCTGGTTTTCCAATCCCACATGCCTAACTCCACCAAACTCTAGGATAGGCCTGCCTGATACACTTGTGATAGTGAGGTCTGTGAAAACCGCTATTCTACTCACAACTTTAGAAAATGCCTCAATTTCAGCTAAACCTTTCTGACATTGATTTCTTTATTCTCCAACTGTACTCTTTCTTGTTCTACAGTCATCTTAGTTCAGATGAGAAACAATAAGCTGTCCGAAATTTCAAATTTGAACCCAGGGGCAAGTTTAAAGATGCTGTTCCCGGTCCATCACGTAAGCTCGTAGGGACGATGACCATGAAGTTGCTCCCATGCTATGCCTAAATTTGGAGCCACTCTCTGTGCTTCAAGTTCAGGCAGCACCCAGAAGCAGTGTTCTGTGAGCTGCTTCCATTTCTCCTGACTATGAATGCTTTATTTTTTTTTTTTAAATCAATGTGAGCATTTCTGAATCAGCATTGTGGCTTCTTCAGAATAACAAATATTCTGGCTCAGACCTGTACCTTCAAAATTCAGCTCCATTAAAAGGGAGGTTCTAAGCCTTTTAATATGTTGGAGACTGAGTTGAATCCTCCATTAAAGGCAATTCTTTACACAGACTGTAGGACTCAGTATTAAGACAGAGACGAGGAAAGACTAATAGGCCATTCTGAAAGAACCACCCGTTAAATGGTAAGTACAGTATGTTTTAAAGTGACAAACCAAGAGCTGAAAATGACTCTTTGATCTTTAAAAGGCTCATAAACAGGGGCAGTGCACTCCCGGACCTATATTTATGTATTCAAGCATTGGGAGGAAATCCAAGCAGTCTTAGGATTGCCGGAGTTTGCAGTTTAGACAAAAAGAGGCCAGGGAGGAGGGCAATTACTTCAGTCTTTTACAGCACGAAGCAAGCTCTCTTCTCTCCTTGTTAACCAATGAACTAAAATCTTGGAAAGGGCTTGTTTCTTTATGTGGATCTTGAACCAATCATCACACAGATGTAAGAGATTTGTGAAGAAAGGAACAATTGAAAGGAAAAGAAAGCGTGTTTTGTTTCTGAGTTAAATTTGTGGTGGATGCCATCCTCTTTTACTTTGATGAAGGGTCTCCAACTATCTCCTACCCCTCAGTGCCACCCACGTGCACATATTCCCTTCCTTGGGTATTGAAATCATTAGCCACATCTGGACAGTTAATCTATGGCCAACACACCATGGAGCAGCCAGAGAGGGCCCTTAAATAGCTGCAGGGACATTGTGAGAGCTTTGAGGGTGGTTGTTATTAAGAGACATTCAAAGGAAGTCAAATAACGGTGTGACTTATACCCTTGAATACTCTGAATCTTAATAGCATGTTAGTGTTTTCTCTTCTGACCCAAATGACCCAGCCCTTAGGAAGAAATTAACTCTACCTTGCATGTAAGAAGTGTAGTCACCAGAATGTGGGGTCTGAGTTGTGGTGCCAACAGTAGCCATTTATTCTTTTATCTGGTCCCCACGGTGATCATATTGGTATTTGTCATATGACAGGTTAGCTTATGAAATGCCAAGACAACTGTGGATGTAGCAAACTTGGTTGACTCAACATTGAATTTTGATCCTATTAGCATTCTACTTGAGCCAAATACTAGGAATTATGATAAAATTAATATACATATATTTACCACCTATGCTAATAAATACAGCTATATCCCAGAATCACCTTAGAATCCTTCTCTGCTGCACCAAATGTAAAAAAGTACATTAGTACATTTTCTGCTCCTATAACAAATCACCTGAGGCTGGGTACATGTGAGAAAAGTACCCATTGGTTTGGCCCATGGCATCAGATCATGGGGATGGCATCATGGTAGAAGCATTTTACTTTTTTAAAGAGAGAATGACAATAAGAGAGAGAGAGAGAAAGAGAGAGAGAATCATTTTTATATAGTTTTTCATGTGGCCTTCATTGCTCAGACATTTTGTTGTATCTGTGGTGCTGGGATTTGAACCTGCGTACTCGTACTGGCCAGACAAATGCAATAACTGATGAGCCACTGCTCCAGTCTGGGAGAAGCCTTTGTAAGAGGAAGAGATTAAATGGAGAGATAGCAAGCCAGAGTGTGAGTGGGGAGGGGCCAAGTTTACTCTTCTTACTAATCCTCTAATGGGAAATAGTGAGGGTCCATTGAAAACTACATTAATTCTTTCTTTTTTTCCTAAAGAGGGGGGGGAGAGATAGGATCAATTTTTTATTGAGTTTTTTATGTGGCTTTCCATTGCTCCAACACTTTGTTGTGTACATGGTGCTGGGGTTTGAACCTGCAGCCACTGCTCCAGCCCCCATTAATTCCTTCTAAGGGCAGCACCCCCAATGACTTTATTACTTCCCACTGGGCCCCAACTCTTGCAGGCTTCTTCACCTCTACAAACCACTGCACTGGGGAACCAGCTTCAAACACACTAGCCTGGGAGGACTTACTTAAACCACATCCAAACACTGCACCACATATCCTAAATCTTGTGTTAATTATTCTATTAATTTTCTTTTAGCACCTATGAGTGCATCCATAAGAAAACACAGTTAATTTTGCTTGCTCTTGAACTTCATACAAACATAGTCAAACTCCATCCATTCCTCTGATTTCCCCCTATCATTCATCTTGCTGTGGCAACGGTGGTCAATTCACTGTCATATCCGGTCCACTCATTTTGTATCTTCTAAGGAAATAGGACAACTTATTTATCTTTTCTTCAATTGTGAACATTACGGTTGCTTCCAGAGTTTTCTTTCACAATCAGTGCTGCTATAAGCATTTGTGTACATCTTCTGATGCACATAAAGAGAGTCTAAGGAGTATTTTTCTAGTGGTGGAAATGCTGGGTCTTTGGGAAAGTATGTGTTCAATTGTTTTTCAGGAGTAAGGTCTACATTGTTTTCCAAAATGGTTATAAAAATGTATAATCCTGCAAAGTGTCAGAGTTGTGATGGGTCTTCATTCCCTGCAAATACCACCATTGTGTTTCTTTCTTTTCTTTTCTTGGCATTTATTATTTATGATAGTTAAATTAAATTGACCTTTAAAAAAATCTCTACCTCACAGGTGTGGAAGCTGAAACTTAGAGATTTCAAGTCGTTGGATTAGGCTTATAAAGCATAGATTTTGGAAATATATCTTGTATAAGGAGAAAATCACATCAACCAAAACAATTAATAGAAAACCTGCTTGATTGATCATCTAATGGTCTGTTCTAAAAGTCACCATTTGTGAAAATTTTGCTCTAATGTGAAACTAAATAAAAAAAACAATGCTTTTGGAGAAACCGGCCAAAAAGTCCCTAATTTATTCACAAGGGATAAAGAACCCCCGCTATTGTCTAAATGTTGTGTACCCTCCAAACTCATGTGTTGAAATCCTTCTCACCAAGGTGAGTATTAGAAGATGGGGCTTTGGGAGGAATAAGGTCATGGATGTGGGGGTTTTTGAGATGAGGCCAGATTCTCTGCTCTTGCTGGAGAATGGAGTCTGGGCCCTTACAGATTCCAGCTGCCAAAATAGCCCACTTCTAGTGTTTGCAGCCATTCCCAGTTAAAACTGGGAATTTGGGCTGGCTGCAGGGGTCTGCAGGCTGAAATAGTGTTAGCAGCTCTCCAGCTAAAAGCTGGGTGTTGCAGCTCTTGGTGTGGTAGAAATTCACCCTGGGAATTCGGCGCCAATCTTCTGGGTCCTTGTCTCATGAATTTGAAGAATAAAATCCATGGACAACCACAGAAGGAGGAGTAAAAGGAGTAGGATTTATTTAAGGAAGGAGAGCAGAGACTCCGCAAGGCAGAGGGGCACCTGGAAGCAGGACACCGTCTAATGGAGGTCAGGCCAGGGGTTATATTGATTTGGGGTATGAGCATAATTAACATTCATGCAAAGCAGGCATTGAGAAATGCGTCTACATCATTGGTTGAACCCTATGCAGAGCAGGCATTGAAACTTAGTACCAAAGTCATTGGTTAAAATCTACGCAAAACAGGTAGCAATTCTTTCCAAGTTCTCATCTGTGTCCACCCCCTTTTCTTAGTTTTCTGTCTCAGGGACAAAGGAGTTGCTCCCACAGGTGAGCCTCTTGGTCATTTGCATATGAAGGCCCCGAGTTTGCCCTGTCAATCACTCTCTACTAGCTAGCTCTTAGGTGGGGCCCTTTGTCCTGAGTACCTAGCCATTTCACTATCTCTCCTAAACTGTCTCAATGAGAGTGGAGCTCTCAAGCATAGGATTTGTGCCCATGTAAAAGAAGCTGGAGGATGGTCTTTCACCCTTGCCACCATGGCATTGATTATTATTATTTTGTTGTTATTTTCACCCTTTCCACCATGCGAGGATACAGTGTGAAATCAGCTGTCTACAACCTGGAATAGGTCCCTCACCAGAACCTGACCTTGCTGGATCCTGACTTCCCAGCCTCCAGGAGTCTGAGAAACAAATATCTGCTTATATAAGGCCTTCATTCTATAGTATTTTGTTACGGTAGCCCAAGTGGACTAAAATAACACCCAAATATTTTTTCTATTCATGTATGTATTTTTGATACTAGGGATTGAACCCAGGGGTGCTTTGCCACTGAGCTACATCCACAGTCCTTTTTATTTTTAGGACAGGCTCTTGAAATTGATGATGGTCTTGCTAAAAGGTCTGGCCTCTACCTTGTGATCCTCCTACTTCAGCCTCTTGAGTTGCAGGGATTATAGGTGTGTGTCACCACACTAGGTAACACACAAATATTTAAAATAATCATTATCCAGAACACAGAGCAAAATTTGATGACTGCTTATGAAAGATTTTTAAAAAGTCAGAAATGCCTGTAGACATATTGAATAATTAAAAGTACAAATCAGGGTGAGACATGGGAAAGAATGTAAAAAGCCTTAAACCTGGGTGTGATTTTAAGGGAACCTGATTACTAGGCAGATGAATCACAGGCAAAGTGGCTTCTGACAAAGCAAGGTGGGCATTTTTGGGTTTTCACAGACCTTAGGGCAGAGGTGAGTGTGAGCTAGCAGCAGAGACATCTCATGGTGGTGGATCCTGAAGCTACCCTCTGCCTCCTCCCCTCTCCCCTTCACTCTACAGTCCCAGAGACCCTTAGGAACCTGGCAGGAATCAGAATGCGAGAAGAGAAAGCACCTTTCCCCTGGTCACGGCAGACAGTTAGGCACACCAGGTTTCTCTGTAGTGATAAACAGCCCCACATCAGAGGGAGAGGTGAATGTCTAATCTTTCATGTAGACAAATCCAGACACAGGCAGGCTCTGAGGGCTCCACAAGACATTGGGCCAGGCCCCTGCTAAAGCCATCCTCCTCTGCGGGGTGTGGTGTTCTTGTTCCAACCACCCACTCTTCATTACAAGGATCAGGACTGAGGAAGAGATGAAAGGCTGGGGCAAAATATGCCATCAACACTCTTTTAAGGAAGTTTCTGGGAAGCTGTCACACACACCCACCTCTAATTAGATAACATTGGCCAGAAATTTGCCATTCAGGACCCCATGCTGCAAGGAGACTCAGGGATGTGGTCTTTCTTCCAAGAAGTCATGTGCCCAAGGAAAGCTATTACCATGAAAAACAGACCATGGCAGGCAACTCGCAATGCTTGCCTTCCTCACATTCATTATGGGAAGGAAGGTAGGGGTGTTTTGGCTATCCAGGGCCTGCTGTCTTGCAGGGTTGAACATAAGGTCATTCTGTTTGACCATCAAAATCAAGGCATGTGCAGGCTCAGGGAGCTCCTGCATCCATTTTTTTTTTTTAAAGAGAGGACAGTGTGTGTGTGTGTGTGTGAGAGAGAGAGAGAGAGAGAGAGAGATAGAATCAATTTTTTATTGAGTTTTTCACATGATCTTCGTTGCTCTGACACTTAGTTGTGTACATAGGTGCTGGGGTTCGAACCCGTGTACTCGTGCATGCCGGGCAAGCACCATAACCACAGCCACCGCTCCAGCCCCATCTTGCCTCCAATTTTAAGTGGCAGCAGGTATAGATTGAAGGTGGAGACTGCCCTCAGGCCACCACTGCGGTTCTGTCTGCATGTGAGCAAGAGGGACAAAGGAAGAGAAAATTCCTCACCTGAGAGCAAGGAGAATAGGAGACCACGGGGAAGAGAGTGCGAGGGACTTTGCGAAGGGTCATCTCTAGACTTTGCGAAGGGTCATCTCTAGGTCACCAAGGACTCATCAGCAGATGACCTATTGCCTTCTGACGAAACCTGCCTGTGTCACTCTCAAGCAACATTCCTACGAAGGGCAGAACGATACTTTTCAGCTGCCGTGGTTTATGATTCTCCTGCCTCAACATCAGCCTGGAGTCCCCAGGCAAACTCATGCCCCCACAGATTTCCCTCTTGGGAAATGGCCACTTCATTATTCTGGTTGCTCAGGCCAAAGATCTTTCTTTCTCTCACACCATATCCAATCCATCAACATATCCTCTTGACTCCAATTTTAAAATGGATTCAGACAACAATCACTTCTTAACTCCTCTACTGCAGGAATCTTCCACTGGGGTGCTCAGTGGTGCAGGTGAACGGGAACTGGAAATCAGCCTCGCCCTACCCACTGAGCCACGTATTTTGCTCCAAGGGCTGTGTCCACCTGGAAGAAGGGGTGCCCTTAGCAATTTTACCAAGGTGCCCTATGGACTAACAACTTCTCGGTAAGTTAGCCCCTTCATCGTCTGCTGAAAACCCTCTCACTTGCAGAAAAGTCAAATCCCACTATGGTGGCTCTATGACCTGGCCACACTCCCTCTGTGATTGTGTCTTCAACCACACTAGTCACTGAGCAAGATCCTTGGGTCCTTTGCCTAAAATGACTCACTGCCACATCACAGGGAGCACGTCCCCAATTTTCATACCCCATATCTTGTGTTCTGTACTTTCCTCCATAACCATAAAGACTTATGTTGTGGGGTTGAATCATGTCTCCCAAAAGGTGTGTTCGAGTCAGTACCTCTGGTTCCTGTGAATATGACCCTATTTGGAAATAGTCTTGGCAGATATAATCAAGTTAAGATAAAGCCACACTGAATTAAGGGAGGCCTAATGCAGCGACTGGGGTCTGTATAAGAACTAAGACATTGAGCTCGCAATCAGGGATTGCGAGCAGGAGACTGGAGTGATACGTCAAGCAAGTGGGTAATTTATAAAGAATAAAAACTTGTTTCCCCATCATTATGGAGGCTGGGAAGTGCAAGGTCAGGGTGCTGGCAGGTTTGGAGTCTGATGAGAGCTCTGTCTCTGCTCCCAAGGTGGCATCTTATTGCTGTACCGGCTAGAAGGGAGAGATGCTGTGGTCTCAGCTGGAAGAAGGTACAGGAGTTAAAAAAAGGCCTCGCTGGTAGAACAAAAAAAATGCAATATGTTAATATTTATGAGATACAGCTGCAAGACACTGCATAAGATATTTGAACAAGCTATGCTGCATGCCATTACAAAAACGTAAATGTTTAATCCTATTGTCAAATATGTCAAAGAATGACCAGGGGTGATAGGAAGGGAAGAGAAGAGGAAATGTTGGAACTGAGATAAAGCAAGACACATTCCAAGCATGTAGAAGTATGTCACTGTATATACTATAGTCATGTATATAAAAATTCTCTTAATAGGTATAAGAATTATATTACTGTACTTCGGTATTTTAGGAAAAATATAGGACCCAGAAGAGAGGCAAGAGATCCAAGGATGGGAGGATGGAGGTAGAGGGATGTGGGGGGACAGATATTGATCAAATTGTATTGCTGTATTGTGTGCATCTAGGAATATGTGACAACAAATCCCATCATTAAGTGCAACTATAATGCAATAATGAAAAATAAATAAATAAATAAAGTCTATGTACTGTGTACACCAAAAAAAAAAAAAAAAAGTTGGGGGGGGTGGCCTGTTCCCTCCAACTCTTTTATAAGGCTACAAGGGCTTCACCTGTATGACTTAATTACTTCCTAAAGACCCCACCTTTTTATCCTATCACATTGTATTAAATTATATAAGTTTCTACATATGAATTTTGGAGAACACATCAGATCATAGTAGCAAGGAGCACAGAAAATTGCAGGAACAAGCAGAATTTGAAAGCCTGGATCAGATTCTTCTTCAGAGACTCTGAAAGAATTAACCTGGCTGGACTTGATTTTAGTCTTTTGGCCTCCATGACCATGAGACGAGGCATTTCTGCTGTTGGAAGCCACCGACTTTGTTGGTCTTAATGCTCCGTGTAATATATTACTTATTAAGTTGTTCATCTGTCCCTTCATCAGGCAGGAAAGGATTTTCTCCATGTTGTTCCTGCGGACTGTGGCATCTCCCATGGCTCCCAGGGTGCTTGGCACAGAGTAGACACCACAAATACTTCCTGGAAAAGTGAATGAAGGCTTATTCAGCTGGGTCTGGCATGTGGGACTCAGCACCAAGCATAGTTGTTTTCTGCCGCATCCTCTACCTCTCCCAGCCACAGTGGGTGACACAAGTGCATCTTGTAGCCTGGTGTCTTCCAGGATGCTGATAGGTCAGTGCTCACTAGTCCTATTGAGTCCTTTCCACCAGAGATGTGATTCTTCCCTTTGGAACTAGAACATAGGGCGACTGAGTTATCTCGACCATGGTCTAGGTCTTAGTCATTTTGGAATTGCCAGTCGTGCTCAGAAAGAAAGCACTCAACACACAGTGGTGGAATGAATTAACAAACAAGAACAGCTTTCATTTTCAGAACACTGGTCAAAGAACCACATGTGCTTCCATGCATAACAATCTTCTGATAAACCTCCCAATCCAATTTTACAGATTTGCAAAATGAGACTCAAAGACATTTTGTAATTCACTCAAAGAACCCCGGGAGGTAGGCTGTGGTAGCACTGCAGTTTGGTAGGACTCCTTCTCTTATGATCTCCACAGGACAATTAGGCTTCATGGTGAAGACTTACAATGGCAACTCAGGGGGAAATCCTCAGTGCCTGGTCAAGGATATTTTTTTTTCAAGAACAAATGTATTTTTACGTAGTTGTCCAAGGCTGATGCCATGAATGGATGCCCCCCTTGGGTTCCCCGTGATTCTATGTTTCCCCCAGAAGAACCCCTGTGTTAAATGGATATCTTGTGGAGGTCAGAGATCTCCTTCTGAGATGATTCCCCCATATTCCCACCCTCCAATCTCCTAGATATCCTTCCTAATCCCTACCCCCACCCTATACCCCCTCCCTACGCCTCCAGGTATCCTAGGCAATGATCCCCCTGTTTTTGTAAAAATTCATACAATTTGAGGTTATTATTAGCTTAACCATCTATCATACTGTTTCCAGATGCATTCTAGCTTCCACAAATGAGAGAAAACATTCAGCCCTTGAGTCTCTGAGTTTGGGATACTTCATTTAGCATAACTTTTTCCATCTCCATCTTTTTGATATCAAAAGCCATAATATTGTCGTCTCTAATGGCCGAGTAGTATTCCATTGTATATATGTACCAAAGTTTTTGTATCCACTCGTCGAGTGAGGGGCATCTGGGTTGGTTCCATAATCTAGCTATAGTAAATTGAGCTGCTATAAACATTGATGAAGCTACATCTCTATAATATGCTGATTCTAACTCTTTTGGGAAAATACCCAGGAGTGGGATATCTAGGTCATAAGGTGTTTCCAGCCCTAATTTTTTGAGGAGTCTCCACACTGCTTTCCAGAGTGACTGAACCAGTTTGCAGTCCCACCAGCAATGTGACAGTGTTCCTCTTTTCCCACAGCCCCTCCAACATCTGTTGTTGTTCATATTCATTTTTGCCACTCTAACAAGAGTGAAGTGGAATCTCATTGAAGTTTTGATTTGCATTTCCCTTATAGCTAATGATGTAGAGCATTTTCTCATGTATTTATGGGCTTTCTGGACTTCCTCTGGTGAGAAGTTTCTTTTTAGTTCCGTAGCCCATATATTGATTGGATTATTTGTGATTTTGCTGTTTAGCTTTTTCAGTTCTTTGTATGTTCTGGATATTAGCCCTCTGTCCAAGGTGTAGTAGGCAAAGATTTTCTCCCATTCTGTGGGATCTCTCTTGATACTCTAGGTCGAGGATATTTATAGCCAGTGAGAAATTAAGGCCCCTCTGGAACAATTCCCTTTTCCCTCTCCAGCTCATTGGAGAGGGTCCCCCACCACCAGCAAATGTACTGTATGAGTTACGTTTCCCTTGCTAACATGGTATTTCATTTGCATTCCCTCGGTGCACACTCGGGGCAAGGGGATGGGTGAGAAAGGCAGGCCAAACAGATTCAACTCCCAAGAATCACCAGGTGGACAACCCTCTTGCACTTGAGGGGATTGTGGAGGTCACATCTTTTCCCACATCGCTTCTCTTTGGGAAATGAATTTGATGACAAACACAATGCTGAAATGCTCATGTCAGCTCCGTGGCACACACTGGACCCATTTCACACAGGGGAACAATGAAAAGGCAGGCACAGGTCAGAGGCAGGAAGGAGGCAGGACCCCTGCAAACCTGAGTGTGGGCGTTCCTTGGCTTGCAGAAGCTCACCTCAGTCTCTGCCTTCATCTTCGAGGGTGTTCTCCCTGGGTGCATGATATTTGAGTACTAGTCTCTCTTTGTGATAAGGACATCAGTCATACTGGACTAGAGAGCCACCTAATCTGAGGTAGTAGAGGTTAAAACTCTGAAATTATGACATTTGGGGACACGATGCAACCTACCACAGTAGCTTTGCCGCTTTCTTCCTTTTGCCCAAATGACGATGCTACAATGTGGGAGCACCTCCAAGTGCCTTCTGTTGAGGGCACAGTGTTGTCTTTGGCTGTGCTTGAGAGACAGCAGCCTCAGGCTGGGAGGGGAGACAAGGAGGGGCCATGACTCAGAGCAAAGCCTGTGGGATTTTACAGGGATCTGAACCCAGAATTTTGTCCCAATGTCATTTTAATCCAAAGCATTAAGTGGCTTGGATGAACTCGGCCTTTCCAACCTGGTGCTCTAAGCAGCTGACCTCTGCTGGTGTGTGCATGTGTGTGCTCACATGTGTGCACTGGGTGCATGTGTAGGTGTGTGCATAGACAGGAATAACTGTGAGAATGGTCCCTCTATGGCCCTCTTGTTGTTTCCTTGACTGGATCTGGTGTTTCTTAATTTGCAACTTTTCATAGATTTTCTTTTTTGGTACTGAGGATTGAACCCAGAGGCAGTTTACCACTGAGCTACATCCCCAACCTTTTTTTTTTTTTTTAATTTTAAGACAGGGTCCTACTAAGTAGCTATGGCTGTACTAAGCTGCTGAGGCTGGTGGCCTTGAACTTGCAATCCTTCTATCTCAGCCTCCCAAGCCACTGGAATTACAGGCTTGAACCATTGCACCTGACTCTTCTCACATTTTGTACATTCTTCAAGAACATATGCAAAGAGATTCGACCTCAATGTCAGCCTTATCATCTTCCCACAATTCCTAGGAAATATAGTGTTTCATTGGTCCATGCCCTATTGCTATCTAGGTTGCATTTCTTCCTTCTTTTTTTCTTTGGTACTGGCGATTGAACCCAGGGGTGCTTAACTACTGAGCCACATCCCCAACCCTTTTTATTTTTTATTTTGAGACAGGGTATCCATAAGTTGCGTAGGCCCCAAGTTGCTGAGACTGGCTTTGAACTTGTGATCTTCCTCCCTCAGCCTCTGGAGTTACTGGGATTACAGGTGTGCACCCCTGTGCCCAGCTTGCATTTCTTCCTTCTTGACATGACCATTGCTATCTGTCTTTTTAAAGTAAAGGGCACTTATTCACTGAAGTCTTCCTCAGTGTTTTCAGGCTGAGTTTTGGTAGTACCTCTTTGGATTTTTTCACGTGATGGTATGACTCCAAGTGCTGTACTTTGGTGGCTTGTTTCCCTGTCTGTAGATTAACTTGTGCAGAATGAAAACACAGGACTCCTTATTTTAAAAGCTATTAAGAGAGTCTGGAGGGGTTGCTCAGTGGTTATGGCACTTGCCTGGCATGTGGGAGGATGGGGGTTCAAACACCCGCGCCATGTATGTAACAAAGTGTCGGAGCAATGAAAGCCACACGAAAAACTAAATGAAGTTGATTTTCTCTCCCTCTCTATCCCTCTATCTCACTATCTCACCATCCCTCTCTTAAAAAAACAAACAAACAGGCAAAAAACAAGCTATTAAGAACATCAAGATGTCATCAAAAGAACAAAAAACCAAGGAGGCTCTCCTAAGAGCATGGGTCATGAAATTGGCCTTGTCTGCCTGCCTGACTCATGGATTAGGAGCATCCTCCGTGCCAGTAACTCAGCAAATGTTGGATGAATAAACAAATCAATAAATTAGTGAAGAGTAAAATTAAAAAATATGAAAGGCAGTCCTTTTGTAAGAGAGATATTGCAGCTTTTAGTTGCTTGCAGAAACCCTCACAATCACCAAGGTGAGAGAAGAAAGTGGCCCTGTGTAGTTATTTGTAATAACAAATAATCATACTTTGTATTCATGCAAGACTTTTCATCTTCAAAACACTTTCAAAACATTAATTAATCCTTACAACAGCATCAACAAAATTGGAACTAGAAGGAGAATTTGAGGCATGCAAGGTTTAATTACCAATATTAAAATTTGGCACACACGGAACACTCCTCCTCCTGGGGCAGTCAACACATTCCATACCATCTCCCCTCCCTCTGAAAAACAATGAACACAGGAGCTGAATTCTATTACATCTGTCAGGAAGGAGGCAAAGCTACCGTCTGAGAAGCCCCAGGAGAGGGGGAGAGGTGAGTATGCATTGGAGAGAGGGTTGCCCTTCTTCACTTCTGAGTTCCTTTAAGAATCTGAGATCTGGGGCTGGAGCAATGGCTCAGTAGTTATAGTGCTTGCCTGGCATGCACAAGAACCTGGGTTCAAACCCCAGCACCACATACATGAATAAATAAATAAAATTGATTCTCTCCCCACCCCACTCTTAAGAAAGAAAAAAGAATCTGGAATCTCTAGTCACAAACACGGTGGGTTCATTTTGAACCAAGTATCCTGACCTGGGGGAATACATAGATGGCGATGATTTCTTGGAATCCTGAGGCACATCTGGATAGTATGGAGAGGATTCCATCTATACACCGCTTTGGTGGGGGACGGAGGTGGTGGTGAAGAAAACTTTGGCTTTGTGCAAAGACTGCCAGCCTAGTGGGCCCCTAATGACTGGGGAAACATGGAACTGCTTCTAGAACCACAAGCATTTTGAGGTTTTGGCTTCTGTAGGTTGGACAGATGGGCCCAGGTGCTGGTACTCCCAGCAGGGGGAGAAGTTTGTCCCCTCCGAGGGCTGGCCTGTTGTTCTCTGCCAAGGACTCCTCCTCTGGTAGGGAGATGGAGCTTAACTTCCTATTTCTTATGAGTGAGCGATGTATCATGACTTTCCAAAATGACAGAATGGAAAGAGGTGTAAAAGGGAGAGCTTTGCAGAGGAGAAAGCTGACAAACACTACCTCAGCCCCGTGGCCAAGGTCAACATCAAAGTGCGAACGTTGCTATTCTCTTCTTCAGGACTGGATTCCTCCTCTGGAGTACTTTGACTCTTCAAAAGGTACAAAATCTCTCTGACACTGAAGTTCAGTTTCTGAAATAGCTACAGACCGTGGTAATCAACAACTCCCTGGCTAGTGTTTGTTTTCTTCTTCCAAGGCACAGCAATGAGCGTCTAACCCGACCCCAGCACCTATTTCCCACCTCTGTGCCTTGGTCATCACATCCTAGGTGAGATCCTTTCTTGTTGATCCTACTTGCTTTGGTTCCTTATGGACTTTGTGGTCACCCTGTGGACCATTTGAGGATAGTCCCAAGTCCCATGAATGGCAGAGAAGGCAGTGGAAGCTCTAGACAGTGGTTCTTGGCACAGTCTTGGGACTGCAACCTGCAGGGATGGTGGTTAGAAAAACAATTCTCAACTACCACTTGAATCTGACTTGCGTGTTTATAGAAATGAAGGCAAATGTGTGACAGGACTCAGGTTGGACTGCACCCTTTGTGTTTGAAAATCTCCTGCCATTATTTTCCCTTTGCTATTGTTTTCAACAAGTATTAAAACATACTTCCAAGCTCCTTCATATCCAAAGAATGAAGTCCAGGTGCCTGGGCCTTCTCTGGGCCACCATGCTCAGAAGTCAGAACATGGCGGAAGCTTTGAAGGATGAGGGCCCAGATTTGGGCTTTGAGGTGATTCATGGACACCATTTCATGTTGTGTTGAGGTGGGCTTCACCTGACATCCTAGGCATCCATCTCAGAGAAAGACAAAACCAGTTTGATAGGGTGTATGCACTTGTCAAATTATTTATTTGCCATTCACACTAGTTATAATATTGGATTTACAGAAGAAACTGTGGTACAAAGAAAGTAAGGCTCCAACGGATCCTGGGCAGCAGCAGTCCAGCTGCCCTGCACAGGCTGGGCATGATGGGCCCTCCCAGGAGAGGGGCAGCTGCCCACCTGACTGTGTACGGTGGCACCTGCTCTCCCATGCTATTTTGGGAGAGGGGATTCTGGGGCATCCTCTCATATCTTATCTGGTTGAAGACCTGAGCCTGACAGTTCCCCTTCAGGAAGCATTCAGAATGTCATTACCAGGGAGAAAGAAGCCCACACCCACAATGCTTTGTGACCAGATCTAATAATTGCCACACAGACACTAGGTGGGGGCTTAAGTAGAACTACATTTTCCGTTGTTTCTCCAATAGATGTGTTATACTACGGTTTCAGTTTGCAAGTTTATTTTTTCCATTGATTTTCATACATCCAGAATAACACAAATAGCCAACAGTTCTTTTTGTTTTTGCACATTCATTTCCCATAGAACAAAAAGTGAACTTAAAAAAAATTGGAACCATGCTATTAGCTGTTTACAAAAGTGAATAAGAAGTAGTTTGTTTTTAAGTCTAAAATAAACAAAACAGACGAGATCGGGTGCGTTCAGGGTGGTATGGCCGTAGACTAAAATAAACAAAATAGAAAGAAGCATTTTTTCCTACAGTATTTAGCAAACATAATAAAAAGTCCTTAGAAACACACTCAAAAAATTGAAAAAAAGTTATTACAGGCATTAACAATATTTTATAATGAAGCTTAAAATCTATTTACATACATAAATACAATTAACTTTGTTGAACCCTTCTGGAAGGGGGAAAGAAAAAACAAGCCAAATGATCAGCTTCATCAATACTGACCTAGCTTAAGGGAGGGAAGAAATTCCCGACAAACAAACCAACAAATAAAAAACCTCAAACAAATGTATACTCTAGGGTAAACAAATGTATACTCTAGGGCAAACAAAAAGGTATTTTGTTCAGATGTAAAAAAAAGTCTCTGTCTACGATTACTGTCAAACCGTTCTTTTTTCATGTATAAAATACCCCAAACATGTCCTCCCCCTGAAAAAAAAAATAAAAACCAAAGAAACACAAACCCATCAAACCAAAAATCATCAGGACGGAATGTCCCAAGGAAACAGGAATCTGCAATCCTAAATTGCAGGACATTTGAGTGAAACCATTCATTTCCTTTCTAATCAGAGCATTTCTGTTTATCTGCCCAGAAACCTTAGGCAGCAGAAAGGCTATTTACTCCCTGATTGTAATTTGCCGAGGAAGGTTTCTGTTGCTGCATTTGGACAACAAGCAGATCCAAAATGGTTGGCAATGTCTCTGTTCTGCTGGAAGAAACCCATAAGCAGGAGAAAGGCTGACTCACCCTCTTCTTTATGCAAAAGGAGAACTGGACCTCCTGTGTTCTGGACATTTGGTATGGGGTGTGTGTGTGCTACCTCCTTCCAGAGAAGGGGAGAAAGCAGGAGGGGGAAGGTGGGGTTTGAAGTCGGAGAGGAATAGGAAGGCAATGAGGGGGCAGTGGGAAAGAAATGTATTTTCAGATGATGAGAAAATCAGAAAGAACAGAAATATGTGTCCATGTTGCAATCATACATAGGGGCATGAATAAGCAGAAACCATGTATTGTTGTCTCTCTTCTGGCCCAATGCTTCCAGATACTTCCAGTTATGACACAGTTGGCTTAAGGGTCTTGCTGATATCTTAATTTACCTGAAGGCAATGAATGTAATTACTCAGGGGCAAAAAAATGTGTTTGTGTGAGACCTATCTCCAAAACAACTATGTCTCTCTTTCTCTCTGTCTCTGTCTCTGAAATGATTAAATACTATGCATGCTGGTAAGGGTCTGTGACACTCTGAATGGCCAAATAAATGAGTCTACAACAAGCGACAAGCCCTCTCTATACAGGGATTTGATATTAAAAGTTCAAGATGAGAGATTATCTTATTCCCATCTTAGGGTATTTGGCTGGTTTTGAATTGGAATATATTCAGAATTAAAGTGAAAAATACAACTTTTTCCATTCATCTTCCCCCAGCGTTTTCTCAGGTCACTTATGGAAACATGTGCCAGAAAGAACATCTAGATTCTATTTGGGGGAAATGGGCTAATGGTCCTTTTCAGAAACTAATTTTTAATTTTTCTGACACTTGATGGCAATTTAGCTGCAAAAAAGTGTGATATGGAATAACTTACTGAAACTGACTTGTGGAGGGTTTATCTGAAATGAAAATGAATATACTCAGTTTCTCTAAGACCTGTGATAGCTCTTCTAGGTAAGAATGACCTGCTATCACAAGCTGCTTTACTCTTTAACTCTTACCAAAGTGCTACTGCATCTGTGTAAAACAAATAATCAATATATATATATATATATAACTCAACAAGTTGTTTTAAATAAGTCCAGCTGTTTTGCTGCCTGCAGCCAAAGATCTAATTTGAATGCTTAAATTTATAAAATAAAAATCAAACACTGTTCTGAAGTCCTGCTTTCAAACACTCTTCAGAGTTGACCTGAAATTGTTTCAACTAATTAAGAGGTACATTAAATAACAACCAGATCATTTTGAGCACACATATGTCAAAATCAGCAGTTAGTATTTAGGAGTTGTACAACAACTGCATTCTGACCAAGTCCTCCAATAAAAATAGTGCTATAAAATTTACAGTGACATCGGATACATTTGAATCGTAGCCATGGGCAGCAGTGACATGAACTTTCCTTTCATGTTGGTGCACAGATAGACGTGCACACACCCCGTAGCATAGGCTCTCAGCCTGGTGGAAGCAACACAAAGCTGTTGGTGAGTGAGCAACGGGCCGGGGGTCCTGCACAGATGGCATGACGTTCTCCCACATAATTCCGCTGAGGCAGACAGATGAAACTGGCTCTTCAGGCCTGATCTGGGGCCCATCCTCTGAAAACTCAGCTGGAGACCTGTGGCCCTCAAAGCACCTGGTCTATCTTTTCTGCGGCCACCTTTGGGGGATAGCCACGAGTTTCATTCTGCATTAACGAACGGGTACTATATCAAAGAGAAATATTTTCTTATTACCCCAGAATTGACCAGGTAAGGAATTCCTAAATTCATTAGTTTGGTTCCTAAGTAAATACTGCACCTTCACACAGCTTAGTTTGGATGTGTTGTTACAAAACCTGTCGAAAATTATCAGTAAGCCGTGGAGCGAGTATACCCTTAGGCAGAAATTAAATCCTCTCTGTAGGTGTAAGCATTGGCACCTCTGGGACCAGACTGGACTTTCTCTTTTGAGTAGAGGGAGCCAGATTCAAGACCCTGTGTCAAGCCTAGCAGAAAATTCCATACTTCTGATCCATGGAGTGACCCTCAGTGTCTAAAATCCTATTTAAAACATTGCTGCATTAGCTACCAACTTGTTTAACATGAAAGGGCGTTTAATGTAAACAATACTTCTAGATAACAAAGCAATCACATTACCCATCCTTTTTCCCCAGCCTTCTTCAATGTGATATATTTAACTTTGGCTATTATAAAAAAAATGTAGTACTTAATATTTTTTCTTAATATAAGTACACTTAAATAGGTTTTTTAAAAAAAGTATCAACACATAAGAAAATGTCTGAAAATCAAGATACATAAATATCTAGGGATTCCTCGTGGGAATACAGTAGTTAAAAAATGACCCAAAGCTGTGGCTTTCTCAAAAAATAAAAACCCAAAAACAAAAACAAAAAAACCCAAAACAAACCTACACAAAAGATAAAAAGTTAAATAAAACAAGAGAAAAGGGAATCATATTTCTTTCAATTGTCAAAGCAAGAAAGAAGCAAGCTCAATTTTTTATATATATATATATGTAAAAATAAAAAAACACCCAAATGCAAATTTGCATTTTTCAATTGGTAAGGTGCGGAAAAGAAAATCAGAAATAAGAACTGAGGCCAAACAGGGTGAATGGTGTCCTCCCGGCCCCCCACAACCGAACTTCCACACTCTTTGGAATAAACAACGTGGTTAAAAAGTGAAGTCAGGGTATAAAATCTTTCTTTTATTCACAGCATTGCTAAATCCGAAGCATTCACAGTTTGCCTGGGCGCGCCGGCCTTCCGTGCGCATGCTCAGTAGGGCCGCCACACGGCCTCCTCCAGGCGCGCCGCCGGCGCCATGTTGGTGGGCGAGTTGCTGTGGCTGCCCTCGGCCTCCACCACGTCGCTCTGGTTCGGGAGGCTGGGGTTGAGCAGCGCCGAGCCCGTGGAGGCGTTGGTGCAGGGCGGCAGGATGCGCGGGGGCGAGCGCTCGCCGCCCACCATGGAGAACTGGTAGGAGCCGGCCGAGGCGCCGTAGTACAGGTGGTAGGACGGCGAGCTGGCCTGGAACGGGCCGCCCTGCGCCTGCGAGGAGCCGGGGTAGGGCGGCGGCAGGTACGTGTGATAGCGCGTGGCCGAGCCCATGGCCGACATGCCGATGCCTATGCCCGACGTGACGGGCGTCGGGGAGTAGGTGAAGGCGCCAGGGTAGTGCATGCGAGGGTCTGAGATGGAGGGCAGCGCGGGGAACTGGCGCGGGTCACCGAAGGCCGTCAGGTCCGGTGCCGCTGCGGGTCGGAGGAGAGAAGACCACGTGAGGGTGGTGTGCGAGGCCACGCCCCTTCCACCGGAAGGCCACGCCCCTTCCTCTGGAATGCTGCCGCCTAGGAACTGGGCGACCAACCAGAATGCTGCTGCCCAGGAAGTGGTCGACCTCCCAAAATGTTCTACCCCAGAATGCTGCTGCTGCTTGGGAAGTGGGCAACTACCCAGAAAGCTGCCACCCAGGAAGTGGGCAACCACCCAGAATGCTGCCATGCCGGAAGTGGACGACCAGCCAGAATGCTCCACCCCAGAATTCTGCTGCTGCCTGGGAGGTGGCCAACCACCCAGAATGCTGCTGCCCAGGAAGTGGGCGACCACCCAGAATGCTATGTTCCAGGAAGTGAGTTGGCTGCCTAGAATGTTGCTGCCCAGGAAGGTGGGCTGCTGCCCAGAGTGGTGGGGTCTGTGAAGAAGTTCTATCCAAAACGCTGATAACCAGGAAGATGGTGTCTACCCAGAATGCTGTGTCCCTGGAAGTGAGCGGGCTGCCCAGAATGCTGCACCCCATAAGGGTGGGCGTCTGCCCAGACTGCTGGGATCCATGAAGAAGGAGTTCTACCCAGAATTCTGATAACAGGGAGGATGGAGTTCTACCCAGAATGCTCCTGCCCAGGAAGTGAGTCCTACTCGGAATGCTAATCACCCAGGAAGATGGTGTGATAAATGAATAGGAAGAGAGAGAGAGTAATACAGGCTACCGTATAATATGGCATAGGATGTATAAAATGGTTTAGTATTAGTAAATATGTATTATATGTGTGTGTGTGTAGTGTAACAGTGGAAAATGAATAATGTAGATAAAATAGTGATTTAATAGTAGCTTGGCAAACTGCAGCACATCAGACAAATGTGGCCAAGGCCTAGTATCATTATTATTATTATATTTCAGGAGTTAAGAATCAATTTTACTTTTTTTAATAGTGGGGAAAAAAGACCAAAGAATAATAATTTTTTTTGATGTGGGAATTCAAAACTCATCATCCATTAGAAAAGTGGGACATAGCCTCACTCATTCTTTTATGGATTGCTTAAGGCTGTTTTTGAACTACCACTTTTGAGCAATGTGGAATGATCATGATGTAAGCTACAGAACTGACTAAACCTAAAATATTTATTTTATGGTTCTTTACTACAATAAATTTACCCTCTTTATATTAATGTTAATATCAATGTATTGATAATATAAATATATTAACATTAGCATTACTATAACAATATACAATGACATACTGTATGGTAATGTAATGGATATATTGATGTATTGCTACTAATTGAATTTATTATAAGTATTATGACAGTGTTAATATATACTGTTATGTTATACATAACATTTAGGTTGAATCATATAAAATTGCTTTGAAGGCCTGTTCTGAAGAGTTGAGAAACTGGTACTTTTTCATTATTCAACATAATGCATGCCATAGTAGTGACTGTAAGTGATGGTAAGTACTCTTAGTTTAGCTCTCTTCTCTCTCCCCACATCTACCTTTAGAGGTCTTCCACATTTTTAGAAACAGTACAGCCTCAATTTCACCTGGTATTCTCTAATATATGCTTCAGTGTTTTGTTGAACCAGACCGCTAAATGGATGCAGAATCATGATTTATCTACTCCATTTTGGCACATGTTGAAATTTTACCAGGAATGGCACATCTTTGTTTATAAAATTCATTTCATTACGACTGTGAATTTACAGTACCACAAACTGGCTTTGGCTATCCTGTTGTTCACAGTATCCCTCTGCATTTTTCTTGCCTACAGGATGCCCTTGGGAATTACAAGACATTATTAGTGCTAGGAAGGGTTTCCTGTGTCATGCAGATCAGAGTTTATCAGAAGTGGCACTATTAACTTTTCCAGTTAGATTATTTTGGGGGGCGGTTAGGGACTGTCTTGTGCAATGTAGGCTGTTTGGCAGCATCTCTGGGTTTTACCCACAAGATGCAGTAGTGCTCTCATTATAACAAAACAAGTGCCTCCAGACATTGCACAATTTATCTGAGAGTTGGGGATGAGGGATACAATCAACCCTGGCTGAGAACCTCTGGAGATATAGGATGGTGTCCTGGGGTAGTTTTTGTTCCTCAGAATTTTTCATGAAATGAAGAGGCCAGAACTACAGACATATCTGCAAATCCAACGCAGCAACAAAACAAAGCAGAAGCATGAAATAAATGTTTACAATTTTAAGTTCTCAAATCAACATATAAAATAACTCTTAAGCTCAGATGGCATGCAGCCTGTGTCTTTTTGAGTTCAGGCTGATAGAGAAACTTGATGGAGCCAAAAGCTTGCTCTGAAAGGAAAGCTACCGGAGCGGATTAATCTGTTTTTGGAAGGCATCGGTTGTTGATCAACTTCCTCATATTTCAAGCCTATTATTCCAGCAGGGAGAGCTAGTGTTTGTGTTCTTTCTCTCTCTTTCAACCTCACCCCAATGAACTTTTATTGCACTAATATATTTTTCAAAAATGAACTCTGGTGTACATTTGGGGTGACTGTGATGAGGGGATATACTCCTCATCAGAGAGGTAATTAAAGTTTATAGAAACAGCCGAAGTCTACAGCAAATCCCTCCACTAATGAGGAAACCAGGAGTCTGACTTTCAAACAAACACTCCTGTTCATCTTTTCAAAGCAAGTCAGACATGTGGGCCGGGAGAATGTTGTGAACTGACAACAAGTGCTTCTGGGGCTGCCCTTCCTTGGCCACTCTCTAGCTCATTCTCAAGCCAGGCCACACCTCATTCCACAGGGTTTATCCCTGCCCACTTGCTGGGGCCATCTGTGAGCAAGCCCTGTGTCACTTGTTTTTGCTTACACAGAGCAGTGACACATTTGAGAGTTAACAGGAAGCTGTACTCCATTTTTCCAGTTAGATTTATGTAGTTTAGGGAGAAGCCGAGGCAGAAGGAAAAGCATTAGGCAAATACAATCAATTTGTTGTCATCTGATGCAATGCTCTGGACAAAAATAAATGACTCTGCCCATTATTCCTCTTGCTTCATCTGCCCTGAGACAAAAAGGTGAATCTACTGGAAAAATGAATGAAAGGTCACCCTGTTTCACAGCAGGGTCTGGACATGCTCTGCCAGTCTGTTCCAACTACTACATGGTAAAGTGGTGATGGCACCAAGTAACTGGAATCCTGAGTGAGTCCCTGATTTGTCATGGCCACAAGGACTGGAATGATATTAAACTCTCAGCTGTTGGGGGAAACAGCTCTTTCACTTGTGGGCAGAATATCTGAAAGATCTGAAACACTGCCTGTGGTCTTCTAGTGCCACAGCAGAAATGTCACTCTGCCAAAGACCATCCCTTTGGTCAAATTTCTTGGTTTTACACACATTTTGATAAAAAATTTAAGTCCTCTAGATATGCTCAGATTCAAATGCTCTAGTCAAATATTTGTTTTCATTTTTACGTCTGTTCTGACAGCCCTTATTAAGACCCATGAGTCATGTACAAGTTACCCATTGGGCCATAGCTTTTCTATCCTTTTGGCAGGTGTGGTACCCTCTTATTCAGTAGCAGTGGGGTGGAGGTGGGGACCCCTGATATTCAAAAGTAGGAAATCTTGGATTAGGAGGTTCAGGTATTTTAGTTGGAAACGTTTCCCCATCGATGAGGCTAAATATCTGCCATGACAGCTCAAGTCTCCACTTTGCAGCTTGACATGGATGAAAGCAGACCCATTCCGGGGCCCCTCCCACTGCCCCCAAAGGATTAAACAACCTGAGCAGATAATGGCTGCCTTAAAAGGATCTTTTGCATGACTCAGATTAATGCATGCTGTCTGTCGCCCAGGTTGGCAGCTAAACATTAATTTTTTTTTTTTTTAAGTAAAGTAAACCTCCAGATGACACCTCTTTTCAGACAAGGTGTGGAGTCTGTCTGCAGAGGATAGAGAGAGACAGAGTCCGCTTCTCCAGTGCAGAAGGAAGCCCAGGTGGGGCTGGGGGCTGGGAGAGAGGGCGACACAAAGCTGTCAGGCCGGATTAAAAGGTAAAGCAGCTACAGAGAGCAGTGTCAAGTTCTCAAAGCAGTCGGTCTGGGCGGCCACTTTCTTTTATGTCCCCCAGCCCCCTCCAGCCCCCAGGTTTATGACAACACTTTCTAGGCCTGTGCTCCAGACTTGATTTCTCAGAGGGAGTTCTGCCAAGTTGAAGAGTGTCTCCCATGCTGTCCTCTGTCACTGGTGAAAGCTCGTCTGGAATTCTCTGGTCCTCCCTCCAAGACAGCACAGCATCATTCCTGAGTGCTGGAATGGGACATGGTTTTCCTCTGTGTGCCATTCCCATGCCACGCAGCACCCTCCCTTATTCCTTGGGTAACAGAAGTCCAGGTTATTTAGAAGTGTAAGTATGGTTTTGGACTTGGGAATACACATGCTACATATTTCTTAAAAAAAAAAAAAAAAAAAGAGCCACCCTTACATCTGAACACTGGTCAGCTGGAGAAGCAGACCTGTAAGGTTTTTGATATGGTGCTGATCTTGGGTGGTGACCAAGCTAAAAGTTTTATGTAACAAATTCCCAGAGACAGGCCCATGGCATGGATGTTTCCAAGGGAAACAGTGACAGTTGCAGGTGAGGACCGTAGTCAGAGGGCAGAGCAGTGCTGCTAAGAAGGACCCTTCAAAGCTGACAGGTGCCTTTGGAATCAGACTGTGTTCCCAAGGAAGAGGTTTTTGGAAGCAAGCTGAGTAGATGACATAATCCTGTGATATTTGACTCCTCAGGTCAGCATGTGCCATGAAAATATCAGCATCAGAAAGAATGTGAAAACAGCACCTAGGTTGCAGTGGTTCTTAACTGGGGGCATTTGGCAATGTCTGGAGACGTTTCTGATCATCATGCCTGAGGAGTGGCACACTGGCACCTAGAGACCAGGGAGCCTGCTAACTATTCTATAGCACATAACCCCCACTCCCACCATGACAAAGAGTCATTCGTCCTGAATGTCAGAGGTGCTGTTATCAAGGAGCTCCGAGAAGATACTTCTGTCAAGCGCTAAGAAGTCGCCAAGGCGTCTGGTGAGATCTCCAGTAATCAATTGTCAGGAAAACAGCCATTCACAACATTCAAAATGGCAGCCGCGACTCCTTTGCCCCTCTGCCTGCCCCCATAATCTTCTTTAATCTGATCCAAAGAGCTACAGAGCAAAAACTACCACCCTCCCCAGCACAGAGCAGTGTGTGTGCAGGCCTTGTAATGCTTAAGTTCTCTGAAGTATTTCCACAGTTTGGTCCAGCTCCAATTTCAAAGCCCAAAATAGTAAATTTCTTCTTTTGCCTTCAACAAAGGATTTTTTTTTTCTCTGTAACTCTGATTTCCCTGCCCACAAGCAAAGGTGAGTGCCAAGCCCAAAGGGCTCCTAGGTTAGATGACTAATATTTAATGAGCTCATATTAACAACAATTATGCTAACTATGACACCTGAGCTTACCACTCTGCCCCTCTAACCTTGGTCTGAACAGCTCTTAGTTGGGAGCATCTCATTTGGGATACATTTGATTCTTATCCCACATGCACCCCCTTGTGCCATGTGTGGGACCAGTCCCATCAGTTCAGAATTCAGTTGGAATGATGAGTTCTAAAAGATGGCCACTGGGGCCTTTTGGCTTATTAACCCTTCCACCACCTTTCTTTCCTGCCAAAAAGGAGCAACCCCCAGTGCCCAAGGAATAACTTCACCAAGCCACTTCTGCCTTCATATCCGCAGCATCTGCCTGTGAGTGCCAAGAAAACATCAGTGCATGGGCAAGGGATTTAGGGAGGAGATAGGCAGCTGTCATGAAGCCATGTTTTAGTCGACTAGTGAGGGTCTGAGCCCCTTCATGCACCTTCTCTAGTCTCTAACCTTACTCTTGTGCAGCCAGTGTTCTCAGGAGACTTACTTGAGAGTCGACTGGAAAGCTCTGCAGAGAGGCTAGTCATGCCGCTGGCACGTCCAGGTGAAATGGGCGTTGCTGGGTGTACAGAAGGAGAGGCGATAGATCCCAGGTACTGATAGGACTGATCGTAGGACCATGGTGGGGATGGCTGGATCTGCCTTGTATCTGCAGGGAAAAAGGGAGGCAGGTTGGGGTGAGATTTAAAAATAAACTTATAAGAAACTAGTAACTTTGTTCATATTATAATGTACGTAGCCTGTTCACCTGTGCTTAATAAGCTTACTTGAGTCTAAGAATCTGCACTGTTAGATAATTTCTCCCCTAAAAGGTAACTGAAGTATAGAGACTGAAATATATTTGATTTTTGTCAGACAACTGTTCCTTCCAAAGGTTTTATTTGATCACACTAATAATGACGAGGGGAGTAGATCATGCTCTACGGTGTTCTGTTCAAACTCCTGGACATGCTGACCTCAGGTACCGACCACTTGGACCATTTCAAGCTTCAGCAATAATTACAGTCACCATTACTGGAAACATTTTGTAAGCGCTGGTGATCACCTGTCTCACTGTACTCAGTGAGCAAACAGGATGTAGAGCCTGGGGATTTTTTGTCCCTTTAACAAGAATATTCCATGGGCTTGTAAGTGTCTTCTATGTAGTGGCCACTCTCCCGAGAGTGACACAAAGCAAGTTCTGGCTGAGGAACCGGCAGTGCGCTCCAATGACCAGTTCCCAAGGCCCGCAGGAGAACTGGCAACCCTGGCAGCACCATCCTTTTCAAGACTTGAAGTTTGCAGCTTTTAAAGGGCAGAATTTTTTAAGCAAGCATTTTATAGATTGCCATTATAACAAGAGGCTTGGGACAGAGAAGAGACAAAAGTCTGACTTTAAAAGATGTAGACAAACTGGAACTTGCCAATTTTTGACTCCAGCACACAGAAGACTCTTAGCTTTTGAAAGCATCCCATCCCTAGCAGATGAAAAGGCCAGGCAGTGGGGCCTCCACTGTAAGCAAAATATGCAAGGGAATATAAGCTGGATGTTGCCCTACTACAGGACAGTTTTACATTTCTTTAGGGTTAAACACTAATTTTCTCTTTGTGTCCCACATTGTTTGTGGACAAAGATAAGAGCAAACTACGTGACTCCCTGGGGTCCCTCCACAGCCAGCCTCATGACCTTGGGCATAGCAATCCAGGAAGAGCAGACTTCTTGAGGAAAACACAGGTTTAAGTTTTATGTATCCCACATCATAACGAAATGAGTTATTTCTGCTCATTATGAAATATGTGGATCTGCTCCTCCAGAGACTCTTCATTTCTAGCAAACTTCATCTCTTTTGAAGTTTATCTCTTTTTCTGTTCATCTCTTTGAAGTTGCCACAGTGGACCACAGAATCAGACATGTGGAGACCCAAGTCTTCCTCCCCACTCTTTTCCTGATAGCCTCCCTCCTTCCCTCCCTCATTCTAATCCATTTCTTTTTCTCTTTTTCCTCTTTCCTTGAAAACAACTGAAGTTTTAAGTTTCAAAAACCTGGTAGTTCCTGGGCCAATATTTTAACTTGGAATCTTTGATATTGAATAGTAAAGAAAGGTCTTCATATTCTTGAAGTGATGGGAAGGAGGACGAGAGCAGGTCCATTTTAAGCCCAGGGGAAAATAAATGTCCAAATGCAGCTGAAACTCCTGTGTAAGCTTACACTGAACTGTGTTTCCAGTAGCTGGAGGCAAACAAATACAGCAGACTAGTCAATATCCCCATGTCACTTGGAGTATTTTGCTCCGAGTGAAAAAAAAATACACTAAGATGTTTTCTATAAGATACATTATGTTCTAGCAATGCACATTTACTAAGTGAATATATAGTACTCAAATATTCTAATCACTTAAAAAGCAAACAAAAGAGGTTTTATAATTGTCATAAAGCCCTTTGGGGTGTGAATTGTGGTACAGTAATTCACGCCTTGTTGTGTAGACAGCCCAGTACCCCTAAACCCACGTCTAAAACCACACTAAGCATAAAGTATTATGCCATGATTCATGCTCTGTCATGTTTTACTGTAGTGAAAAAGTTGTGCTAGGCTTTTCTAAACTCGTAATTAAGCCATGCAAACGTTGCATAATATTTCACAGCCTTTTAAAAATATGCTTTGGTAAAATGATCTTTATGATTAAAGTCCAAGTTCTATGATTTCTTTTTTTAAACATAGGGTTACAGATTCAGCATCATCTTACTTCACACCATAACTTAGCTTTCCAGGTGTCAGAGCAGGGGACAGAACCACACATCCTGAAGCCCACCCTCTCGTGGTTTTCATTCTGAGATCACAGTAAACTGTGTGGTTGGGTTCACTGCCAGTGGTGGGCCAGAAGGTGGTGATGGTGAGCCTTCCCTTATGTTTTTAGGTGCTTTCTTCTTCTAGAAGAATTGCTAATAAAAAGTAAGACCAAAAGGAGTGTGACGATAAGGTGCTTTCTGTGTTTAATACGCAGTTACCATCTTTGCTCTGATGGGCCCCATGTGGACACGTGAAGGCAGGCCTAGAAATGGCAGTGCTGTGGGCTTTAGGTCTGTGTGGCGAGTGATCAGGTAACCCTGGATCATTCACTATGCTTTCTTCTTATTTTCTCTGAAAGGGGATGATCTTTATGTCCCTTCCAGTGGTGACAGAGCAGGATTCTCATTCAGACAAATTCTACGCAGTATTTCTTGGCTTAACTTGGGCTTGTATGTTAAGCAGAGCCAGGAAAGAATCGGGTGGGGAATATGGGGTAAGGAATGGTGCTTTTAACCATGTCTGTGTATACCCTGGGACAAGAAAATAGGGATAAGTGGAAGTCATCTAGAAAAGGCCATTGGTTGAGAACGAGAAGCACCATCTGTCATACTCCCAAGCACAGGGGGCTGCTTGTTCTTGCAGGGTTTCCTCCAGTAGTGCGATCCATCAAAATAGTGAAAAGCTGATTAAACATAGGCTACGTGCCTGCATATGCTAATTTAGTTGATGACAGTGGTGAAACCAATATGGTCCCTGCCTTACTACAACTTATTCAGTGAAGATCCGAGGACTCTAGGGTGCTTGGAAATGCTTCTTTCTGTTGTATTAGTCATCATGTAGCGAGAACCCTTCCTCCCTGCCTTCTTCCCTCCCTCCCTCCATCTGTCTGTAGTTTTGTAAAGTTTTTACTTGCTCATTCATTCATATTTCCACAAACATTTTTGCTTTACCAGGGCCACTGTGTTAGGGGCTCACTAGTGAACGGATTATAGTCCCTGCCTTCTGGGATTTACAGCCATTGGGGAATCTGAGGGCTGTATATAGGCTAACTGCTAAATTACCTGTGTCATTTGGACTTGCAAACAGCTGTTCCCAAGGTACAGGTAAGAACACTAGTGGTATTTGTTACATGCTTACATTCTGCCCATGAGAGGAAAAGACTAGGGAAGCACAGAATTTAACTCTCAGAATTCAGTTTGAATTCTGCCTTCACCATACACTAGCTGTATGACTTGAAACACGTCATATTTTTTCTTTTTCATAGTTTTCTGTCTTCAAATAGTAATAGTAATAAGTAAAACTGTACATAAATCAGGTATCACAATTTCTGACCATAGTTAATGCTCAATAAATCAGTAATTTTTATGATTGTATTACTGAAAAGAAAAAGCAATCTATACCAAGAGACATCTGCTGTGTACTGGTAAGGGAAAACACCCTTGCTGCAGGATGAGGCTCAAGTGATGTTGCTTTTTTCAATGCTAAAGGTGTGGTAGCCATATTCATCAATTCTGGAGAGATAGTAAAGGAGGAAGAAAAATGGAAATGTGGGCTGAGAATGGAGAAGGCAAGAATTCAGTATCTTAAACCAATTCCTGTTTCCATTTTAGAAAATGTACTGGATCAGAAAAATTTAAGTTTGAACCTTTCTGCATCAAGTTTTTTTCCAGAATAAATGGTATTTTGATGCAATTACTTTGCCAAGGCCATTTTGTAATGGTTTATTTTTAGTTTCTAGATGATCAAATAATGGATAAAAAGAGTCCTCTTTCTACATTCCTGAACCCTACTCACTTCCATTTGAAATGGGGGTCAGAGAAAAGGGAGAAGTTAGATAGGGCTGAGGATAGCACAAGCTCAAAGGATTGCTTTTATTTATTGTTTTATGCAGTGATATTAAAAGGTCACAGGTTAATAATGATCCTATCAAATGATTCATGTCAAAATGACCTGGTTCTCCCAGTTTTAGCTCCAAATTTAAAGAATCTAGGAGTAATCATTCTTGACTTTACAACAATAAAAAAGCTGAATAAACTGAAAATCCATGATTTGATCTACTAGAGGAGTGGAGTTGCAGGGCAGGCAACCACCCCAAATCTTGAGAGGCTGGAATATACAGAGAATCACATGAGGGGGGCTTACCAAGAGCAGAAGCTGCTGGACCCATAAACTGATGGGAACAGTGGTGATTGTGACAAGTTGCTGAAAGCTGAGAATACACCAGTGTGAGCGGAAGAAACTTTTGAGAGCTGTAATCTTATCTGGAAAGGGCATTTTTTTCCCTCCATTCATGAACAATGTTCTCATGGAGTCAATGTACTAGTGGGCTATCGCTTAAAAAGGTTAAAGGCAGAGGCTAAAGAGGAGTTTGAGGGAAGCTCAAAGATGATAAGCGAGATAACAGCAAGGACACTAGTACCTTCAACAACAGGAAATATTAAATACATCCCAACTCCTGCCTAAACTAACATCGGAACTCACACTAAAAGCCTGTTTGCTCCAGATCCTACTGCCTGATAATTCATGGTTCAACTCTCATCAAAAAATTTCAAGAAAAAACGTAACTTAAAAAAGACAAAAAAAAAAAAGTGTGGGAACCAGACTCAGATATGACACAAATTTTAGAATATGGTAAGGGCTCTAATGAGGGGTGGGGGAGGACATGAAAGAACAGATGGGTAATGCAAGAGGAGAGCTGGAAACTCTTAAGACTCAAAAGGAAATGTTGGAAAAGGGAAACACTAAAAGAAACGAGGTATGCCTTTTATGGGCTGATCAATAGATAGGACATGGATGAAGAAAGTAGTCAAGGAACTTGAAGATGTGTAATAGAAACTTCCCAAACTAAAAGGTAAAGAGAAAAATGGAAGAGAAAATCCAGAACATATAAAAACTTTGGGATAATGTCAAAAGGTATAACACATGTATAACTGGAATAACAGAAGGAGAAGAAAGAGAAAACATAGGGGAAGAAATACCTAAAGTATTAGTGGCTGAGAAATTTCCAAAATTTTTTTGAAAGATACCAAATCACAGATCCAGAAAGCTCAGATAACATGAAACAAGACAAACACCAAATTTCCATCTAGCGTATTATGTACAAATTGCAGAAAGCCAGAGAAGAGAAAATCTTTAGAGAAAGTGGGGCAGGGCAGGGGCAATAATACTCATGGAAGAACAAGGATAAGAATTACAACAGACTTACCTTCAGAAACAATGCAAACACAGAGAGCAGAATGAAACAAAATATTCAAAGACAAAAGTCACCAACCTAGAATGCTATGTCCAGCAAAATCATCTTTCAAATGTGAAAAAGAAAGACATTCTCTGACACAAGAAACGGAAGTCACATTCATCACTGCAAGACACAACCTGCAAGAAATGTTCAAAGCAGCAGCTCAGGGAGAAGAGTGACACAGGCCCCAAAACTCAGTCTACACAAAGAAAGGAAGCGCATCAGAGATGGAATAGATTAAGGTAAAATAAAATCGTATTTTCCTTCTTCTGAGTGAATGAGTGGAAAGACAACTCTGTTTAAAGTGATAGTAGTAACAGTGAATTGGTGACTGTGGCATGGAGATAAATGAATGATGGTAATGACAGACTAGAAAGATGTGATATAGTATTATTTGATGTGGGCTTAGATTAATTACGGATTTTCAAACTCTAGGGCAACTACTAAAGACATTCTTTTTAAAAAAGTATAATTTTTTCATTCTTTGTACTTTAAACATTTATACTTCAAAATAGAATCATATGAAATGTTGTTAAAACCAGAGAAGACAGAAAAAGAGAGGCAAAGAAGAACAAATAAAAATGATGCATGTTAATGCAATTACATCAATAATAAGTTTAAGCATGAATGGTCAGACCGTGTTAAAAATAAGAACCAAGAATCCATTGCCTATAAGGGACTCAATTTAAAATGGCTTTTGGTAGGTTAAAAGTAAAAGGAAGGAGAAAGGTATACCATGCTAGCACCAATCAAAAGAAAGCCATTGTAGCTTTTAGCTGTACACAAAACCGACTGAAGAGGAAGAACTATTTTGAGAGATAATGAGCATTATATGATGATAATGGAGCAAACTCTCTAAGAAGAAATATTCCTTAGTGTGTTTCAAGAAATCTGAGGCAAAATAAATAGAACTACAAGGAAAATGGACACATGGTTACAGTTGGAGAATTCAGCACCCCTCTTTGAGTCTTCTATACATCAAGCAGATAGAAAATTACTGTTGACCTAAACAGTGACCAATCAACTTGATCTTGATAAATGATCAACTTGATCATTTATAGACTCCTCCATGCCACAGCAGCAGCATATACATTCTTTTGAAGCTCACACAGAAAATTAACCAAGGTAGACCACTTTCAAGGCCACAAAACACCTTAAACATAAAAGCATAGCAATCATACAAAGTATTTTCTTAGGTCACGTGAATTTAAACTAAAAAATCAATAACAGAAAAACAGCTGGAAAATCCTCTCAATTTTGGAGATTAAACATCATACTTCTAAATAACACAAGACCAAATAAAAATCTTAAAAAGTGTTTGGAACTAAATGAAAATGAAAATAAACATTGCTATTTGTGCAGCAAAAGCAGTGCTTGGAGGGAAATTTATAGCCCTGAATGCTGAATGCACATATTTAAAAAGATCCAGAACCAACAGTCAAAGCATCCATTTTAAGAAAGTGAAGAGTAAAGACCGATGTAAGCCTAAAGGGAGCAGAAGAAAGGCCAAAGAGAAATCAAGGAAGCCAAATGCCTTTTCTCTGAAAAATTTATAATGTCCTGCATCGGTCGTCATGCTCTTCTCTGGTCACAGAAGAGGACCGATGAGAGACGTCCATTGGTCTGACCACCCACTTTCAAGGCCTTTTCAACACCCACCCAGTGAGCTCGGGTTTCCAGCAGAACTAGCTGTGCTGTGACACCTTCCCTCTGGGGCTGGGGGTGGGGGGAGCTCTGTTGGTCAGGTGGTGGAGTTTAAAAGCCCTTTCCTTGGCCATTTGGAAGTACCTCTAAAAGACCAGGTCTTTCAGTCACCTCCTAGAGCCATTTAAAAATAGATGGCAGACAGTGGCATATGCCGTGGGGCTTGGTCATCTATTTTTTAAAAAACCAAAACTGCTTAGTGAACATATAAGCCTGGGGCCACCTGGATTTTTTCCCTAGCGCATTACCCCCCCCCCATCTCGATGCTTGGAAGATGGCCGGGAAGTTCCCAGGGTGCCCTCCAAGTGCACCTCAGTCATGGGTAGTGGTGTAATGCCCTCTTGGATGCCTCAGAACACACAACAGGATGTGACTCAGGACTCAGAGATGTGAGTCAGTTTCCAGGGTGATGTGTCAGGGCGAGCCCCAGTGGAGGTTTGCGTCTCCTCATCTGTGACCCTTGGGAAGAAAGTTCTGGGTTCCCCTGCTAGCAAAATGGGTGCCCCCAGCTGCTTTGCAGCTACCAGCAGAGTTGTGGGATATCAGCTTTCAGAGCCTGGGGCTGGGTAACTCTCTGTGATGAAAGGGGCTTTTCCCTGAGAGTTCTGCTGTCTTTGAGAAGCAGAATGTTTCCTCTGGCTGCTGTGCAGGGAATAAAACTACAACACAGCACAAGAATTAACGGTAGTGTCATCTGTGAGTCCCCCAGGTAGCAGACTGGATCAGCACCCTGTTGCTGTATCAGTGAAGACCGACGATCACATGAGTCGGTCCCATTAGCTTTGGATCCTGGAAAAAAGGGAGGTTGTGAAAGAGCTCTGAGGTTTGCCAACCGTTTGTCTCTGGCTGGCTGCAGACATCTTGGTTAGTCATGTGTAGCTTAGATGCATTCATTGTTCTAGCAATTACTTTGAGGGGAAGCCTCCGGACCTAGCCGGGACAGAGGCCTGCCTGGGTATGCAGGGTTTCAAAGGCCTGCAGGCTTTGGAGGGATCCGTCCTCACTGCCACACAGCAGGCCTGGGAGGTGGCAGACTGCCTGTGGAAGGGAGGAAGGGAACACTGTGGTCTGGTTGCACCACTCACTGCTTCTGGGACCTAAATTCCTCGCTCAGCCTGGAGAGGCTTCGTAGCTTTGTGGTCAGGGACCTGTGAATCCGGAATGTTTGTTCCTAATATCAGGGCCACTCCCAGTTCTTGTAGCTCACCCCAGAGTCTTTTTCCTCTCAAACCTCTGTTTCCTCATCTTTAAAAATGGGGGTAACCAGACTCACCTGCCTCACAGGTGTGAGAGTTAATTAATGTTTGTGGTGCAGCTTTGAGATCCACAGATGAAAGGCTCTCTATAAATGCAAAGTGCTATTCCTCATTAGAGTTGCCAGACAGTTCCCAGGGGAAACAGTTCAACCCTCACCACGAGGCGCTCCCTCAGCCAGAGCAGTCTGAGACGTGTCTGGAAAAGGGCTCTGTATTTAGGCAGAGTCCTCTCCGAGGAAGGGTTCAGGGATAAGTCACTGGCTTCCACAAGAGACAGGTGTTTTTATAACTCGTCTCATTCTCCGTTGGCATTGTTTCCCTGAGGCAAAGGGAAAGTGACCTTCAGTGCACACCAGGTGGAGGGACCTTGGCTCCGAGTGCGCGGAAGACAGTTTCTCCTCGGCCAGGTCCTCACCTGCAGACAAGTTATTTCCCTGTAGTTTGTGAGCAGGCAGGCCTTGCGGACACCTCGCCTGTGGCATCTTCTGTACCCCTCTCTGCACCTCTGCCCTCCATGTACACTTTCTAGACCTGAAGGAAGGGTACAGGATAAACTCCTGTTACACCAGGCTGATATGTGTTGTCTGTGAACTTTTCCACGAGGCCACTGTAATCCTCCATTCCTCCATTCCTTCCAGCACAAAGCCCAGAATACGGAGGGCAAATAATGGCTTTCAGCTCCTGTCTTACACTCTTCTCAAGCGCTTTTACCCTCTTTGTCCCTTCCTTGAAATGGACTGGGCCAGAAACACTGTGGGAAGGGCAGGGAGGTCCCAGGTCCCAGGTTCGAGGACCCTTGTTCAGAGGAGACAAGTCACAGATACCTCAAGTGGAGGCAATGCATAGGAGAGGCCCTGCATCTCCCAGGACTGCGTGTAGCTAAAGAAATTTTTCCGAAGGAACACTCCATGTGTGAGGGTGGCGCATGCTGTAGAGGACTGGCAGTCTCTGCTTAGGTCCAGGATTGGAGCCGTTAGAGCCTGCCTGCAGTCAGCATGGAGGGGAAGGCCACAGGCTCTGGCCAGTCTGTGCCGTGTGCTTATGAGGGGGCTGCTGGCCTCCCCAGAGAGGCACCCCCATCTCTCCCACTAAATAGATGAAGAGGGTGCTGGCCCTGGGGCAGATCATATTAACTAATGCAACCAAGATTTTGTCAAGGATTTTGCAGTGCTTCGGGCGACAGCAGGCATGAAAAGAAGAGCTGTTGTCTTTGAAACTGCAGAGGCTGTGAGATGATGGCCCCCCCACCCCATGAGTTGTCAGTGTGGGAGAACACGGTGCACTTGAGCCCAGCTCAGAATGAGATCCGGGGCCCTGCGGGTATCTGTCATGCCGTTTGACAGCTCAGCTTCCTCCAGAGGCCACCACTACATCTGGGCAGGCCCAGGTCTCTATGCTGAGCACTGCCCCTGAGCCAGCAGTACCTCTGGTGGGGGAGGCCGGTGGGCAGCCTGCCCACCATCTCAGCCACAGTGGCCTCTGTGCACCTCCCTCTAGGTGCACTTTTACCTTGGCACTTTTGTGGTCTTGTCAAATGTTAGAAGTGTTTGAAAAATTCTAGAGTCACATGAAGGCCATAAAGCTGTCTCTGTTGTCTTCTGCTCCCTTGTGACCTAAGCCCTAATGCATCCTTATTGGATTTTACACCAGAGATTCTGATTATAAGCAGTAAACTCAGAAGCATAGCATTCTAATAAAATCAGGAGAAAAACTCATTTCGCGGGGAAAGAGAAGAGAACGCAGGACAGTACAGTCTAGAGCGTGGGGCAAGAGAGCATGCTGTTCCAGCTGTGCTTCGGTTTAAGTGGCCCGCACGCATTTCCAAGATTGGGGAACCTCATCTCTGAGCTGCCCCTACAAGAGCCAAGGGGAGGTGAACAAGGAAATAGCGGACTGATCTGCAGTGTGAGGAGTGAGGATGGAGACCTCGGCATGGCCTCTCAAGTACTGAGGCAAGCGACTTGTTCTTTGCAGACTCAGTTTCTCTACCTAGGAAGAAGGGGCACTGCATCGCCCATGAGGTTACTGGGAAGATGAAATGTGACCCGGAGCCTGATCACGTTCAATGCAGCGCGGCACATAGTCCTCTCTTCTTCCCTTTCTGGAGAGGGCAGCAGTGTCTGGGGAGCATGGCTCAGCCAGCTGCCCAGCAGAGACTCCCCATTCACACCAGATAGAGAGGGGCTCAGTTCCCCAGGTTGCCAAGATGCCATAGAACTGATGGCATGGTTTCCCTACTGACACGTCTGCTCTTCAGCAGAGGAGGCCCACGCTGCCAAGGCTGAATGGAAGCCCTCCCCTCGCTGAGCACCAGCCACCTGGGAGGGCCCATCATGGCCACTCTGTAGAATGCAACCGCATCACGGGCACATGGCAGGGTCGCATGGTCTCTGCCAGGACAGTCTCAGAGCTGAGTTGCAAGGCCTCTGAGGTGTGGCCTATGTCCAGTGGCAACCATTCTTTCTTTAAGAGCTTCCATCCCATACTCCCAGCTCCGAAGGCTATTCTGACAAAGGGGAGAATGATCCCCTCGAGCTGAAGCGCCATGTCCCCTTTCATAAATGCTGGGGGGTGAAGCTAAGTCAGCATCGCTTCCTTGTTCTCTTCCTTCCCATGTCCGCTCTACTGCAAGACTACTTCTTGTCACACTGGTCGCCTTCGTGTTTTACCTTCCCACACTGCTGAGCTGGGCTCCTAGAACTGACTTCCTTGCAGTAAGAGCCAACAGGCCAGAACCTTGGGGAGTTGCCAAATGGGGCTACCCAGCACCTTCAGCACTTTCTCTGGCATGGCCAGGCCGCTGCACACATGTCTCTCCCACTTTTGGAGAAGTCTGAGAAATGAGCCCTGTAGTGGCCACCTGAAGAGAGCAGACAGAACTGTGTGACTGCTGACCATCCCTTTGCCTCTGACACCTCCTATCTTCTAGAAAACCTGGGGGAAGGACTTTGGCTGTTAGGAGGAAAGTTGACCATTTGTCTGTTTACCACCCCTGCTCTGAGCTGGAACTAAGGGCAGACCTAGAAAGCTCATTCTCTTCACGGAAGGGGCCTGACTCCCCAGCTGGAGACATATGCCATTCATGTAGCTACTGTCTCTTCTGCTGGTGGCCTAGACAGACGGTAGGGTGCACAGCCCTGAGCTCAGCATCGGTCTTCATTCCTAAACCATGATGCCCCGCCGGCCCACCAGCTCCCACTTATTTTCCACAGATGTATCTATGAAGGCGAAGTGTTTATTATGCTTCCTAAACTCAAGACTTCTCCAGGGGCAGAAATCCCCTAAGAAATCGCTCCTTTACACTTCTCTCTATTTTTCTAAAGATTGCTAAATCACCAAGATATTTGCCATCAAGAACAGAGTGAGGAAAAAGAGGTTAAACTGTTCCCTCCTCTGGTTGCTGGTTTTGAATTCTTGAGAATATTGGAGAATATTGTGGGCCTTCTTAGGGCCCACAGCTAAGGGGAGTCACTGTCGGTTCCCCATGTGGTGCCAGGCAACTCCCTTGTTGAAGTTCTGCTGCTGCGATTCTCTCCCCCACCTTCACGTGAGATCCACGCGAGGGGCATTTGTTCACCTAAGTTTGCAGCCATTTTGCACACCCCAAAGAACTGACCTTGACGTGAACTAATTGGGATGGCAATAGATTAACAACACGGGTTGCCGAGGGGGGGCGTTCAGAGCATGAAGGAGACCTTTGAAGATAAGAGCCATGTGCGCGTTCATAGGCTCATCCCTGGTGTTCTGAACAAAGCACATAAACTAATAAAGTCAGATTCGTCTGGGGGCAATCTTCACTCGCAGAGGAATAGCACCCCACACTCTGATTCAGAAAGGCAAACGGAAATCTGCCGGAATTCTTTTAAACTCCAACACAGATCTCAATTTAAAAAATGACACACACACAGAAAAACTCCTGGTAATAAGCAGACCTCTGATGATCTAAAGATCCACAGCTTCATTTATTGACTTAGAGAAAGTAAATGGCATTTCAAATACAACCTTCATACTTTAATAGATGAGGTCACCCTGAGAAAGATGATACCGAGCCCAGCAGTGGGAAACCTCCCTCCAGAGAGCTGCTTTGATTTACAAGGTCAAGGGAGTCTTTCTCATAGAAGCAATAGGTTTTTAGTGACTTGGACTGAAACGGAAGAATTTAAAAAGAAATCAAACACAGAGATTGCGATAGCAACAATCACAAGACTGTTGGTCAACAAAAGGTGGCCTTTGGAGAACAGAGAGGCAAGGGAACGGAAGAAGTCAGAGTTATGTATAGACACCCAAGCAACTCACATTCATTGAGATCCCGTGCGTGTTTATTAAATCCTTGTGAATTTCCCAGATTGATCTAAATCGGCAGCTGCCACAGGGTGATTTCTCCTCCAGGAGATTTTTAGCAGTATCTGGAGGCATTTTCTTTTCTCAGTTAGAATCTGGGGGGTGCTGGTGGCATTCAGTGGGTAGAGGGAGGGAGGCTGCTCAACATCCTATAGTGCAGGGGACAGCCCCAACAATAAGGATCCAGCCCCAAATGTCAGGGGTGCCCTAAAGTGTCAAGGGAAGTCCAGGAAAGGCCACATCACCACAGTGTGTCACATGTCTAACCACAACAAGAAGACAGAAGATGTGACTTCCAGAGACACTGCTCATCTCTGCTGCTCAGACTGGGAGACACTTAACGCAGCATTGTGCCCTGGGTGGAGTACGCATGGACCTGAGGGGTGCAGGAAGGTGAGTTGTGTTAGCCCCTGTGGGAATCCAGGGGTGGCTGCAGCATCTGTCCTCACACCAGGGTTTGGGACAACTGCTTTCTCATGGTCTCATATGTGGCACCCAGACATGCAGCTGGCGTATCAAGCCCTGAGTGAGCTGCAGGTGTAAACGACCAACGAGATCGCTCCTGAGCTGACCACTGGCTTTGCCACCTGGGAAGGGACAGGCCAGCACTTGCCTCTCCCAAGCTTCCTGGGCATGAGTCACATGTAACTAGATAATCATGCAAATCACTGTCAACATTTCTGAGGTTTCATTCCAGCATCTCCTGGAATGATAGGACAGAAATCAGCCAGAGACTTTCCATGCCAGCCTCATTTGGGAGAACACTGAAGTGCAAAGTGAAGGGGCTCCTTCTTGTCCCCATGGAGGGTTGGTGACAGATCTTTCCACTCTTTGTAGATATGATACCTAGAAACCATCCCTCCTCCAATCCAGTTACCATATGCTGGCAAAAAATGGAAGGACTGCCTGGGCGCGATGGTGCATGCCTGCAATCCCAGTGACTCGGAGGCTGAGGCTGGAGGACAGCAAGTTTGAGGCCAACTTGAGCAATTTGGCAAGATCCTAAGCAACTTAGTGAGACCCTGTCTCAAAATTTAAAAAATTAAAAGGGCTGGGGATGTGGCTCAGTGGTAAGGCAACCTTGGGTTACATTCTCAGTACCAAAATAATAATAATAATAATAATAATAAAAGGAAAGACTGATTTAAACTTTAAACAAACAAAGAGATAGAGGTCATTGCCAAGCACATTGCTGGCACAGGTGCTGGGGAGGGTACTTTTGCCTGCTTCATTGCGGGGCCTACTCAGAACTCCCTCTTCCATTTATATCTCCCCTGCCCCCCGAAACCAAGTCCAGATAACCCCAGATATCAAATAAAAGTTGGTGTCTATAGCCGATCAATAACCCAAAGTCAAAATTAGTGAGGGAAGTGACCACTTCCAGGCTCTGTTTTGGGGTGGGGTGGGGAGGAGGCAGGCTTCTGGAGACAAGGGGACCACGACGTGCTTGCGCCTTTCCTTCTAATGGCCTTAAATTACCAAGCGGCTGCAATGTACTGGTTCCAACCCTTTTATGGAAAGTGCCATCCCCTTTTCTGCTCACATCACTTAAAATAATGAGCTAGCTGCACTCGCATGAGTCTGTCTTTCAAGTGATCAGATTCATGGGCGCGAGCCCCTCCAGTCTCGCCAGCCTTGGCCTGGCTGTCTGAACCTCCAGATTAGACGGATGAGCACATGCCAGACAGCAATGAAACGCAATTACCTAGGCAAACTTTTGAAGGATTTGAGCCCTGGGGCACAGGCTGTTTACGAAAGACTAAAAGCACCGTTTGTACTGAGCAGGACCAGTCGCCCCGGTCGTTTGGAGCTCTGGATCCCGCCTGCCACTGGACTCCAGGCAGGATTTCTGGGGGCTGATAACATCAGACTTCTTTCCGCACCTCAGCACCTCAGGGTCTTTGCTCCGTTTTTCAACAAGAAAATACAAGTACCAACAAAAGCCTATTATAACATCTCCCTTTGTATTCACTGACTCTCCCTCTCATTGGCTTATTTTATTTTATTTTTGTATTGTGTACCACCCCGAAAAAATGCAGCAAGAAATCATCCTATAGCTGATCGTCTCTGAGCTGCTTTAGAAATGAACAACCTTCCAAAAAACAGGAGCTTCCTGTCTTTAAAAAAAAATTAGCAAACCAGTTTCAAGAGCACGTCCAAAATACTTTCCCCATGATTTGAACAAAAGAGACTTCTGAGGAATGGAGGAAAGAGGAGGAGGCAAAGAAGCCTAAAAGGGAAGACTGACAGGAGAGTGACAGGTGACAGGTGTCAGGTGTCCCCTCTGCAGGTCCACAAGCTGCTGCTGGTTTTTTGTTTTTTGTTTTTTTGTAAAAAGAGAATAGACAAAGATGGGTTGGAATGATTCTGTACCTACCCATCAGAATGGGTCATCTGAATGAAGGACACAGCAGTGGGGGGCAGGGGGAGGTTCTCTGGCTCCTGTGACTGGTGTGAAGTACAGTGACACTATCAGGGTTGGGGGTGGCTGAAGCACCCTCCCCACCAGGCAATGGGTCGTTCTGGGAAAGGGGCTTCTATTAGCTGGAAAGGTGGGAAGGATAGCTAGAAATGGATGAGCTTGGAAGGACGGGTTTGCAAAGTGCTGAGAATCTTAATGGGACTTTCAGAGGAGGAGACATAGGAAGCCTGAGCATCAGGAAGCAGGAAGAAGGCTGGTGGCAGCGAGGAGGGGCTGGGATACCGAGGATGAACAGGAGAGTGTTACTCGGGGTCCAGGTCTCCAGCTCAATGTATAAACCAGGCTCAGGTATTTGTAAGGCTGCCTCGGGTGAGGCTGAGCTGTGGAGGAAGGAAGACAGTAGGGAAGTGGCCTGGGGCAGGGGATGGCAGGATGGAAGGTGTCCCTGCCTAGTTACCACAAAGCTGTGCAAGGTCACTGGGCCACAGAGACTTCCCAGGCTCCTCCTTGTCACAAAAGCAAGCGAGAGGGCCAAGGACCCGCCAGACTCCTGCCCCAGGCTCCCAGATGGAATCTGGGAAGTGGAGGAAGGACAACAAACCAAGCGTCCTCGCTCAGAGTCTGTGTTCTGGGGAAAAAGGAAATCATTTAGTGAACGAAATCTCTAAAACAGAATTAAAACCTGCAAATCCATAGTTTTAACCTGCTGTCCTGAGACACCTCCTGGACCCTTTCCCTGCAGACCTGAGCCCATGTCCTGGGACTCCAGGCAGTAGGCGAGATGGGTAGCCTACCTGGGACTCTCGGGGCAGGGGTGGACACCCCGCTGCCTCCGCATCTGCAGGTGGCTTTGATTATTTTGTAGCAGAAAGGGCTCTATCACCCATGGCAGTTGACGAAGCGGTGCTCGAACTCGTGACCTCTGGTAACAATGGAGGGCCATGTGTGGGAGTTGTCAAAGTGACAGGGACCGCTGCCTGGGTCCAGGAACCTGAGGTGGCGGCAGTCTGCACCTCGTGGGGGATGGAGATGTTCTGGAGGACCCAGGCATATACGGTGCATTGGAGAACAGCAGGGCTTGGGGAGGTAACGACTGAAGAGGCTTCTGGATAGGGCCCCAGCAGCTTATGGCCCCCTCGGTGCCCTTGGCCCCTTCTGCCCCTTTGCTCAACTGTTGGTCACTTCAGAGCATGGATGGGCTGAGGGGAAGCCATGATCTAGAGCGTGGCAGGGCCGCAGGGCCAGGGGGGTCTCTGGGCAGCATCTTTGATTTCTCCATCGGGCCCTCCTTGGCCATTGACTGCTGGAGAAGGCAGCAGCTGCTTGCCTCCTGAGCCATAAGCCACATCGTCCTCTGAGGGTGACGGGCTCAAACTGTGTGGGCCCAACCAGGAGCACAGGGCTGAGGAAGGCTGTGTGACAAGGTCCCTGGACTCCCTAAAGGCCGGAGTGTGAGGCCACAGGGTCTTTACACATGTTGTCACTCCAGGTCACACAGAGGGGACTCGCACCCAGATCAGGGGACAGCCTGAAGCCCCCAGAACTCCTATGATGCCTCATGGCTGTCCTCACTGCATGTCTGCTGTCTCTGAAAAGCTGTCCCTAGCACCCCATAGAGATACAAGGGTGGGTAAGCTCAGATATTTATGCCCTGAGAAACAGACTGGCCCAGCGTCACCTCTGGAAGGTCCTGGGTCCCTGAGGAAGTGAATAGATGCACATTTTCCTTGTTATGTCTCCCAGGCTGAAATTCAAAGTCCGCCCTGTGGCTGGTGAATAAGTAAGTTGTTTGTGGGAGAGAAGGATGAGCCACCTTTTCTTGTGGGAGAAGAGTGAACAGAGTGACCACTGGCACCTCAGTGCCCAGTGAACCTCCCTTACCGTGAAGGGCACAGGCCATTGCAATTCCACAGGGAGAGCTACCCGGAGCTCCTGCCCGGGCTGCCTCTGTGGGTCTCCCAGCAAGCCACAGGTTTATAACTCCAGGAAACGCTTTCCTTGACCCTTATGCTATAAGTGTCTATGAAAAATGAATCATTTCAGGGTAACTTTGGTTGAATAAAGATCCTTGCGAGACATCAGCCTTAAGGGGCCGACCGACCTCGAAGGGTTCCCACCCACTAGCTGCCTCTGTCAGGGGCTCAGGAGGGCAGAGTTTGTAAAAGGTCTGCAGTCACAAGTGCTGGTGGCCAGCACTGTCCTCTGGATCATGTGAGATGGAAGGCTAAACTGGGAAAGAACCATTTGCTATTTCACCAGTGAAAAAATCTCAAGATGGGGGGAAAGCTCCCCTCTGCTTCCTGCTGTGGTTGCTCCAACGTGAGCCAAGGAGGGGGCGAATGGGACAAGATCTGCAGGACACGTGGGTCAGCCGGTTCAAGGTTCAGTGCTGGCCGGGGAGGGTCTGCACCCTCCCTTCTCAGCCTGCATCTGCAGGGGCTGCTCATTCTACAACAGGCCTCAGCTTCCGCGTTTTGCAGCAGGAAATTTTCCTTCATAAGAGGACTACTGTTGGCATTGTTTGTTTGTTTTATAATTTCCAAAAATAAGGAAAAGTTTATAAAATTCGGGGAGGTGGTGAGCAGGGGGCAGGGAAGGGAAGGACCCTGGAGGCACAGACCCCAGCATGTCCAAGCCTCCCCCTGGCCTCGCCCTGTCCCCCTGCTCCCAGGCGCCCCTCCCCCCGGGTGTGGATGTGAAATGAGCAGGCTGAGCCGCCTCGCTGGAGATGAGTCTAACAAGGCGCTCATTGTCTCAGGCAGGTGTGAGATTGGACTTGATTTGGGGCCAACACCTCCAGTACCAGCGCCAGGTCTGTGAGCTAAAAACACGCAGCAACCCTCCAGTAATACCACTGCAGCCAGCCAGAGACTCAACAATTTAAGGCTTAGCACACACAACATAAATCAGAGGAGGATGGACCAGCCGACCGGCAGCTTCTTGGGCAGGTGCCTGCAGACTGTCTGCAGATCAGACTCTGCCTGTTTGGGTTATTTGAGACTTTTTTTTTTTTTTTTGTAATATAAAGATGAGAAACTGGGTGGAGCCGTGTGCAGACGCACACCGGGGTTTGCCCTATCTTGTTCCAACAGCCCCTCTTTTGCCTAAGTGCTGTTTTGAAGGGACTGCCCAGGACGGTTCACATTGCTACCTCCAAACACCAGGAATGTGTTCAAGCTGGGGAGGATGGGAAGGGACAGCTGAGCACTTGAGTATGTGCACTGTCTGTGTGACCTGAGGCAAGTCACTTAACCTCTCTGGGCTTCCATTGCTCATCTATTTAAGGAGGAGGCTGGCCATCCCATGCTGGCAGAGTACAAGTTCAAAGTCATCATCAGAACTGCCCAAATTAGGAGAAATCAATACTGTTGGGAGAACATTCTCAACGCCACCGACTGCTGTGTTTCTCAGGGAGACCCAGCTCGATTTCCCAGCATTCCCCTTCATCACACAACTCTGTCTTTTTCAGGAACTTGTGATTTTCAGAGTGCTAAGGAAGTCCAGGGTGTGAGAGTTCAAGTGTGGGCACGACATGTCTAGAGCCATGGGCCATGGGAGGTGGAGGTGGAGAGGACAGTCCCCTTGGGCTATGAGCACCCGTCCTCCAGCCCCCGCTTCTCCCAGTGAACTATTAAGGAAGTTTAGCTTAGGACACAGATGACAGAGCCACCGAGTCTCAGCGAAAGAAGGGACACCAGAAGCCACTCCACCAATGCAGGGACCTCTCCGGTACCTCTGAGAGAAGGCCATTTGGTGGCTGCCAGTTCCTGTGATATTCCAGGGTGGCTTTTGGCCCTGCCACTCAGAATCCTGACCCTGAAATCACCAACAAGGACATGGCTGTCACAGGGCTTTATCTGGCTTGAGTTCTCTCGCTCTCTGCTGTGCACTCTGTAGGGAGTAAATGGCATGAAGCTGGCAGTGGCATGCTAACTGGGACAAGGGGACTGTCACTCAGGCACCAGCCTTCCACCCCGCCCAGGCTCGGCCTGCCAGGGCTGGCGTTCCACAGCTGTGGCTCCCGGACTCCACCACACTCACACCTGTTTGCTGTCCTTCTTCTGGCCTGCCAGTCCAAGCCACAGCCGCAAGCAGGCTTAAAGGGCCCTGCTTTTGGGCGGAATCAGCAGAGGGAGGAGGTATTTACTTAAAATCACACAGGAAGGTGAAACTTGGTTCAAAGAAATCCTTTTGTAGAGGGTTCATTAAAAATGCCAAAGAGGCTGACCATTCACATTCTTGAATGTGTCTGATTCGTGCAGGTCATGGGATGGGTGAGGGTTCATTTCTGACCACTGCCCCTGTGGGCCCCATGGCCAGGAAGTCACCTGTCAACCCCGGGGGGGCTGTTGCTCCCCACCTCACCAGGACGCAGGACTGGGAGCACGAGCTGGAGCTGAGAGGGACGGAGGGTGGCTTTGAGATGTTTTAAACATTCCTACTGCCAAAATCACAGGATTCAACATAAAAGAAAAAAAATGGATATGTCCAGGAGTGGTGCGCGCACGCCTATGATCCCAGTAACTCAGGGGGCTGAGTGACACTGGAGGATCACAAGTTTCAAGGCCAGCTTCAGTGACTTAGTGAGGCCCTAAGCGACTTAGTGAGACCCTGCCAAAACAAAACAAAACAAAACAGCAACAACAACAACAAAAAACCCAAAAAGCTGGGGATGTGGCTTAGTGGTTAGGCACCAACGGGTTCAATCACAGTACAAAAAAAAAAAAAAAAAAAAACCGAACCAGAGATACAGAAGAAGTATAAGATATGGAATCCAACCAGGGGAAGTTATCATCTCATTGAGGAACAGTATGCTTCTAGAAAAAGGCACAGTAAGGCTGAGCATGGTTCAGTGTCCACGAGGAAGATCCGTATGGGCAACACAGACGTCAGCTGCCTGCGGGACCTGAATTGGGCCAGCAGCCGCAAACTAGGATTTCGGGACCACCACGTACTGGGCCAATCACCAACACTCCCCAGGCCCCTGCAGTCTTGTGGGTAAGATAAAGAGCTTTGAGCAAAAAAGGTTCAAGTCTGTTTGAACTTTGTCAGCTGAGATTTCCAGTTGCTCCGGGTTATGGGCTCCCCTGTTGGTGTCTACCCGGGAACAAATTGCAAATGAGAACACTGCTAAGACCAGCACCAGTCTCCCTGTCCAGGGCTGGGATCACTGCTGAGCAGTAAGGAGTCTTGAAGGGGGCTTGCTCCAGGTAGCTAGGGTGGGCCATGACATCCCGGTGACACACTAGAGAGACCACAGCAAGAGCAATGCAAGATTAAAGGAAGGACACCACCATCTGTTTTCAGGCCTACAGACTCCATGCTAAATACCTGACAAAATATATTTCAGTCTTCATACCCACTTCGTGAAGTGGTGAGAGTAAGCACAGGTGACAGTCCCCACGCCTTGAGCGCTCTGTGCACGCTGACCGTGTAGTCCCCGCAGCTGTCTCCTGTTAGGCACTACCATTACCATGCCCAGTTCACACACAGGAGCATGGGCACAAGTCGCACAACCTGGACGCGGACAACATGGGACCTGAATTCCAAAACCCAGATCCATTATCCTCCACAAACATCCTGGGGTCAGGGCTATGGATCTGCACTCCGTTCTCCTTATAAAGTACATTGTGAGTGGGCCCAAGTCCCTTCTGATGATAAGATGGAAAGAATAGCTGTATCCTGTGTCTTCCTTGGAGGGAGCCAGGGGTGGCCAGGAGAAAGTTTGAAAATAGGAGAAATTCCTTTCAGACCTGCTAAAACATCCGCCCTCCCCCCAAGGCGTGAAAGAATCAAATGAGGAAATCGGGAAGAGATTCTGGAATAGGAATAACAAGATTTCCTTTCCCTGCCACCTGAATCGGCCATCCGTAATTTTACACAAATTCAATTTTAAAGTCATGCTTTGTAATTTGTGGGAAATTATATTAAATTAAACAGATCCATGTCTGGGCAATGACTTCTCTTATTTAGTCAACGTATGGTGGCTCGGAGCCTCAGAGCTTGATCCACAGGAAAAATATTAACCCCACCCCAAAAGAGCGTTTCCTCTGAGGCAAAGAGCGAGCGGCCCTGGGGGTGTTCCTGCTGGTCCCCGCGAGGGTTAGGGAACGACCATGAATTCCTAGCTATGGCCATATCTGGAATCACAGAACGCTCGAGCTTCAGGCCACTTGGTCAATCACATGAGCGATGAGGGCCCTGGTCTTGGTGGTCAAGGAAACAATATTAGCTCAGGGACAAACAGAGCAGGCATAACACGCACCTCCGACGGCTTGGACCGACGACACGGATCCATTCCACCCATGTGAACTAACTGTTTTATCATTGCCTTTGGTCCTTGTCATGCTGCTGCCCCAACTGCCCCAATTCAACTCAGTCGCAAGCATGTTGCGGTTTCAAAAGCAGTGGTGTGCGTCTCGCCTTCCAAAAGCTGCCGTGTTCCTCCTTAGGGCACCAGCCTGTGACAGAAGCGCATCTTACAGCGGAGGCAATTACGGTCGCTCCACGCAGCGGGCAATTTACAACAAAGTACAGATGAAGATTAACAGACCTTGAGACGAGAGATCTAAATAAACCACTTAACCGGCAGAAAGGCCAAGTCGAGCCCTTGAGCTTGTGCTGACTTTTACAGATATTTTAATAACTTTATCATTATATAATTTGCCATCTGATATGTTCAGAGATGCACTAATGGAGCTAGAATGGCCACAACAGTGCAGTCTTCCCCGGAGACTTCATAAAACAACCATGCTCGTTCCCCTCGTATGACCGGCAACTCCAAGAAGTGCATCCCTAGTCACATTATTTCTTCCTCCCTTTTTAATCTCAAAATGTTCTTTTAAAATTACCGCAGCAGCCCTTCTAATGGGGCAAGAAGCACTGGCACAGCGTGAGCGCTCTGCTCTTGGATGGGGCCTTGCAGTGACTCAGGCTGAACACCTATAGCTGCAGGGTAAAGAGGACTCCTTCACAGCAGGAATCAGTGACTTCCAGAGCCTGGAGACCTCATCGTCCCTGTGGGTGAGGTGCTGACACCCAAGGCTGTACTGACCCCCAGACCTTCCCTGAGGACCCTCTGCTTTTACCACACTAGTGGAGTTACTGCCAAACCCCAGAGCTGAAAGACCCCAAAGCACCCTCCTCTGTACTTGCAGAAGGACCTAGCTGGGTGGTGCAGTGGACCACGTCTTGTTAAACAGAGCCCATTATGTTGATTTACGGAGCCTCAATTCAGACTGCAAGGAAGACCCAAGATCCACTGCACTTTCAAGTTCAGGTATCATGCGACCCACCGCTGTGGGTGACATGAGATGCAGATTCCTTTCCATCAGTCCCTGATGATTCCCTCCAGAAGAAAAGCAGGGAGTTTCATCTTTAAGCAGAGGACCTGCCTTTCCACAAAGGTAGTTAAGTGCTATGATAAGAGCTAGAGGGATCAGAATTGGAAGACGACTTTACAAACCTTGCAACTCTATTTGATTTGGAAGGTTCTGAACCCTAAATGTGACCCAAAGGTGATATGAAATAGTGAAAAAAATGATGTAAAATGTTCTGCAGTAAAGAGGTTATAGAAGAAAAGTCCATGGAAAGAAACTGGGGTCCTCGGTGACAATTACGTTTGCGGCCTTCTGCCCCCCTGTACCTTTAATCTCCATAATAAATGGCTGTTCAACCACGTTGGAGGCGACTGATTCATCACGGTAATTAAAAAAAGAGTCCACGCAGGGCTGAGGCTTTGAAGAGAAAAACAAATTTATGGTTCAAATAGGCACTGGAGTGGCTGCTGGAGATGGAAGCAGGTGAAACCCTGTGCCTCACTCCATGTCCCCTGAAAGTCAGGCTGGTGTGCTCTGAGGGGTGGGAGGGAAATGCGGAGAGACAGAGCCATTGCAGTCCCTGAGCATGATTTAAATCCCAAATGCTGGATTTTAAAGAGCCCTAAAATAACAAATAATAATGCAAATGAGTAAACCAACTCAGTTGGCAGAACTAACTACCCCTGCAAGAGCCGTTTCTCATAGCTGATACAGTGTTGGTTTTTCCTTTGGTGCAAACTTCTGGTAAACTTTGATGACTTCATGGTTACCATCAAAGTTTTTTGATAAATATCCAAATTTGAAAGTCTATTTTCAGGTGATTTGTAAATTTGGGATAATGAGCTATACAAAGTAAACCACTTTGAAATGGCTGACTGGCAATAAAGCCATTGATTAAAAAGGCAGCTTGGTTCAAAACAGCAGTGAGATATCCAGCTGCGTCTTGGTCATATTCTTGAGTGCATCCCTGCTTGCTGGCTTTGGTCTTCCTGTCATTTTGTGGTCTTCTGCTTATTGATATTTATGCTGCCATAGGCTTTTGGGGACTTGGGTGAGTGGCACCCAGGTCTCCTGTCTTCCAGTCTTGCATTGCTTCCTGGACACAGGAAAAAGCTCCCTTCCTCTACCACTATTGGGGTATCTGTTTCCATCCGTTTAGGTGTTCTAGAAAATATTGAGAAATATCTGATCTTATCTAGGAAAAATAAAGAAGAGAAGAAATCATGTGTTCTCCGGCTGGGAAATGATGCAGTCACTAAATTCCAGCAAACGATGGACTGAGATGCTAGTAGCCAGAAGACGTGCCTGGGGGGTGCAGGCACAAGTCTGGAGTTCACATTTACCTGTCCATCATATCTGTTCTGGGGGATGGAGAGACACAAGTGATAGCTGGACAAACCTGAATGGCACTGGCCAATGATCTGATGACCCTTGTCCTTTGACCTTGGTACAGTGAATTGAATGGTGGCCCCAGAGAAGATAGATCCATGTTCTAAGCCCCAGAATTATGGATGGGATCTTCTTTGGAAAAAAGGATTTTTAAAGATATATTTAAGTGAAAAGTTTTGAAGTTGCCATGGAACTTGTAGGTGGGGCCTAAATCCAATGACCTGTGTCCCAATAAGAGAGAGAGAAAGAGACAGAGGAGAAGGGCATGTAAAGAGGGGAGAAGAGATCAGAGGGACATGGCCACAAACCAAGGGATGAATGGAGCCCAAAGACTAGAAGGAGCAGGAAGAGTCCTCCCCTGGAGCCTGCAGAGGGAACTTGGTCCTGCCAACTGCTTCGTGTTGGACTTCTGGCTCCAACTGTGAGAGAATAAATTTCTATGGTTTTCACGACTGAATGTGTGGTGCTTTGTTGTGGCAGCAACAGAAAACCATTTAGCTTGCTGTTGTCAAAGCCAATTGTGACAGCTGGCACTTCCTGAGTGTTGACTCTGTGCTGGCTCTAACATCCACTGCCTTATGTTCCGTAGTAGACATATGATCTGTAAGTATAGTTATAATTCCCATTGTGCAGATGGAGAAACTGAGGCTGGAAGAGGTTAAGGGTCTTGCCAAATGTCTTATAGGGAAGGCCAATGTAGGACTGAGATGGTTCGCCTCGCAGGCCTTCTCCTTAGCCCACATGTTCTGCTATCTTCCTAACCCTCTTGCTGGTCAGCGTCAGTATCAAATAAATGCACCAACCCCAACTTTGTTAACAACAAAGATTCTTCCCAACAAAAAACCATTTTACGCACATGTGTGCCAGCCTCTAGGTTCACAAGCATCAAGGAATAGTTTGGAACGTATGCAGCGCTTAGGAATAATTTATCATTAAGATCAAGCCCTAAAATGAAATCTTTCCCCCTTCTAATGAGAAAAGATGTCCACAGGGCACTAACATGCTCCTGAGAAGGTGGTCTGACCATTCAGAATGGTACCCATGAAAAGGTTTGGTCTTAAAGGAAGCCTGCCTAAATGTGGCGTTGGACTCTTCAGGTGCTGGCAGGTCATGAATTGTCGGCCCCTGTGAAGGTCTGGTTTATTAAGTTCTTAGCTGTAAGGTGTCTGTAAGTACATCACAGGCACTGGAGTGGTGCTGTTCTGGGGACAGCTGGGTTGGTCCCTGAGCCTATACGTAGATGATGCAATAAGGTCTGGCCACTTATGTGCGATAACTCCAGGGAGTGACTAGCTAGCAAGGATGCAGCCACCTGAACCCAAGAGACAAAGGCCACCTGGGGACCAGGACGCGAAGACTAGCAAGATCTTTCTCCAATTCTCAACATCAACAATGCAATTCCTCACTCTGACTTTTCCACACTTTCCTTAAACTTCAAGTTTGTGTTGCACCAGCTAACAACATAGAAACAGTAACTGAGTCCCAGTTCCTACCTTGAGAGAGCATCTGATTCTATTCACCTGGGTTTTCCATTCTGCCTGCGTGTGAGGGGCAGGAGACAGCAGCACCACACACAACATCTGCACCCATCCCTCTAGGTTGTCTTCTCTCTCCCCTTCCCCTCTCTTCCTTTCCTTTTCTCCTCCTTCCTTCCCTGCTTGCCTCCCTCCTTCTCTCTCTCCTGTGTTTCTGGGAACACCTGACTCAGACTTGCTTTTTCACGTAAGATTCTGGTGCTAGATCTCTAGGTTCTCCAATCTACTACGTCTAGATAAGAGTATTTTGAAATAAAATCTTACATTTCCATGTTATAAGCAAGTCTTTTAAGTTGGTTTCTAGCACTCTGAATGTTTTACTTTGATCATGAAATGATCATTTATAGATTTGCAAATGAGAACTTCCGGTGTTTAATAGTAGCATCTAATCCCAAGGTAATCAATGGCCCTGCCCTCATTAAAAAAAACAACAACAAAAAAAAAAAAAAACCAAAAAAACCCAAAAAACTTACAGAATTGCTAAACAAGAAAGAAAGAGAGCAAGGGTGGGAAGGAAAGAATGTGGGGTGGTGAGGAGAGAGAGAAAGAAGCAATGTTATGCAGCTGGTGATGTCTGGAAAGGGTCTTCATGTCAATTTCTGGACAAGAGGCACCCAGACTTCTTATCTCCTCCTCTGGCATTGCTCCCTGGAGACAGGGCTTTTCCTCTGCCCCCTACAGGAAGGTGGGAAAATTTGCTTTCTTTGGCTCATCAAGCCCACACAGAATCAAACTGACATAGAAACCTGGCACAACTTAGGAACAAAGCTGATTTAGTACCTTAAAGAACTTCATAGACAGTAGCAAGAGAAAACAGTCTACTTAAAGTAACTTTAACTTTTGGGGAAGATAACTATCAATGCAAAACTCGTCTGGAATATTAAAAACCAGATGACATGAGAAGACAGGATCCCTCTTGGCCACACGAAACTCCCAAATGAAGGCACCCACCCCCCACAAGCTGATCATGTTGCCTGGGTTTGGATGTCACGGAGGCTTTGGTTCCAATGGGCCCCACAAGAAAGCCTCAGCCCCAAGAAGGCAGTTGCCCAATCACTGGAAACAGAGTGGATGTGGGGAGGCCTCCTTCCTGCTATGCACCCCGCTTTCATGCATGCTGAGAGATTCATTATTCTGAGTTCAGTTTTCTTTTCTCCCCAGCGAAAGACAGTTTAGTAAGGCACCAACCAGAGAGCCGGAAGTTATCCTTACTATGCTCAAGACTGAACCCCAGTAGAACACAGTGCGGGACGGCTATGTGAACCGCTAGCCCAACACTGCTTCTTTCTCATCACTGGTGCTGTAGCGAACCCTTCCTTGACCTACGAGTACAAGCTCGGGAGAGATGACCAGCCCACCTGTGCTGACTTCAGAAAGGTCTGGGTTTGAATCCAGGTCCAAGCTTATGAGCTTGGAGATGGGGGTCAGTTTTTTGTTTTGTTTTTAAAGAGAGAGAGAGAGAGAATCAATTATATATAGTTTTTCATGTGACTTCCTTGCGAACATGGTGCTGGGGTTTGAACCCAGGTCCTTGCGCATGCCAGGCAAGTGCTGTAACTGCTGAGCCACCACTCCAGCCCCGGTTGGCAGTTTTTAACATCTGAGGTTCAACTTTTCTACTAACCACGTGAGACTGCTATGAGAACAGAATGTGGGGGACACAGCCCGACTCATGCCACATCACAGCTAGTCCAGGGAAAGCTAAATCCTGTGGTGAGATTCGCACGGTGACCGGTGTGCAGATAGCACAGTGGCCTCTTGGTTCATCTGGGTTAGACAGTTTTCTGCACCAGCCTATGACAATGGATCCTCATCTCCCCAGGAAGAAGGGAGTTACTGCTGCCTTAAAAGTAGCTCCTCAGCTGGGGTAAATCACAGTCAAACTCTTACGATTCCTCACGTGGGTTGCCTGAAGCCATCTCTAAGTGGGAGTTGGTGACTGAACAGGCATCAGTCCCCCCAGCTCTCTAGAATCTGCCCCCTCCCCTATTTTAAAAAGGAATAAGAGAATTCTGAAACTCGACGATTAGCTGGTGATCGCATCTTGACTTGTATAAACGTGAAGCCATGGCAAAAGGGCTTTCCGTTCAATTTTAAGACCTGGTGAAATAGGAAGTTGAAATTAACCTCAGCCCTTTCATAGTTAAAACCTCAACGAATAAACAGTGGTTTGGTGGCATGGCAACCTGCCCTCCATCCGCACCCTGCTTTGGATCGTTCGAGATGTCTAGCCTGAGTATTCCGAAGCATACCTGACTCTGGATAAATAGAGGTGCCAGTCTTTATTGGAGACTTCTTGCTGCTTCCTGGAGACTTTTTTGGAGTCTTTATTGGAGACTTCCTCCAGAGGGGCCAGCCCAAACCTCCTCTGGAGGTGCCAGTGAGGCAGGGTCCCCAGCCTCGCTGTATGCCCTGGTGATCCCCAAGACCCAGTTAAGATATCTCCGCAATCCTAAAAACATTCACACAGCCCCACCAAAGGGCTGCCTTGATAACTTCTGGAATGTTTTTCTTAAAATATTCCACTGCTATTTCAAAGACAACCATAAACACAAGCTGTATTTCTTAAAGTGTTGTATTAATTCGGACGCTCTAGGGCTAACTCTGGAAATGAAGCATTTTCCTCCTGTCAAGAGCAAGTGAAGTCCTGGCTAAAGAGACTTGCACGCTATCCTCGTTAACGTTCTGATTTCCAGAAAGGAAAAAACAAAAAGCCTACGGGCTACTCACAACTCCACTGTGTATAACAGCATTTTCTTACAGGAAAAGAGAGAGAGGAAGGGCGACGGGGAGAGGAACAGTGGTTCTAAGGGAAATATCTTGGTCATTCATTTCTGAGACGTCGTTCCTGCCATTTTACAAGTGAAGTACTACTGCATATCAAATTCACATTTTGCAGAGAACGAACATCAGCAATATAGTTAACACATTCTTTAAAGCAGCAACCAAGCCCCTAGGGTACTCTAAAAGCAAGTTAGGATTGCTTAGATGTTGCAGAAGTAAAAAGTTTTTAAAAGGAACAAGAAAGGGGGTGATGCGTGGTGCTAAATCTAACATTCTGCTAAGCACACAGTATAAGAACTGGGGATGCCTGTCCGCCGTGATGCCTCCACCTGAGCGCGGCTGGGCACAGGACAAAGCACACAGCCTGCTGCCTCCACATCCCCCTCTTTTTCAGTTTTCCTGGCCAAGAGTCATATCTGATGAAAGGAGAAATCAGATTAGATTTGCTCCTCACCAAAACTGTCCAGAACAAAGCAGACACAAGGTAACAATTTCAATTTGCCCCCACGCGGTTGAACTTTCCAAACCTTTAAAAATGCTTAGGATTGGGGCTGGAGTGGTGGCTCAATGGTTACAGCGCTTTCCTGCCATGCATGAGGATGCAGGTTTGAACCACAGGATCATGTACACAACGGAGTGTCGGAGCAACGAAATCCACATGGAAAAACTAAATAAAGTTGTTTCTCTCACTGTCCCTCTCTCTTTAAAAATAAATGCTTAGTATTTTTCATTGCAACATCTGTAGCAAGAACACAAATCCCTTCATCAATCTAGTAGCACAAATGGTCACTAAAACAGTGAGAGACTAAGGAACACAAGTCTTCCCTTTGATCTTATACACTGAATCTGAAAGATGGCTGACATTAATTTAAATGATCCTAGAAACAAGATAAAATAATCCCCTTGGGGATTTTATTTTCATTAGGAGAAAATTATCCTTTTGCCCCAAGTCCATCTCTCTCAATTAACATACGGACCAGTTGCTCTGATTTACCACACATGCTTGCGCTGTGGAATCTTTTAAACTCAATGTGCTTATTTTGAATAATTATTTATGATTATTAAGCACAAGGACACTAGTGATTTCATGGGACACTGGTTCTTCAATACAGCTAAAATGAGATCGCGGATGAGAGGGCAGCCCCCAAACATCAAGCATCAGGTTTCTATTTGTACACAAAAAGGCTACTGTACAGACAGGTGCTCAGCAGCGGTGGGCATGGTTTATCTAATGGGAAGATGTCTTCTAGAACTTTCCACTCAAATAAAAGCGCCTCCCCCAGGAACGTGACTGCGAGAGCAAATGGCCTTGGCTTTCTGTAATGCTCTGTAGAGGATGCGGGCATAGCTTGCAAGAGCCGCACGTGTTAGCCCTAGGGGACAGCAGTTGGCCCTACTGATGGGATGCTGCCCGCATGCTCCGCCACACAACTCGCATGCAGAACAAGCCTGCGGAAGCCAATTGCAACTGCCCGAGGGCCAAGGAGCCGCCATATCCACTGCCGGCCACCAGCCCTTCTCCAGATGTGCCGTTTATCTTTTCCTTTGAGTTGAGAAAGGAATATCACTGTAACCACATCATACACAGCTGTGTCCTGCGTGGCACAGAGAAAATGACTGCATATGGGTATTTGAAATGGTGTCACCGAGCAAACCGTCACTGACATCAGTGGTTCTAGGATGTAAACGAACCTCGTGTGTCATCCAATTCAGCACGGGAGGCTTTATGCAATTCTTGCATTTTACAATGTTTTTGCAATTGCTGACTAGCCCCTTGGGGTGGGGGGACTTGCATTCTTCATTGATTTGCAAATATTATGCTTGATGTAATGGCATCCATACACTTCTATCATTTCTTAATACTTGAAAAAATAACTTATGTTAGATAGGAAGCTGATAAATAATTTGGATGCAACAAGAACTTGAAACACCCCTCTTACACCTTGATGGACATGCATGTATGTCTTCAAGTCTAAAGAGTAGGTAAGAAAATAGCACAGACAAAGCTAACTCTTGACACAATTCCCGACTGCATCTATGTGCACGCACACACCCCTCCTCTGAATCCTATGCGGCACGGCAGCGCTTCTCAAGCTATGCACCCATGGCAGATGTGACGCAGTGGCCCCTGTGGCTGGAGCCTGCATTTCTAACCAGCTCCCAGTTGACGCTGCTGGCTCAAGGGGCTCCTTAAGCATCCAGAGAAAGCCGCCCTGGTCAGGGTGGGTAGGTACTTACCCTGCATCTGGCTCTGAGGCTGAGGGTTAAAGGCAGTGGAGTGGTTCAAGGAGGCCCGAGGGTTGGGCGTGGGGGCTGGGTGGTGCGGGCTGACCCTCATGGCCGTGCGCCGCAGCTGCTCCAGTTCACTGAGCCGCTCGGAAAAGGACAAGCTCCCGGGCTTGGTCTGATCATCTAGTTTCTGACGATGTCCTATTGTGAGGAGTAGGTGGGGAGGGGTGAGAGACAGAGAGGGAGATGGAGAAGGAGGGAGAGATAAGAAAATGTATTGTGGGGTTTCTACAACTGGGGGTTCCCTCCTCTTTCCCCTCCCTCTTCCCTCATTCCAGTGTGGACTTGCTAGACATTTGCACATGGGGCCTGCTACCTGTGCGAATTCGGGGCCACTGTCCCTACAGCAGACTGGGGCCTCTTTCATCACACTAGCCGCTGGGTGCACCTCCAGCCTGGCGCTCACCCCACCCTCTGCACCCACCTCGACTGGGCAGAACACAGGAGGACGCAGGTGGTGGCAATGGTGGTGGCAGTGGGGAAGGGAGCCCCCTTCCTTGTTGGCCCTTGGCCTGGCTGTGTGCTAAATGTTGGTGGCCAGGAAAGGCTCTCCCCCAGTGGCATCCGAATGCAGCTTCGCACCGCAAACCCAAGCACCCTCAGGTCTGAGCAGCAGCAAAGTGGGCCCCTTCCCACAGGAAACGGGCTGTGTGGTGAACCACAGCAGCAGTGGGCCGGATTTCCTGTGGTCCGCAGGGCATCCGTGGGCAGACCCGCTGCCCCTCTCCCTCTCCACGCACCTCTTCACCAGTATCCTTTCTTTCCTGAGGCCCACTCCCTGGGTGCTTCCCTAGAAGGAGTAGGCAGGAAGTAGCCTGGGCCTTGCCCAGTATTCCTGGCAGTCCAGGCCCTCTGGAGCCCAGGGGAGCTGTGGGTCAATTTGGTGAGCTTCCCCAGGCTGGCACATGAATCCAAAGTGGGAAGGTGGGCCCCTCACTGTCTCTGTGGACAGCGGGTGTCACTGTTACCAGGAACAGCGAGCAGAGGCAGTCACAGAGGGTGTGCCAGGAGGACTGGGCCTCCTGTTTTCTCTCTTAAGCCCCCAACAGAATGTCACTAAACTAGAGATGGCAGAGCTGGGGCTGCCCTGAAGGGGCCTCAGCTGAGAGGATGGCCTCTAGCTCCCTCCTCACCCTCGAGGTTTGTTTTCCTTAACTGATTTCACACAAACACACAGACACACACACACACACACACACACACACACACACACACACAAACCCTCCATTATCAAGCAGCCTCAAAAACACAGCCGGTTTTGCTGTGCCCAGAAGGTGGTCCTGGCCGTGCCTGACCCAATCTAAATCAGAAAGAAGATCCTTCACTCTGAGGCCCAGCCCAGCACATTTTCTCCTCGCTCTCAATCACTACAATTATAAACTTAAATTGTATAACTCATGTTATGGTTCCAAATCTCCACAGCTTCTTCTTCCTGCTGTGGGGCCCCTTGGCGTGGTTGACACTGTCTCAAATTCCAGGTCAGAAAAAAAGGCCCACTATATTGAGTGATTTTATCATTAACAAGACCTGTTTGGCTCCAAAAGGAGGAAAAATACCTAAGCATAATATTTGTGTAGTTCAAACGCAACGCTCCTTCTTTTCATGTGTCACCAAGGCAAATCTGGACTCTGATTCAGTGCTCCAGCCCACAGCTCTTGAGTCAAACACACACACCCTGAGTCACGCAGGCTCAGCCGGCTCACATGTGAGAGGCCGCTTATGGGTGGGTATTTTAAGCACCGGTTCTGTGGACAAAAGGAACCAGGTCTGGAGCAACCCCCGTCATCTCTTTCCTTCAGAGGAATAAAAATGTCTTTTTCTAGAACATTCTATTTCAATCACAGGGTAATTCAGTGTCCCTGGATGGAGTCTTCCCGGTTCCTCCCTCCTCTTTGTGACAGATCTTTACTTCCTGATCACACTGAAAAAGCTCAAGTTTCCTTGCAGAAAAACACACAATTCCAACTCAAAAACTACTTAAACATAATTTAGCCCTTTCAATGCCTATTACAGCCTAACGCCTGGTATTCAGAGTCAAGGGAAGAAAATGTCAGGAAACACGATTCTGGAGAGTTCCCACAGCCTCAGAAAGACTGTCAGTAAGGGCTTCCAGCAGGTTCTGTGTACATTTCAACCTCACATTCCTGGGGCACCCAGTGGCATTTTTTGAAGAACACCGTGCGAAGGACAGTGGGTGACCCAGGGGATCGACGTGCACAGGACCGTCCTGAATGTACGGCGTCGGGAGTGGTGGCTCCTTCGGCCAGGCTTTGAAGAAAGCCTACCAGTGAGTCTCTGCCTCAGCAAACCGGGGGGGACATGTGCCACTGAGAAACCAAACAGGAATAAGTCATTTCAAGAAAGCCACAGTGGCCCGACACAACAGCAGATTAGTTTTATTAGTCCCCTCTTATTACCCTATGCTTCTAAAAACAATGCTTTAACATGTGAATCATTTCTGTTCCAGCTGACACCTGCCAAAATCATAGTCATTTACAGAGATTAACTGATGACTGTCTGCTTAAGCAGGAATGTTCAGGCATAACTCTCAGAGAAAACAATCCTTCACTCTAAGCTATTCCCTCAGCCCTGAGAGTCTCGGGGCTGAGCTTAATGCCAGGGGATTGGAGAGGAGTTCATTCCACGTGTGTTCTGGGAGCTGGGAAGAGAGGTGCTGCCTCTGGAGAGAACTTGACCCCGACGCTCCCAACAGCGCTAGAAATGCAATTTAGGGCACTGGGGAAAATAACAGGATCATCACATCCAAGGTGTGGTCCAGATGCGTTTGTGAGCCAGAGCCGAGGAACACCTAATTCTTCTCTTCTGAAACCACCAGGCTTCATGTGCCAAATAGCAATATTTTGCATGAAATATAGCAGCTTCCAATATAAACTCTCAGGCTGGGGGGAATGGATGTGTTATGCCTTTAGTTTCCTGTATTTGTGTGCTATTAAAATGTCAATTTACCCCCTGAATTGTAAATAGAGAAGTATGGATAATGTCCACTCTGCAATTCACTTTCTGCTTCCATACTGAGGGCTGGGCTTGGGAGGGCAACAGGAAATTCAACAGAGGATCAAACCACTGAGAATCATCATCCAGCCCTGAATGCACGCACATTGGCTGCTAACTTTTTGAGCGTGTTGGAAGTCGGTCATGAGTGTTCATGGGGGGTGCCTGAAACAGTGGCTAGCCCAAGACCTCACACTGGGATATCTCACTGAATCTTAAACAGGTTTGAAAAGATCCTAAATTATTCCATTATCATTTTTGCATTATGCAAGAAAGTATTTGATTAAAATTTTATTATATATAAAAAGTCATAAAAAGTCAAAAAGAAGGAAAAAATACAATAAAAATAAATGTATGCCATTTTCTAACTTTAACTTATTATAAAATCAGTCCTGCAGGGCTGGAGCAGTGGTTCAGTTGTTATGGCGCTTGCCTGGCATGTGCGAGGATGCGGATTCAAACCCCAGCATTGACGTACACAATGAAGTCTCGGAGCAATGAAAATCGCCTGAAAAACTAAAATAAAATTGATTCTCTCTTTCTCTCTCTCTCACTGTCCCTCTCTCTCTCAAAAAAAAAAAAAAAAAAAGAAATGCCTGTAGTTTCCTGGGTTGGCTGCCCATTAGAGTATTGCTAAGTGTCAACAATAGTTTATGACAGATAATGAGAGTAGTTTTCATTTTTCCACTGCAAAAACTAGACTGAGCAGGCACGCATGTTGCATTGGTAATCAAAGTGCTTTCTGTGACATGCACCTGTGATCTGTGGCTTGTAAGGATGCAGGTTTCTGAGAAAAATGTCATGGCTAAATTGCTACCTTTTCTTGGAAAAGTTTGGCTAGAGTGGATGAGGAATTTTCTGTCAGTCAATAACTTGTAGGTCCACGTTTATGACACGCGCTTACAGTTTTCTTGACAGACTGTCAGCAGAAAAACTAGGAAGATGTGTGTTCAAAGCCTCAGCATGGTAACGCATGCTGAGAAAAATCTATGCAAAACGATAACATCAAAGTGACATTCGTGTGTGCATGTGTGTGTGTGTACAAAATTGTGGTTCTCCTGAAAGGATAGATGGACTTCATAGGTTCATGTTTAAAAGGACATCTGCATTTCAAAAGATGTTTGCTAATCAACCTGACACTACGTACATGGCTTGGGATACAAAAACGTGGAATTTGTCCTTTCTTTGACTTACTATGTTGTATTACTATGGAGAAGAAATTGACCCATGTAGAGACAGCTCACCTTTCCTGTGTAACAGTCTGACCCCTAGGCTCCAGGGTCACTGGGATTTTCAAATGAGAGTACTGAAAATGAATGTGATCCTTGCTTTAAGCCTCTTGCAGGCATGGAGTTACCCTGTCTGACAGCAAACCCAGTCTTCTTCCAGCTCACGTAATGCTGGGAAGCATTTTCCAATACTATATATTATTTATATATTAGAATACAATATTTAATGAAACATAAAGTATGTAGTAGTGTATATAATGTTACTACACTATAATACCCAATGTATGACACATCCTGATGTCTATAGATGTGCAAGCTTACTGTCCCATGTTCTATGAATGGACATACCCTCATTTCCTTCCCCCATTTCTTATATTGGGAAGCTTACAGAACACCACAAGGTGGTTATACAGAAAACTGGAGAAGGGCCAAGAAATCTGTCATGCTTTTAATGGATAGGCGGGAAGCAAAGTTCAGAGACATCATGCCATTTCACCCATCTCACACAGCTAGTCAGAGGAAGAGCGCGGGTCTGAAAACACACCCAGTCCTTCAACAACCCCGACATGCATGCTCACACTCTGCTCCTAGAAGCAGGAATTTCTGTGGACCCAGAGTGAACAGAGACGGGCAGCACACAGGCTACCTAGCTTCAGATGAAAGGAGTTCTCGGGTACTTCAGCTTCTGCATTCGCCTCCTGACAATCCCACTTGCATGCCTGGAGGTTGGTGGGTATGAGCAGGGGTGCCCGAGGATTTGCTTTTCCAGTAAGATCCCATGTGCTGCTGCTGCTGCCACCAAGAGAGGCACCTAGGAGCATGTGTTAGAGGGAGGGGCTCTCCATCTAGGAGAACATGCATCACGGCTTCCTTTCCTTTACCTGCTGCTAATGAGCTGTGTGCCAGGAAATAAAATACCAAATAACTGGGCTGGAGCAGTGGCTCGGCGGTTGGAGCGCTTGCCTGGCATGCACGAGGACGTGGGTTCAAGCCCCAGCACCACATACACAACACCAGAACAAAAGCTAAATAAAGTTGACTCCCCGCCTCTTTCTCTCTCAAAACAAAAACAAAAATAAAAACAACAACAAAAAAACCAAATACCAGTCATCCCTCAGTGTCCGCAGGAGAATGGTTCCAGGACCCCCCATAGACAGCAAAATCCACAGACATTCAAGTCTCTTATGTGAATGGCCAGGAATCTGCACATAAGCTATGCACATACTATGGTACACTTCAAATCCTCTCGGACTATTTATAACACCTGATACAATGCCGACACCACGTTAAGTACCTGTTATAATACATTATTATGGAATAACGACAGGAAAAAAAGCCTGTATCTGTTCAGTCCGGGTGCAATATTTGTTAATATTATTGAGCTCGTGGTTGGTTGAGTCAGCAGATGTAGTAGCCACAAATACAGAGGGCTGTGTTCAGACTAGGTGTCCACCAGCACTGAATGATGAGCTCCTTTGGTGACAACTATTTGGTAGTCCTTTCCTTTATTTTGTTTTTTAAATTTTTTGATGTATACTGAGTAGCTGGAAGTGCCTGAACACTTGCCTTCTAGCAAGGTGGGCTGTAACTGTCTGTCCACTCCGAGTAGAGCCGGACAGATTCCACTAGAGTCGAGGCCATGACCGTGAGGCTGATCTGCAAGGTGAGCCTGGATCCTGGAGGAGGAAGTCAGCTCTGCGTGGCCCTCTGAGGGAGAACTTTGGGCAATGTCAGGAAGGGGTCACGTGGAAACCGACTTCCTTCTAGAAATGCAGCATTAAGACCTGGAGCACCCGGAGGATCAGGGTGTTAACACAGGTGCCGTAATCCTGCTCCCCTCCGGGGTAAAGACCCGGCACCAGGAGACATCTCCGCCAGTCTGGCACTCATGCTTTCCACTCTAAATCTGCATTTCCTCCAAACTTTGCTGTGACCGAGAGCAAGTCTCTTCATCAGGCAGCCTCCTTATCGGGAAGCCTGGAATTAAGGGACTAAGGCGGATTACTCTGAGGGGCTCTAAAAGCATCCATAGCAATTACTGCTGCTGTGATTATCTCCTCAACCGGTTCTCACTGGACGTCTCTAAGCAAGGTCTTTCTGGAACAATTTTGCATGACCTTGCTTGTGACTTTCACGGTTTCCTTTGGGCTTCGGGAGTCCACCTAAGCATGACCATCGAGATGGTCTTCGGAGCTCGATCTCAATCCCCTTCAGGTCTTCTTAGCTGGGGGGCTATCTGGCCTGGCTGACCTCTGTGAGCACTGATGGCCAACAGGCTGGCACAGGGTGACCTAAGAACTTACACGCTGCCTGCCTCCTGCTGTTCTGTCAGTGGCCTCTTGCACGGTAGCTGTTAATGACTTGGTCATCTGCTCCCTCCCTGAGCTGTTTGTCTCCCTGCCACGTGGAACACTCTGTTCTTTTCGCCTCTTTCTGCCCCAAGGCTGAGTGCAGAAGGAAGGGGATGTTAAACTCAACCTAAAACAAGCTAGGAACGTGTCAGGGCTGCAGCAGGGAAGAAAGCAGGCTCTGCGGAGACGAACCCAGGCTCCCCTCTCGCTGCTTCTTGTATGGGACAGAAGCTAAGGATGCCCGCACCGCATTGGCAGCAGGAGAATGTCAGTCCCAGGTTAAAGCCATCGGCCTCAGATGCACTTCCTGTGCAGGGCTCTTCCTCAGGCTCCTCCTAGCTCCTCGAGCTGGAGAGGTCAGAGGAGTCAGGGGGGACAGTCTGCCAGGAGGCCACCTCTTCTTAGGGAACATGGACATTTTCTTTCCTTGGGGGGCCTAGAGACACATCTTACCCCAGGACAGTCAGCACAGGGCCTGGTGGGGCCTCTGGCTGGGAAGAGCTTTTGCTTTCTTGCAGGGGACATCAGAGAGCAAGTGCCCATAGCACCTCCAGGGGCACAAAGCACAGGTCTGGGAGCTAAGGTGCCTGCCCCCTTCTTGAAACTGGAGGGTCCAGCCACAGGGGCCTTCTTGCAGGCTCTTGCCTGACTGCCTCAGGATCTCTGCACACCCAGAGCACTCTTCCCTCAGCTGCCTTTGGCCCTGGCCCTCTTCTTCCAACCTTTTCCCCAAGGGCAAGGCCATCTTCCTTGTTAGGGAGCCCTGGACACCCTACTTTAGAGTTGCTGACTCTCCTACCTGGCCCTGCCCTTTGGCTTTGGCCCCTTCTAAGCACTAATGGTGTCTGTGCCCACTGGACCGTAAGGCCCTGCAGACAGGGAGGTTGTTTCTTTTCCTCATGGTGCCATCCCTAGTGCCTAAGAACACCTGGCACATAGTAGGCTCACTAAACGCCGACTGACTGCCTGACCCAACGAATGCCTTCATGACTGACACAGCCAATTATCTCCACTGACACGTCAGACATAGCACCCCACTTACTTACATCACGCACACACATGCACAGTCACATACACCACACACACAAAGACACAGAGTGCACACAGGCACACACCACACACACGTGTGGACACTCGTCACATACACACATTATCTACTTCTATCACATATGTACATATACCACGCCCTTACATCACACACATGCACATTACACACATCCAAACAGCGCACACAGATGCATGTACGTGCAAGCACACACACAGCACACGCATACGCACATCACACCCTTATTTCACATACACACACAAAGTGGCCCATGATCACCTCGGAGAATCGGTCTCAGACACAATGGCTCAAGTGAAGAGTTAGAAGACAGGTGCGAAAGCCACCGTAAGTCTGGAGGCAGAGTTAGCAAAGGCCAAGCACTAACAGCTTCAGGAAAAGGCCGCCTCTCTAGATCAGGCCTCCGAGACCCGGGACGAAAGCAAAGGCGGTGCTCAGTTCTCGAATTCGAGGCTCAGTGACAGGCCATGGAGTCTGCGGCCACTCGCAGGACTCACGGAGGACTGGGACTACAGAACGCAAGTCGGCCTCTGCAGGGTCTGCTGTGCCGGTCACCGCCTCCTTCTGTCTGGTGACTAAGGAGATAATAGCAGCCTAGGGTGCAGCACTGGCCTGGTGTCTTCTGCTCTTGACCAGAGGTGGCCCTCTGTGGGGGCGGAGAGGCAACCTTGCGGGAGGGGTGCAGTCTTATCAACCCTGCCTCAAGCCACTGTCACAAAGACACCTCCCCCCTACTTAGCATGTAATTAAAAAGTCACCAGAGTGGTGGCTGTCAGTGATCTCTGAGCTTCTTCAGAACAGCCTCCACCCCTAGGCCGGAGGAGCAGCGGGCAGCCTCAGAGGGTAAGTCTGGGCTGCAGCGTGGGCGGGGTTCGGCGTGAGATGCTGAAAGGTGCGTGCAGATCCCACCTGGCTGTGGAGTTGCGGCCTTGGCAGCCCCATCAGTCCTGGTGGACGGGAGGCCTACGAGAGGGAATGACCCCAGGCCTGCCAGCTCCCCAGCTCTCTACCCAGGTCTTCTCCTTCCTGCAGGGGTCCTGCAGCCTCCTGTGTAAACAGCAGGGTGCTGAGCAGGTCTGGAAGGGCCTAGGTGAACTTTCCAGACCCCTGTCAGGACTGAGCAGGGCCCTTGTAAATGCTGGTTGAGTGAATGAACGAGCGAATGAAGGAATGTGGCCTAGACTTGCTCCTAGACTTGCTCCTGGCTGTGCTGGGTGCAGGATGTGCTCTGCTCTGTGCTTATAAAAAGGGGCTAGGAAAGTCCCTCCTGTTTCTCAGTCTGCCCACGCAGCCCCAGGGCCTTTCCCAGCAGCCGGGGAGGGCACCTGATCCCCCCCTCCGTTGTCATAAATGCCAACTGAAGTTCTAGGCTGGCTGAGAGGAAGAGGAGACCAAGGGGCTGGCGGAGGCCTTGCAGGGAGGCTGACAGGCCCTGGCTGGCACCGAGTGCTAACTGGCCAGAGGGCCAACAGTTACAAGCGGCTTTTATAGATGATTAGCCCTGCCTCACACATCCAGAGGAAAGGCTTTCAGGCTGTTTGGGGATGACAGTTCCACTCAGGCCTCAGGCAGCCTTTCCTCCAGGGCTGTCTGTGGGGACCTGGGGGAAGGGTCAGGAAAGGCCACTCGGGAGTTCTGGGCCACCACTCACCGAGCCGGCAAGTGGCTATTTTCCTGGACTCCTTAAGAGCCACCACACGGCGAGGAAAATGGTCCCACTGTCTGCCAGGTGACGTGGGGAGGGAAAGTTCTATTTATTCCAAGTCACAAGTGCCCCCATTCGCCCTGGTGACCACATCTGAGTCAGTTATGGAAGTGAAGGGGAAGAAGGTGCGGCCACTTCCCTAGCAAACGCCTCGATATTCTCCCTTCCAAATCCTGTTCAGATCTGAAAGCTGTAGACATTGTCCCTGGCCAGTTGGTACTGCGAGGCTGGCCTTGGGGGTCAGACCCCCCGCCCCGCACCTCTCTGCCATGTTGGCAGTGGGAAGCCCTGTGCCTTTTCCACGAATGTTTGGAACTTTCCTCCACAGCCTCTCTTCTGTGTGACTGTCTGATGCGTCAACACGCAATCTGAGCTCCAGAAAGGGATGCAGATCTAGCTGTGTCTTCTCCCAGCTGAGGGGGCCCCGCCCCGCTCCTTCTCAATCTCTTCCCCACCCCGCAGTTTTAATTTTCTTTTTTTTAGCCATTTCTTCTGCCCCTACCTTTTTTTTTTGCAGCCACAACCTAGAGATATAGTAGAGCTACTGTATAGGATTTTGAAAGGAGGGCCGCCGAGAGCTTTCCAAGCTGCATACAAGCCGGTTATTCTCTGGCTTGTTTTCTTTGGCTTCGGGTTAGTAGGCACAGAATGAGTCAAACAGTATTAACTTTCAATAGGGAAGTGGTGTGGTCAACCAAAGCTGTTTGCGGCTAGATTGTGAAGATAGGTAGGGCAGGTAATGAAGAACAGCCCATAATACTTCGAGGAGAAGGAGGGAGGCTGCCTCGCTCAGAAACATTCCAACAATCAAGCCAACAGAACCCACACCATCTTTTTCAGTTGGCTGAGGAACTCACACCCAGGCCCGTGGCTGGCGGAGTCATGTGGGGGCTTGGAGAACTGAGTACCTGTAGGTGTAAGAATGTCTTTTTTTCCTGTTAACGTTGCCAGCATCGTGGGAAATCTAGTTAGGATGGTTTCCTCTACTTCTGGCTGCCACTCTGCACGGACCTTTGCTCTTCTTTCTCCAGCTTGGGGTGCGAGCAGAGCACCCCCCTCCACCTGCGCCATCCCCACCCCCAGGCTCATGGCAGCCTCCAGTGACTCACCGCTCTCCTTCTGGAGGGCAGAAGATGGTGCTTTGAAAGGCAATCCCTCCTACGGATGTCAAATCATATGTTTGGGTACTGATAAGGAACTTGAAAACCACTAAATTCCCCTCCCTCTCCTTTCGCAGATGAGGAAACCGAGGATCTAAGAGGAGATGTGATGGCTGAGCTTCCTGGAGGAAGTGGGGCCAGAATCCAGGACTGGGCTCTCCCTTGCAGGGCTCGGGATTCCTTCAGATTTGAATTGAGCTCCAAGAACAGCCCAGCCCTAAGACTCACACTGCAGTGGTTTCCAGTCCTTTCTCCCTGGACAGGGTACCTACTTATATTGAGACCGGCTGGATCACCCAAGGAATAGAACGGATCTCTCTGATCCTGTGGGTGGCCAGCATGTCAGCAAATGAACAGGACAGCAAGCTGGCTCTGGGGCCTTGGAGACGTCTCAGCTCCAAGCAGTTGCAGTTTTTAAAACTGGCACCGAGTCTCAGGGGTGTAGCATTTCACCGCCCTGAAAGCTAACCCAGATATCTCAGGCTAGCAGTGTATATAAAAAGGCGTAGGGGAAACACAAGGGGTAAGGCCCAAGGACCGGACAGGTTGCACTGTGAACTTTCCTATTTCACTACTGTTCCCGAGCTACTGTTCCATTCTATTTGAGTGTTTCACAGAAAGTAATAACAGAGAAAAGAATAATGGAATTGTAGTAGAAAAATCATATTTGATTTCAGTCAAGAAACACCCATTCAGATGAACCCCAACTCTCAATTGTCAAGCTTTCTACCTCTGTTTCTCACCTTTTTAAAGAGTATATAGATGTAGGCCAAGGAAACAAGAAGATATTCTGAAGGCAAAAGGTAAAATTACTTAAAAGTATGATTCAGTATGGTGACTGATTTAAATCTCTATTTTTTCTCTACAATTTTTTTCTCACCAGTCCCGAAAGATACAATGAGATGAAATCTATCTTCAAGAAACCAATTATTGTCATGTTTAAGATCCCTAAGATGTTTGTATAGTACATGCAAAATGGGAAGAGTAGCTTTGTATTATTATTTTTCAATCTAACATATATTAAATTTCTATTATCTAGTTGATAGACTATATAAACTACACTTTGACATACACTTTCTCAATTCATACAAAGCAACCTATATCATTATTCTCATCTTATAGATGACCTGGTAGAAGCTTCTAGATGCTAGAACGCGGCAGGGGGCATAGCCAACATGAGTGCTCACTGATCAGTAAGCAGGATGCGGTGAGCACTCCCATAATCCCAGAGACTTCCGAGGCTGAGGCAGGAGGATTGTGAGTTGAAGGCTGGCCTGGGTAACTTAGTGAGACTCTATCTCAAATTAAAAAAATAAGAAGGGTTGAGGGTGTAGCTCAGTAGTAGAGCACCCCTGGGTTCAATCCTCCACACTGCAAAAAATTAAAAATAAAAAAATAAGAAATTAAAAAATAAATGAAAGGAACTAGAGTTAGATAAAACTTTTCATTGTTAGGAGCAAGATCACCTCTCCTCCTCCAAAGCAGGAAAATGTGGTCACATGGTTGTGCCTCAGTGAAAAATGAATCTGGTAAAGGCAGTCCAGTGCTTTAGTGGAATTAGCAATAGGTAAAGTGGAAGGAAAAAAAGAAAAAGCCCTTATTTTACTGTATCCCAAGGACCTATTTTCCAGAGTTGTTCCTCTCTCTCTCTCTCTCTCTCGCTTGCTCTCTCTCTCTCTCGTAACTTGGCAATGGTAAATATTTGGCCTCCATTTGGTTCCCCTGGTAAGGGCTCCAGGACTAGGGCAAACGAGCTGCCGGTGTCCCGGGCATGTGCTTTCATAACGACAGGCAACGTTTAAGGGGGGCATGTCCGGGCCCAGCACTGAGCCACGTCCTTACACATCTCATTTCATTCAGTTTGCACAAGAATTCCCAAGACAGGAATCCCACCCTCTACATTTGTAGAGCTAAGCATGGGGAGGTCGTCATGGTCAAGGTGGAGAGGCGAGATGCAGCCAGCTTAGGAACCAAGATCCAAGTGGCCTCTCAGTTTCTCATTTAATTCTCATGCCCCCACAAGGCAGGCACCAGGAAGCCCATTTTACAGATGGAGAGACTGAGACTCGCAGACCTGTGAGCTGGGTTGTTGCGCTCCAATCTCCCTGAAGCTCCACGGGGTCCCCTGAGCACTTGGGTTCACTTCTGAAATGCTAGGGTCATGCCCCATGAGCAGTGTCAGGCCAGAGCGAAGGCTGTCACTCTGCACGCTTCTCCTTCGCTCTTGAACACGAATGAATGAGAAATATCATAAAATGACTCAAAGGTAAGGGAAAACAGGAGATGCCAGGAACAAATCCAAAAAGGGCCATAAATTTATACAGTACTTAAGTACCGAACTAAATGACTTCAAATGTTTACTTTTTATCTCAAATGACCAGAAGATGACTTACAAGGCACAGGGAACAAAAACAAAAGCAAAATCAAGCAAGCATATAAAATATCAACTGCTCGCCAGTTCAGCACAGGGAAGCACAGAGAGGCCTCCGGATAGAGGGAGGGCTTTAGTCAATACCTGCTTTAATGGAACCTGAGTATCCGTCCGCCATGGAGGCCCCGAATTAATGCGTTGCCATTAACTGGCTTTATAGGGGTCTAGGGAGCTGGCATATTAATTCCATCGTGTTACTTAAAAAAAAAAAAAAGGCAAACTGAAAGGAATTTTGCTTTGGGTACTGACGTTTCTTTCTTTTTCTCCTATGGAGGCAAATCTAGACTATTTGGGGCAAGTTCCACTGTCCCGGTAATGCTTCATAGCTTACCTACAGAACTTGATGAAGATCATACTATTGAAAAGGGATTTCCCTGGGGCTCGAGCAGTGGCTCCGCGGTTAAGGTGCTTGCCTGGCAAGCACGAGGACCCGAGTTCAAAACCCCAGCACCACGTACACAACTAAGTGTTGAGCAATGAAGGCCATGTGAAAAACTAAATAAAGTTGTTTCTCTCTCTCTCTCTCTTTCTCTCTCATTGTCCTCTTTCTTAAAAAAAAAGAAAGAAAGAAAGAAAGAAAAGGCATTTCCCAGCCACCTAAATGTGTCCTGTGAGTGCCCGGTAAGCCAGCTTTAACACACTCAAAGATCAGGCCTGACGTACCCCTTCCTCAATGCCAGCATTTCACACTTCCATAGCCAAAATCAAGCCTCCTGAAAGGATTGTTTTTAAAGCAAAAGTATGTGGAAGGAACAGGGGAACACAGAAATTGAAGATTAGCTCAGGTGAGGTTAAACAGATCCAGGATGAGTTGGTAGGTTTTCCTTATTTAAGCAAAACTTCCACAACTGAGTGTGCGTGCGCGTGCGCGTGTGTGTTAGGTGTGTTAGTGGTAGAATTCTAAGAAACCCAGTGAATCAACGTCTTAACTAATGTCTTTCCTAGCCACCTGGCTTACAGGAAACAATGCAAGCCTTTGGGGAAAGTGAAGCATGCAGTGTCTAGGGAGTGAAACGAAGTCAAAATCCAGCCACGACCACAGACGCAGACACGTTATGATGCGCTCCCATATTGTGACCAGATGCTGTGGTCCCCGTATTCCTACGGGGGATGACTGCACAGTGATGGAGCCCGGACCCCCTCAGGTGGAGGGAACGGCCACAGAGGATCCGGGCAACAGATCCAGCTGCCATGCACAGATGTGCAAGGGACCATGCGTGGACCGAGGTCCTCAAAGGGTAGCTACCCTGTTCCTATGCCTGCTCAGCTTAGCTGTGCGTGATGGAGATTCCAGGTACCCTGCGGAGATGGGCTGCACTGGGCACTGGCCTGGCACAGTCCCACACCCCCCCACCCTTATCTGTGAGTGTGGCATCTGAGGATTCAACCAATTTCAGATTGAAAATATTTAGGGGGAAAAATCACATCTGTGCTGAACATGTGCAGACTTTTTCTCTCGCCATTGTTCCCTAAACAATGCAGTATAACAACTATTTATATAGCACCGACATTGTATTAGGCATTAGAAGTAATCTGGAGATGATTAAAACACACTGGGAGAACCAGGCCATTATAAGTGGAACTCCAGCATCCTTGGATTTGCCATCTGTGGTGGGTCTTGGAGCCCATTCCCAAGACACTGAGGGGTAACTGTGCAGGAATCCGACCTTTTGGTACTGTGGTGTGCAAGAGACTTCTCTGGCTGTATCGTGGATGTACTGAGAAGCACCCACGTTTTCTTTCAAGTACCAGCTCCTGACACTACTCAGACATGATTTCCCCCTGAATTCTCCACAAAGAGTCATCTCTGGGGGGCAAGCTGATTTTACCCACTAGGGACATAGGAATAGCACCCACAGAGTTTCAAGGGCCCGTAAGTATGCCAGAAAAGAAATTCGACTGTGTCTAAATGCAAAATGAAAACTGAAAAAAAAGAAATCAAAGTTTATGAATGTTTAATTAAATGTCAAAAAATGCAACATTTTGGCCACTTCTTGAAGTTTTAAATTTAAGACTCATAGATCTTTTTTGTTTAGAGTTTTCTCATTTCCAAAAGGATTCCAAGATTAAACACAAATAATAGCTGATCTCTTTTGAACACTATTGTGTGCCAGGCAGGGCTCTTGGTGGTCCACAGAGGCTGTGGCACTGAACCTCCCAGTCCAATGGCATTAGCATGGCCACTGTCCCAGTTGGATCCAGGACCAGACCTCACCCAGGCTCGTTACCCCCCAGGGTCAGCGAGTGTGAACATGGGAATCTCAACCCTTGGTCACCATCCCAGGTTGATGGCAGAGAAATCAGGGCTGCAGGAAGGTAAATGAATTACTCCTGCCCAGCAAGTTTCAAAAACAAATCACAAAGCCCTTTCAAAAATGCACAACCAAAAGTCATCCCTAAGGTACAACCTGCCTCCCATGGCACAGGGTGACGCTGCCCAGGGAAGCAGGCTTGGAGGCGGTACCTGTCAGGGACCCAGCTGGTGGGAATCCATGGCTATTTTGTTCACAATATTTTGTTACCCCTTCTGAGAACTAATTTAGAGATTATCTCATCCCATTGCCTAGTTCTACCGAAGAAGACTAAAGTACTTAAGATAATCGCCCAAGTTCACACCCACAGGTCTGGTGGCGCCAATGTGAAAACCCAGGTCCCCGAGTTCAGGATCCAGAAATATCTTTAAATATTTTAAGATTAAGGAACGGAAGCCTAAATGTAGACAGGATTTTTTTTTCTTTTAGCATGTCATAATAAATTCTAACAAGGCCCGCAATATATATTAGCTTAGATCTCAATTTCACTGGTATGGCAATCAAAACAGTGGTATAGTTTTACAATGAGTCGGATGGGAAGAGTGGGAAGAGATATTCACGGTAATGGCTTACACTTCATTCCACATTTCCTCTCTCTCTGCTTGAGTTATAGACTGAGAAGGGACTTGGGTCATTTCTTTGGGTCTTATTGGTAACTGGAAGGAACTGTTTTTCTTCCTTTTTATAACAATCCAAATGTCATCTAATTTTTTTTATAGTGGCTTCTGTATAAGATGGTGGTTATCAAACTCCTGGGTGCAGAAGCAGATTTTTGTGGGTCCTCTCACAGTCCCACTTGCCCAAAGGGCCCTTTCAGACCTCCATGGGAATTCAAGGGTCAGGGACATTTTTATGCATATAAAACTCTTCTTGGTCTACTTAGATACTACCAAAAGAACGAACAGGAAGAGGTTCTAAAATTCACTGGAAACACTTAGGCACGATCGTTATTAATGCTTTAAAAACTGCCCTTTGCAAGGTCTCTGGGTATTTGGGGGGCTTAGCACAGCGGAACCTGAAGTTCCAAGGCAAAGGTCCCCAGAATTTCTGCCTCAGCCTGAAAGACCTGTAAAAGTGGGGAGCGGGAGGTGAGGCGGTCAAGCACGTCCTCCTTGGCCACCCTCCATCCTTCTCCTACTTCATGTTTGGGAAGGAGGGAAGGAAGAATTATTTCCTTTTTCCTTTGTGGATTAAGACTGCATCTAGAGGGGTTGGAGTGGTGGCTCAGTGGTTATGGAGCTTGCCCGGCATTCGCGAGTACACGGGTTCGAACCCCAGCACCATGTACACAACGAAGTGTCAGAGCAACGAAAGGCACATGAAAAACTAAATAAAACTAATTCTCTTGCTTTCTCTCTCTCTCTCACTGTCCCTCTATCTTAGCGGGGGAAAAAAAGACAGAGAAGGGAATCTGCAGAGTCCAGCATCTGTTCTGCTTGGTTTCGACTCTGGCTTGCTAATTAGGTGACCTGGGCAAGGGACTCAATTTCCTGTTCGGTTCTTTCATAGATTATGTAAATTAATATGCAGGAAGGACTTTGAATGGTGTTGAGTTACAATTAGCTATTGATATTATTAATTTTGTTTTTAAGAGACAATAACATTTTGAAGAAGAACTGTATGTTACCCACTCACAGGAACGATCCATACCCATACTCAGCCCACCCTTCCCTGACCATCTTGATTTTAAGTAGCTTTACGTCCCTCGCCACCGTAAGTTCACAGGTGCCAGCAGGTGTTCTTTCCTTCACTTGAAACACACTTGGCATCTGTAAAGAAGCTATTTCATATACACGTAGTAGGAAATTATATAATCGGCTTGCTGTTTCCTTCTGAGGTCATAGAAGAAAATTATGCACACAATATCACCCTAAGCAAAATACTTTAAAAACTCAACTGGGCGATGAAGAGTTCAGCCAGTCCGTTTGGCTGATTTTAACGGTGACTGTAACAGAAGATTAATCAACAGGACTAACACTCTGGAAAGTTCTCCAAAGTTTTAAGGAACATCTCCGCCTTGCTATCTGTCACTCCAAATCTCAAGAGCACAGTCACTGTGAAGGTCTCCTTTACCCCCCCAGGGCATAGGTTGTCCTAGAAATGGCCGGCATCTGCTTCAGTGACCTCTTCAAATTTCAATTATGTTTCTCAGTGTTCCAGATGTAACAGATATCTGACCAGACAGGTGATAGCTATCCAAGCCATGCCACCAGGAAGGCCCCCCACGGGTCCCAGGAAGGCCTCCATGGGTCCCTTGATGCCCCAAATGTTCACTGTCCTTAACCTGCCCTCAGCGAAACCCCTTCCTCCACCTTTCTGAACCACATGTGCACTCAGAATATTTCAGGAAGTATCTGTGGAGACGATGCTGTGGGTCACCACTGCCTCTGTGTCACTGAAACTGCAGACGCACTGACTGAGGGAGCTGACGTTTTTTTCCTTGGATCCCCAGAAACACAAAAGCTACGTAAATAACTCTCCGATGTCCTTTTTCACGGAAAAACCCTGTCACTGTATCTTTTTTGCTTAAGTGATCTCTCAGTACCTTAAGGAGCCACTAAGTGTCTCACCACCCACTGAAAACCTCTCTCACTGCTGCTGGTAAGAACAGAGGGTTCTCCCTGATGGTGTTCTTTCCCCATAATGAATTCCATTTTTCAACAATGACTAATTTCTGTATTTCTCTGAGATATAAAAAACAAAACAAAACAAAAAACCCGCAAGAACTGTGGGGAAAACATGTTTTGGACTTATTTAGTGGTAGGCCGGTCACCGTAAGAGCAAGCAGTCACGGGAAACGAAAGCCACTTTTAATTTTCTTTGGAGTACACTTTTTTTTTACCCCCAGGGCTGAGGACTGAACTCGGGGCCTTGTGCATGCTAGGCAAGCGCTCTGCCACTGAGCCAAATCCCCAACCCCTGGAGTGCACTTTTCACTACAGCTCCACCGCAGAAAGCCACGCTCCAACCATCCCACCTCTGAGCCCAATAGATGGACTACAGCACCGCGTTCCCTGTTCCGTCCTTCGCTCGGTTACCTGGACAGCAGGTGAACCAAGGACACTTTCCCTCTGGCCTTTTGCACAAACACCAGCAAATGAAGAGTCCAGGCCTGAACCGGGGCATGACCACCACCCCTTCTAGACAGTCTCAGGGCTGGGATCTGTGCCACCTCCTCGCCTCAACCGTGAGGACCGCAAGGCCAGGCCAGAGCAGTCGTAAGAGATGATGGGAGAGACACTATAGTGCGGCTGGGGAAACAAGTGGACAGGTGGATGGGTGGCCAAGAGCTCAGGACCGGGCATCAGGGCATCTAATTCCGGCTTCATCGCCAGCCATTTCTTTTAGGCTAGGGCCAATCAGAGTGTATCTCTGGGTCGCTTTCCCTTATCTTTGAGTGTTTATCCTGATGACTCCCTGACGTCCCTTCTAGCTTTCAGAGTCTTTGATTTTGAGAAACGAGAACGTTGTAATGCCATTGGACTTGGCGATGGCTGGACCACTCTGCCAGGATGGCACAGAACGTGGACTCATCAGCACGGAGGAGACGGGGGTCTTATCAATCCAGAGACTGGACACCAACTCGGGCCTGAGGCCCATGCAGGGACCTCCCTGGCCATCACATTCAAAGCCACTCTGAGCAGAACTCCACCCAAAAAGAAGCCCCCACCTAGCAGACGGCCACCCGGCTCCATGCGGAGAAGACCAAAGTTGAAAGTTAGCATCCCAAGTGGCCCTGGGAGTCTGCTTGCATATGGCTTTTATCTGGAGGTCTCTTGTGAAATGCGAGACAGCCTACCTGGGGCTAAAACACTTTTTTATATCATACTTAGCCTCATTTCCACCCATTTAATTTTTCCCTAGACCCCAAATTCCATTTGGCCGAAAAGACCTCGCACAAACAGGTGCCTCTTTGGAGCAGATCTGCTCCGCCTGCTCCAAGGGCCTTCGACTAACGCTGTTGTGAAGTTTTAAAACAGCAGGGGCCTGTGAACCGTGTAGGACGGCCCATCACGAACACGGAGATGCCTTTCACCCTCCTGACTGCAAGTTCTTAAAAGTTGGAGCAGCCACCATTTGTTTCCTGAAGTTGAACCACTTCTTTAGTTCTTTGGATGTGACAGGAAACGCTGGCAGGGGCTACAGCAGCCTTTTTACGCATGGGGGAGTAGCGGAAGTAGAGGGTACATCAAGGTTCCCTGGGGTGAGCGGCCTTCGCAGCCGGGTCAGCATCTGAGTCCGCGGCCTCCCGAGTGACCTCGGAATGTGGCTGCCCGCAGCTTCCTGGGCCTCACAAGAGCCTCCCCCAGCCCCACGCCTTCCTTGATGGAGGCTTGCTTCCTCTTTGGTCCTGTGCAGGCCTTTTCCTGTTAATGCAGGGTCCCTGTTCATCCGTTAGCCGACTCTAGAAGCCTAGCACATGCCACAGCAGGGCCTGGGTCGTGTGACAGCTGTGTGGTCCTGCGTCTTTGGTCTGCTTTTTATGTGTAAAGAGGAATTAGGGTGTCATCAAGCCCCAGGGTTCCTGGAGTCTGGGCATGGCCAGACTGCTTCTATGGGCTTAAAGAGTAAAGCTGAGGGGCTGGAGCGGGGCTCAGCAGTTACAGCGCTTGCTTGGCATGTGCAAGTACACGGGTTCAAACCCCAGCAACTCACGTACACAACTAAGTGTCAGAGCAATGAAAGCCATGTGAAAAACTCAATAAAAGTTGATTCTCTCTCTCTCTCTCTCTCTCTCTCTCTCTCTCTCTCTCTCACTGTCCTTCTCTCTTAAAAAAATGAGTAAAGCTGAGAGAGCCCTTAAGGAAAAACAGGGGTCAGAGGTGGAGGGAGGCACCGAGTACAGCAAATACAGACAAGGGATCTGGGGGCCACCTGGCATGCTGGGGCCCTCTGCAGGATCTCTCCAACTCAGGGGCAATGGGCAAGTGGGCATAGGGAGGGGAATGGTTCATTCCATCAGGTGATCTGGATGCTGGAGGGTGTGGCCAGGACTGCAGGAAAGGTTGCCTCAAGCTGCAGGCACTGGACTGCCTACACGGTCACACCCCACAGGGTTCCCTCAGAGCTGAGAAGCCCATCTGAAGAGGCTTGGAGCAGAGATGCCCCACTGGGGCTCACTCATATATCCTGAGTCCATTCTCTGCCCTATACACATTATTCCATTTGCTCTGACAAAAAAAAACACTTTCATTATCAACCCCATTTTGCAGAAGAGGAAACCAAGGTTCAGAGAGGCTCTGAAACTTGCTGAAGCCTGGAGAACTTCACTCATCTGACCCCAGAGCCCACATTCTTAACCATTCTGTTTACTCGCTGCCTCTCGGCTTCTGGGGACAGTAGAAAGCCCATCCCAAACTCTGAGTAGCAAGGTATGGCTTGGAAACACCAGTGCTGGGCCAGGGCTCCAGTCAACCCACAGACCTGCAGCCCAGCCTCAGCTCCCAGGGCGGGGTGTGGCTCTGCAAGAGAGTGTTACTCTTGTGTTTACTCAAAGATAGTCATTAAGTCACCGAGAAGAAATCTTTTCTGCAGACTAAACAACCCCACTCCTTTTAAAAAGCTTTCCTCACAGAGTATTTTTTGGTACCCACCTTTCTATATTTACTGGTTTTCCCCCGGCACTCCTCTACCCTCTCTTTCTCTATTTTAAACAATCCTGTAGTATGATTTTGATCTATGCCAGAGGAAAAAAAAGGCTCCTTTTTATAGTTTTCATCTCTAGCTTTAACAAATTAACAAAAGCTGGCATAGATGGTAATCAGCCTGCCTTGGTCCACTCTGACCCCCAAATCTTTTTTGGTGGACCCTGGGCCTGGCCAATCGATTCACCGTTTCCGGTAAGGCTGAACTTCACTTTCAGTTGTCACTCAGTCTCATGCAGACCCCAAATGGTTCTAATATGTATTTGAGTCAGCCTAATTTCCTTTTGACCTCTCAAAAAAAGCCCAATGCCCAAAGACAACCTCAAAGGGGAAAAGCTTTGACAGGGCAGTTCCTTCTCCCTGCAGGGACCTGACATCTCCCCGGGACAGGGAGGCTGCAGCCACAGGCTATGAGGCCTGATGGGTTGCTGAGTGCACCAGGCAGGAGCATGTACCGGCCCCAAGGGGACCCACTTACTTCTGGGTTCTCGGGGTCCGTCCACTGTGATTTTGATGGCTCTGTGGTAGGTGGCTACTTGCGGGGGGTTTGTGAACACCGTGATGGTCAGAGTGAAGCTCTTCCCTGTTGGGACACAAAGCAGAAGAAGAATGAGGGGTGGCCTGAATATGTCTGCGGGGCAATTGTCATTCAGGGGCTCTCTCCAGCCCTCCAGCTGGGGAGGCCACGGCGCTTCAGCCCAGGCGAGGTCCCCTGAATTCGAACCCAGATCTGCCCTGCATGCCTCTGCAACAGCCCAGGTGCTGCCCTGCCCTTAGCTGTAGGACCTTCATTCATCACCTTTCAGCAACCTGGGATCAGGGCGTGAGTTTACCTTCTTGAAGGCAAGACTGCAGGGAATCACACAGACTGGCAGCGATCCGTCCCTATCCCTCAGCCTCCACACACCCCAACACCCTTCCCAAAGATTCACAAAATCTGGGCAAAGAGGAAAAAATGAAACTACATCTATCTCCCACCCCACCCCGCCTTTTTTTTTTTTTTTTTTGTACCAAGAATGGAACCCAGGGCACTTCTCCACTGAGCCACATCCCCTGCCCTTCTTATTTATTTATTTATTTTTTTAAATTTTGAGACAAGGTCTCACTAAGTTGCTTCAGGCCTTGCTAAATTGCTGAGGCTGGCTTTGACTTTGTGATCCTCCTGCCTCAGCCTCCAGAGCTGCTGGGATTACAACTTGTGCCACCGTGCCCGCCCCCCATCTTTTTCTCTTTTTGCATGTCTCAGGATTAGAAGAGATAGCATTTCTAAATCTAAAGCATATGCCAAATTAGAGCGACTCTTTTTAAAACATTAATTGCTGGTTGATTTTAAATTTTATTTGTGAATACCAGATGTCACCAGAGACACTCATGGGATTATCTAGGATGAAATTTATGGCCAATAAATGGGCCTGAGGATATGTAAGTGAGAGACTAAGGTCCAGCGAGTGCTATTAGAATAAACGTGCGTGTGGAGCGCCTAGTCAGTATCTTACAGTACTTACGAAGGGGGAGCGCTTCTTCACTGCCTGTATTTAATAATTTAAACAATCCTCAGCCAGATGACTTCGGGAACGGATTCTGACAAATTCCTAGACCTGGACCTCTTTGGCCTCCGTGCCCTTACCTGGAAGATGGGTAGCTAAAACTTTCCCTACCTTCTGGAGTTTGGGGGGAGGATAAAGGTCCTAAAGTCAGTGAAACCACGAGAACAGTATCAGGCACCAAGGTGCGTGTGCTGATCACGTCTCTTATGGTTTTCCCCGAGTTCTATCACGGCAGCCTAATATTTGACAACGTGTGACCTCCAGTCCCATACCTAAATGCAGTCCCTCGATTAGCACGATTTCCCTTGATCAGGCAGCGTGAAATGAGACCCAGACTACATGAAGAAACTCAAACCGTGCCCATCCACTCCCTCATCTGCCCCCTCGTTTACCATTTTACAAGTCAACCTCTCTTCCTCCCCCGGGTGGAAAGGATGGAATATTTTCCATTGTCATGCACGTTTTCCCAGGAAGGCAGGCCATGGAAAAGTGCTCAGTGAGAACGAGATCTCTGATCACAGCAAACCAAGGAGACCTCCGCGGCCAATCCTGCAGTCCAGGGTAAAGAGCTGAGCAAGAGACGGGGACCTGCTGGAGCTCTTCAGGGTCACGTCTCAGGAGCAGGCAAGCATGCTTTCTGGGGCTGGCACATGGTGGCCAGGAGACCCTGTGCCTGGGCTGCTCCCCCTCAGCTGCCTTCTCCTCTGGAAGAGTCTCATCCGGCTTCAGAGCTCTGCCATCACTGGACAGAAGTCACCAGGTGACACTCTGGCTGGTCTCCTGCCCTGACATCCAGCTGCCATGGAGGAATGGATAGAAGAGGCCCAGCGAGGAGGCGCGGTGATGGGGAGGCAGGGGCTGAGGCTCATTGCTGGGCTCTGGTTGGCTGAGCAGAGGCCAAGAATGACAGAGCTGTAGGGTTGGGACAACGGCATCCACCTGCTCTGCTCTGCATCAGCACCTTTTCCACAGGCCTCAAGGTCAGTTCACCTGCTCGCCAAGAACCCTGGAGGTCATTCCTGCATCATCAGGACGGAACCCTTGCAGCCAGCTTCTGGACTCTTCTAGGAGGCCCCTGGGGGTCTTTGCTCCCCTTCAATTCACCAGCTGTCCAGAGGTGTGGCTTGAGACCTCCTGCCTTCAAAGTCCAGCTGGTCATCAGCTGCCAGGTTTTCGGGTGGCCTTCCTTGAGGGCGACAGTTTGCTCTGTGGCTGTTTCCAGCAGCCTCATGAATCTGTCTTCACCTTCACTTAAGCAGGACGTGGGGATGCTGGGGCTTGTAGCTCTCTAGGTCGGAGCTCCCAGGAGACAGGGACCCATTCTGCACCTGCCAGGCATCCCTCCAAGAGAGGCGGGAAAGGAGGACATGGGAAGGACTGCCAGGAGGGAGATGGGGACTCCAGCAATGACAGAGACTTCCCCAGTCCTGAGAAGTCCTAGGGGCGTGTTGGGGATGGACATCTGGAGAGCAGGAGCTGGCTCCTGCACTGTTAGGTCTCCCAGAGCTCAGCTCTGACCTGCACGCTGAGGAGGGCAGTGGGTGCCCGCCATGCCCTCCAGCTGCGACATTCTGAGCTCAGCCACGCAGGGTGCCCATCACTACATGGAGGCCCAAGGACACCCCATGGGCTTTCCTGGTGTCACTCACGGCTTCGGCATTTCATAGACTTCACCCGGGCAGCTGTGGTGGCTACCACATCCAGGTGGCTGAAAGTGACAGACGTGTATTTGCTCACACAGTCACAACAAGGTGTGAGCAGGGCTCTGCTTCCTTCCCAGGCTCCAGGAGGACCCTCCCTGCCTCCTTCTGCTTCTGGTGGCCGCAGTAGTCTATGACCTGCAGCCTCCGAGGTCCAGTCACTGCCTCCCTTGCCACATGGCCGCCTTCCTGCTCTGTCCCCATCTCTCTCTCCTTACCAGCACAATCTTCATGGCCTCGGGGCCGCCCCAATCCAGGGTAACCTCACCTTAGCTTGCTACATCTGTAAAGTTTCTATTTCTAAATAAACACACTTTGAGACTCCAGATGGACGCAGAGTTTTCGGCAACACTGTTTGACTGGGTATGAACTGTCAGAGGAGTTCAGTTTTGTCCCCTCAAACAGTCCTGCTTCTATGGTGGTCCTCCCATGACTATCCCATCCACAATTTCCTAAATGACACCTAAGAATGTGTGTGTTCATAATATTGGCATTTTTAGGTCTGTGTAGAACTTAGAAATTTTCAAACATTCGCCCACATGCAATTTCATTTGGTATTCACAACATCCTCATGAAATGAACAGGATAGACTTTATTGCTCTTAATTAACAGGTAGCAAAGCTAAGACTCAGAGAGGTTAAGTAATTTTCTGAAAGTCACACAGCTGCTGCATACAGCAGAACCCCCAAGCTTTATGTTCTTTGTGCTATCGTCACTGGTTTTTATAAATCTCTACCTGCACACTCTCTGGTGCCAGGACAAGGAACCCAAACTCACTGTACTCCACCACTGTTCCAAAAAGCAGCAATTGTCCTGCTGACTCTACAAACCTGTCCTTGACAGTTAACTGTAAACCTGTGTTAGGGCTGAAAAGCAGATTCTTTGGGGGGATGAATTTGGGCTTCCAGCTGCTGAATTTCTACGAGGAACCCTGGGTAACCACAGAGCCTACGGAGGAGGGAAATTCAACCAGAGAGGATTTGCAAAATCATCGCTCATCGTCCTAAGACTTCATACTATGAGCCTGCCATCCTATGTGTGGTCACGCGGTTCCGCAGTTCACCCAGCAGGTGATCTTAGCCTTCCCCACCTTGAGCTCCATCTGTAGCTGAGTAGGCGCAAGGACATCTGCTTATTATCTTGCAGACAGGATGACTGTTTGCTCATAGGCCACTGTGACGTCTCCACGGGGTGAAAACCCTGCCTTCCACTTCCTGCGGATTCTCCGGGCCAGACCTGGCATGCTCTTGACAATGGGCCCCAGGTAGCCACTGGGCACAACTGCTTGCTGCTCGGAGCCGCAGGGGCCATGCTCTCGGCCCCTGGCTGCTGAGACAGCCCTTCTTGGCCCACACCTGCAGAAGTGGGAGCTGCAGCCCGGAGCACACATATCATTAGCCAAATTCCCTCATTAAAGTGACCTATGGGCCTGGTATTTCAAGTGCGTGGGTGTGGGGAGTGAGAGACTCTCAAGTGTTTTTCTCAGCAAGCTGTGGCCAGAGCAGCAAGAAGCAGAGAGCAGAGACAGACTGCAAAACAGTAGCCGGCACCAGCTCTGCAGGATGGAGGGCCGCGTGCCCAGGCTGCCCAGGGAGAACCCACATCTGTGTCCACCATGCAGCGGATGCCCCTAAGCTCCCAGATGCACTCACAGGCCGTGGCCCCATGGCACCAACATGGCCAGCGTGCAGATGGCCCCAAGGCTGCACCTGTGGGTGCTGCTCAAGAGCTGAGCCCTTGGCCCAAGAGGCAAACTACAGGCCATGGGGCCGGTGGGAGGCTGCAGGAGCCTGGATAACGCAGCAGCTGCTGTTCCGGCCAGCTGTACTCCAAAAGGACTGCTACTGAGAAGCACCAACGCTGGGACTGAACAAGCAGGTGCAAGAAGCTACAGAGGAGAGAAGAGACCAACGCTTGCCTGTCCAGTCCTGTGGAGGTGGCAACACAGGGTGACAGCTAACACTGCAGACTCTCGAGTTGACCCTCCTTTGTTCAAAGATCCCAGCTTTGCCACTTGCTGCTGTATGGCCTCGGACCAAGTCACCTACCCTCTCTGGAGCCCCAGCTTTGTCATCCGTAAGATGGAAGATATCAACAGCCCTTCCATCTCACAGGCTCGTTATGCAGGTCACATGAGCAGTGCATACAGAAGCAGGGCACCGAGCAAGCTTGTGAAAAACACTGGGAAAATTATCAAAGACACGGCAAATGTTATTCCACAGACAGGAGCGGCGAGAGATGGCAGGACGAGGAGTGGGATGAACGGCTGGGCACGTCGGATGTGTGCGTGTGTGATCAGCAGGTGATGGAGCTGCTCCCAAGCCCGAGTTCAACTCCAACTTCAAGTTCAAGTTCACTTCTGCCTCGCCAGCTGGCAGCCTTTATAAGGTGCAACATAAGCAAGCCAGACCACGGCAACAAGTGTCGTCTCCCTTGACGCCAGTGTGTCCATCCAAATGGCAGGGCAAAATACGAGCTGCTTTATTTAGTTGGGGAAGAAGGTCACGGGGTGAGCCTGCCTGGACACTTGCTGCTGGAGGCCCCGGGTCTGGGCTAAATGGTGAAGGCTGAGGGCCAACTGCGCTCTTATGAGGCCAGGGCTGACCCTGAAGTTCTGCACGGCTGCACGCACTCCACTCCTCACCACATCTGCAAAGTGGCTCAGAACTGTTACAAGTGTGTACCCTGCTCCCCCAAAAAGCCCATGGTGGGGAGTAAAACATCCGGGGAAACTGAGGCAAGGACCTGGGAAACTCGGAGCCCATTCCTGCTGGACAAGTGCACACACTCTGTATTTAAAGGTTGGGACCCCTTCAAGTGACAGCAGGGGCCCCTGTGCCACTGGCTCTCGGATGGACTGTTGATCTCTGGAGAAGGCTGGGACCAGTGAGGCATCTTCTCCTTTTGAGGGCAGTGCTGGGGGTGTGGAATCTGCCCTGTGTCAAGGAAAGGAAGGCATCAAGCAAATGCTCTGCCTCCCCTGGGCTCGGACTCCTTAAAAAGCACGATTTTAACATTTTCCATTTGCTTGTGTCTCTCTGCGGGAAAGCCGGCTGCACTCACAAACAACCAAGACCGCAAGAAAGGAAAAATAGATTAAAAAATAAACGCAACTCTTGAAAATCAAGAGAGCCAGGGAGGGCTCAAAGTCAGCTCTATAAATGTAGGAAATCCCCCAAAATTCTGAAAGGTTGCAGGAAGAATTCTCCTTCGACTATAGATTACTCCAGATCTAATTTTGATCACAGACAGCGCCATGTTACAATTAACGGACCGTTGGATTCCAGGGGTAATCTGCATTTTGGAGTGTTTTCCACAACGCACTTTTCCACTGGAACAGTCTAACGAAATTCATGCATCCATGTCTCTTCCATTTCCTTACCCAAACACCACCATTTCTGACAGTGGAGCTGTGTAATTAATTTATTTGAGGATTTATGATCAGGGAACAAATCCTTCAACTTGCACAAATCTCTTGGTTGCTCAAAATTGAACTGAATTAAGATGTCAGTGTTTACCCTTTGGGGTGCAAACACCCCACGTGTGCAGTGGCACCTCAGTCCAGATGGGCAGAATGTGGACTAGAGGCCCAGGTTTGGCACAGGAACAAGGCTCCAATGCCAGGGGCTTAAAATAGAGAACGAGGTTTTCCATAGAAATAGCACTCGTATGGAACGGTGGGTCATTTGAAAAATAGCCATTTTCCTTGGAGAAAATCAAAGCCAAGCGAAGCATTTTCTCCCCTGAAGTTCTATGGAGTTGAGATGGCTGAGGACGGGGCCACACTGGATTCATCTCTGTATCATCCGCTAAACAAAAAAGACTGATAAATGAATCAAAGAATCGCTTTGTCAGCTTTCACTGGGCAGCTGGCTCTTTCTGATGGGACAGAGCTGCTTTCCTTTTAGAGGCAAGGAGAGCTCAGACTTAAACAGGAATACATGGGCAAGACCGTTCCTTCCAGAGGGACACAGTGGGGTCCCATGAGTCCACACCAGAAGGCTCTGCATCCAGGGGTCAACCACAGATCAAAAATGTTCAGGAAGAAGACACGGCACCTGTACCGAACCTGGATGGACCTTTCCCTGTCATTAGTCCATAAATGACATGGAATAACAGCTATTTATATAGCTCTGCCTTGTATCAGGTATCATATGTAGTTTAGGCATGGCTTAAAGTACATGGGGGAGCTGGGCATGGTGCCGCATGCCTGTAATCCCAGTGACTCAGGAGGCACAGGCAGGAAGATCACAAGTTTGAGGCCAGTCTGGAGAACTTAGGGAGACCCTGTCTCAAAATAAAATGACTGGAGGTGTAACTTAGTGGAGCATGCCCGGGTTCGATACCCAGGCCCCTGCACACACATAAAATATAATAATAACAACAGCTCCCCAAAGCCCCCAATGCTCTCCTGCACTTTCTACACTGCCTTTCCCCAGGCTTCATTCCCTTCACATCTTCCTTATTATTTTGGGGTCGCAGTTCCCCTGCGTCTCAGCTGAGTCACCCACCTTTAGCCTGAATAGGTCCAGACCATGAATTCACAGAGCTCTGCAGGCCAACGCCACCCCTGCTGCTCTGTCCCTCCATCTGGGACAGCCTCTGCTTGGCACACCCGACTCCCCGGGCTCCACTCGTCCACCAGCTGTGTACTCCAGCCAGGGCCAGGCAGGACAGGGGCTCACCTGACCTCCCGGGTTGGCCGACGCCCCAGCCTGTGTGTGCCCAGAGCCCAGAGCTCGAGCGCACAGTCCACACCACCTGCAGTGTAGCAGGGAGGCAGCCTTGGGGCTTCAGATCCTGGGCACCCACTGCTGAGGTAGGAGGACGGCCCGGTAGATGAGCCTGACAGGGTGGGAAGGGACCTCCAGGCCACGCTGAGGTGCAAGCTGAGTTCGTGGTACAGCAACTTTTAGCAGATGTGGTGTTTGTGAACTGAATAGACACGAGTCCATCCCTGGATCCTTCTTGATGCACCCTAGAACCCTGCAAAAGCCCTTTCCTTTCTCCAAACTGCAAGTCTGTCTCTGCTTTGCACCTGGTGAGAGCATTTCACCTGTTGGTGCTCTCCACGTCATGGGGATCGGTTCAGATTCCCAGTGTGCATTTCAAGGCCCCACCGTCCCCAAGGCCCCCTGAGCTGGCCACCAGGCCAGGTGTTCCCACCTCCTCTCCACATTCTTTGCTGGATGCCTCTACCTGAATAGCTTCCTCGTCACCTGCAGGTCTCAGTAAAGGCGACAAATTGTCTCGGGAGACCCTTCCCCAGATCATGCACCCATGCCCACCTGCTCTTGCCACACCTGCCCTTTGCCCTCGTTCTGTCCACTCAAAACCACGATGGCCTGCTTGGCCTACTAGTCCCCGAAGGCTGTGACTTCCGCTCAGCTGAATTTTGTTTCTCCAGTGCTAACCCACAGCGCCTAACCCACATGGATGACAGGATGGAGGCAGGAAGGAAGGCCCTCCCTCAAAGACTAGGGGGACAGTTAGGACAAAACAGAAACAGACACCCTATTTCAAATTACCGCAGCGCACGCTTATAATAATTATTAGGCACACATTTACCTACGGGAGCTGCCTCTCAGGCTGGCTCACTCCACCAGGTCCATAATATAAACCCCGAGCCACGAAGGGGTGGACGGCGGAAAACTGCACCATTCCCAACTGCTGTGGCGAGATGCATGCTGCCTCCAAGCAGTGCCCTTCTTTCCTCCCTCAGTGACTGTCACTGTAGAGGGAAACGGTGACAGGGCGAGCCCTAGCTCTTCTTCCTGTCTGTTACTTGCATGCAGTCTCACTTCGCCCCTGCTAACAACCTTGCCAGGTCTGGATGAAAGGCACATCACCTATTGTACAGAAGGGGAGACTGAGGCCCCAAGGAGCTGCAAAAACTCATCCACCTAGACCAGCAAGGAGCAGGTCCCTGGTTGATGCTGTTGCTTGCCAAGAGCTCACAGCTGTCACTGTACGCCCCAGAGTGAGCGTCACTGTGGAAATAAGCCCGCAGGAAAGCCTACATTTTCATAGGACACGTTACCTGCCTAAGACCCGCAGAATTATCCCCGAATAGACGTGTGTTTCTATGCGGTTATTATGGATCAGAGGAATGTTAAATGGGACACACTGGCCTTAGTCTAGAGCCCAGGGATTTGGCCAGAATGCAAGACGACCGTGAAGTAAGATCCCAGTGAACAGTTGATCAATCAGGTCTCAGACTGATAATGTGACCACAGGAGAAGAATGTGTATGGGCATTCACCTGCCATTTAGGAAAACGCTCAGATGCAATTTTATGACTGGCTTCTGGGGCAGCAGCCAGTGTGACCTGAAGTCCGGTCCCTGGCAAGCTGTGGGGACACTACCATAAAAATTCCCCTCCACTTGGGTGCAGGCAGCAATTACGGCTCAGGAAGAATGTGACAGTGCTGGGTGCCAGCCTCCGCAGCCCAGCAACGGGACAAAGGAATCATTCTGCTTCGTTGTTAAAAACGCAATGTTTATTGTTAAAATATGATCAGGAATTAGAAGGGGCATTATGAATCATAAATATTTGCATGCCATTAAAGTTTGGACAAAAGAGTTGGAAAGGCTAAGTTGGGAGGACTTCTTTTCCCATGAAAAACAGTGCCTCATATTACAGTGCATATTCAATTTCATCTCTTCCATTGCTAATCTGAAATCTCAGTGCCTGCTGAGTAATAACCCTTTCGGGACCTCAGAACTCCATGGGGCCGAGGAATAAGGAGACTTGACAGTGTTCCCTCCAAAAACTCATCCACCTAGACCAGCAAGGAGCAAGCCACTGGTTGCTGCTGTTGCTTGCTACGAGCCCACAGCTGTCACTGTCCGCTCCAGAGTGAGCACCACTGTGGAAATAAGCCTGAGCCTCTGTTTACTGCAGGCCATTCATCCTCAGTGCACCTCTGGCAGAATCGGGCTTGGACAAGCTGCTCTCGTTCATGGTCACATACTCTTTTGTTTAGAGAGAGAGGGAGAGAATCAATTTTGTTTATTTTTCCATCTGGTCTTTGATTCTCTGACACTTAGTTGTGTGCGTGGTGCTGGGGTTTGAACCCGGGTCCTTGTGCATGCCAGGCAAGCGCTCCAACCGCTGAGCCCCACTGTTCCAGCCGCCATGGTCACATACTTTTAAGCCAGTGGTTTCCACTTACAGGCAGGCCTCCCCACTCCCCAGGGGCCACTTGGCAATGCCTGCAGACATTTCTGGTTGTCACAGCTGGGAAGGTGGTGGCAGCCGGATAGAGGCCAGGGATGCTGCCAAATTTTCAACCACTCGCAGGATGTCCCCGCATGGCAGAGAATGACCAGGTTGAAGTGTCAGCAGAGGCTGAGTTGAGCCTGCTTCCTCCTGGAGAAGCACCCAGTGGAGCCTGTGTACGGCTCACTTCTTGCCTGGGGTAAGAGAGTGCTGGCAGTCATCCATACGCAGATGTTTCATGAGTGTCCCCCTTGTCCAGCTTGGACCTCATTGTGAAGATTTCACTCAGTGCTTCTCTGAGTATTGGCTGTGTCTTTTGTTTTTTGGGCTGTTCTTGCCGGTCCCCACTCCAGGGGCTCTCTAGCACATCTTTGCTTCTTCCCCACAGTGCTGGGGTCTCGGTGACCACTGCACTGTCCCCTCACACACCACAGATGTCCTGGAACATTCCTCACAATGACCTTCACTCCCAGGTCCATCTAAACAACACGTGTGGCATGTGAGCTCCAGGCAGTGCCCGGCTGGGTCACCGTGGGAACTCCCACTTGGACAAACTCTTCCTAGTCACAAATGACTTGACACACAACCGATCTCTCTGCCAAATCAGGAGCTGTGGCTGTCCTGTGGGGAGCTCTAAGGAAGTGAGAAGGCAGAGTCTCCATGTTGAGTTGCAGCAAGCCAGTGAACAGAAGGACAAGAGGACGGCCACTTCCTTACTCAGGACATCCATCCTATGGCAGGAGAACACCCGGAGGAGTGTGACAGACTTCTAGCTTTTGAACCATCTTTCCCTGAATCTCAGGATGTGAAACAGGTGACAGTCAACTAACCCATGGCTGAGGTGAGAGGAAACTCCAGCAGCTCCCAGCCACGCTACTGCCTGGGAGCCTGAACCCAGCCTGTGGGCCGCAGACCTGGCTGTCCTCAGTCGGCCCAGCGAGTCGGGCTCCTCTCTTCTCCCAGGCCCTGCCTCTGTTTCTATTGCAGATGCACAAACAGAGCCCTCTGGGGAGCGGGGGGCTCTGTGGATGACGATGAGCAGGGCCTTGCTTCTTAAATCTAGTCAGCGCTGCCCATCACAATGATTGATGCTCCTGGATCAGTGGACCTGGGGCCCCTTGAATGAAACATTCAGGGATGGGCATGGAGGAGCCAGCAGCGTATTTTATTACTTCTGCCATCTCTGTGGATGTGCACTTGTGTGACCTCCACCAGGGAGTGGCCGCAGTGGGGAGGCTCCTCAGAAGAGTGGTCCCTGATGTGTGGATCAGCACACAGCTCTGATGCACGATGCTGGGTGGGAGACTGACAGATGGTGCACAATTCTATGCACACTGAATACTGCTATGTTTTCATTTGTTAAGTTTCTTACATTCAGCGATACTCTCTAATTTCATTTCTTATTACATGCAAAATTTTATTTTTTTGGCACCAGGGATTGAACCCAGAGGTGCTTAACCACTGAACCACATCCCCAGTAATTTTTATTTTTTATTTTGGGACAGGGTCTGGCTAAGTTGCCAAGGTTGGCTTTGAACTTGTGATCCTCCTGCCTCAGGCTCCTGAGCTGCTGGGATTACTGGCATGTGCCATTGTACCCAGCTGTGTATAAACTTTTTAAACTGTTTTTCACGAATTTTGTGGGGAGGTAGAAGTGGTAGGGAAGAGGGATGAAGGAAACAAGACCGCTTAAGAATGTCACAGTGTTAGATCTGAGCTCGCTGCTCTTAGCACGACTGGCGTTTTGGATTAGGATTTTGTTTGAGGAACCTGTCCTGCACACAGTAGGATGTTTAGCAGACCCCTGGTCTCTACCACTAGAAGCCAGAAGCATTTCCCAACCCGCATATGTGAAAACCAAAAATGTCTTGCAGTTATCACCAAACGTCCTCTAGGGGTCAAGTCCCCACAGTTGAAAACCACAGCTGGAAAAGGACAGTATCCTCAAAATTCATGAGCAGAGTGACAGATAAGATACTGCTGTGACCTCCCCATGGCTTCAAATAGAAGGATGAAAGCAAAACATTTCTTGTAGGTTCTTGAGACACCAGTGGAAGAGGCAGAGGAAGCCTTATTAATGATATAAGTGGACAGTGCCTTGTTAACGATAGATGGATAGGCAGATGCCTGATACAGACTAATGGCACACAATGATTTCAAATCGAAAGAAGAAACACAGCTCAAAGTCCTAAAACCAATGGCTTGGGTCACCTGGAGCATTTTCACCTCCAAACATGCCCCCTGCCTTGTCTGCTGGCACATGGATGGCTGGTGGCACTTGAGCCACCCGAACAGCTGCACATCACCTTTGTTTGCTTAAGGTGACTCTAGAGAGCCCCACACCTCTGCCAGCCATGCCCCCTCCCTGGCCAGCACCTCCCTGGGTCAGGTGGTGGGAGGTGGTGTGGCTGGGCAGTGGGGGCTGCCCATGCATCCGAGATGATGGTCTTAAATCTCATGGTAAAAGCAGGCAGTAATCTAAGTTGCAAAATAAACAGGAAGTTTGCTTCCGTCTTCTTTGGGAAAAACACAGTTTAAGTGGTTCCTAAATGAATGCTTCCTCACCGAGGAAACCTACTTGACTCTCAAGGCTGAATGGCATGCGGCTTTTGGAGGAGGTGGCTGGCATTCCCACACAAGTTACAGGTCCCCCAACTCCCTGGAGGGAATTTGGTGACAGTAAATGAAGCTCCTGAATGGTATGTAGGCTGAGAGAGCTGGGACAAGGTGTGGGCTTCCCAAATCTGAGCAGTGCTGAGCGCGTGCCGTTCTTCAGACAGAAATATACCTCTGCTATATGAGTGACCCACAAGGGAAGCAGCCCCACCAGGGAGGCACCGCCTGAAACCGATGCATGCGACTGATAGACACAACCACCACGGGTGGGATTCATCAGCCCCCAACTTGCCAGGAAGACAACAAAACTGGCACATTGGGACAGAATCCCAGGCAGCTCATGAAACCCCCTCTGCTATTAATTTCTATTAATTCTTTATCTGGGCTGAAACTGAGAAGTGTCATCAGCATGGGTTTAGTCCTCAAAGACGTTTTGGTCCAAGAAATCTCACGTGGGAAATAAGGCACCCCCCTATACACACACCACTGGCTGAGGGTCCAACAGAGACTTCAAGGCCACAGGATCACTGCACATGGACAGTCCAGCTGGCCCTCTGCATCCAAAGATTCAACCAACCACAGATCAAAACTATTTGGGGAAAAAACCTGCATCTATACCGAACACACGCAGACTTTTTCTTGTCATTGCTGCTAAGCAATACAGTGTAAGAACTATTTACATGGCACAGACGTTGAATTTGGGATGAGAAGGAGTCTGGAGGTAGTTTAAAGTATATCGCAGGATATGGATAGGTTCTATGCAAATGCTACACTACTGATATAAAGGACTTGAGCATCTGCAGATTTCGGTATCCAAGGGGGTTGTCCTGGGGTCCAGCTCCACAGATACAGAGGTGCGACTATGCCCGTTATTCACAAACACGCCCTTGCTGACCTAAACTTGCTTTATAAACATCAGCAGAGAGAGAGCGAGCAGTCATCAGACATTACACCATCTCTCTGTTTCAACAAGTAATTTTTCTTTAAAACTGAAAAAAAAATCCAGGAATACAGAATATGTTCTTCCATAACCAGAGTCCTCCACCCTCCCTCGCCCCTCGCCAACCAGCACAAAAAGAAAATACAAAACTGATTTATTAGAACCAGAGCTGTGTTGCAGCCGCTGGCTGGGCCACTGTTTATGTCTCTAATGCTTGCTGCCGAAACAGGAAGCTCTAAAAATCACTCAACCATTACTTCTCTCCGAGGCACTTTCTGATTGATAGTCTTCTGTCCTGACCAAAGAGAACTGGCTCCACCAAGCTGGCTGGTGAGGAAGGGGTCGAGGGCGGGTGGAGAGAACAGCTTCTGCCCATCAAGGAAAAAATACTGCTCATACAAATAACCTCAATTAAGAAAAGCTGTCCGACACCATCGGCAATGGCTGGCACTTCATAAAATCAGCAAGAAGACCATGAAGGGATAAATTGTGACACTGTTTGTTCCAGGCCCAAGTTTGCAAGTAAGGTTTTCTCTGGTGCTTGCCATGGCTGGGCCAGGTTTTGAGCAGGACAGGGAACAATGTGCTTGAAGAAAGTGTTGCTCCTCTTTTATTGGCGAATGCAAGAGAGGGTGAGAAACCTGATCTCTGGAGATGAATTCGACATCAGATCACAGATGCAAGCTTGTGGCCTGCCACCGAGAGGAAGTATTTGCCAGGGCTGGCTGAGGCTTGCTCTATCAGAAGTGGGTCTTTTTTTCCAACCTCATTTGTTCACAGTTAAATCTCAAGAAAGCAGATTTCAATCTATATGCAATTTTAAAGTGCAGATCAATAACAATAAAGGGAAAAAAAAGGCAGGGGGAGAAGTGAGACACCAGGTTTTAACATGACTGGCATCTTCTCCCATTCTCTCCAGGAGATCTGATTGCCAGCTTGCATGAGAAGGTTATCTGTGGAACATCTCTGGCCTTGGCAGATGAATTTTTTCCTTTCCTGTTATATGAATCTGTGATGTAGTAGAGAATGACTCAGATCCTATGATAATATTCCGAGTCATTCAGACCATCTCTCAGTAAAAGCCACTAGAGAAGGCCTTGTCTGTCATTGAGAACATCGGTACAGCTCACCATTTCCCAACACAGCTTCTCTTCCTCACCACCACAGTCTGCCACTCATCCGCAACACCCTGTCTCCACAGTGTGTCCCAAATAATGTACAACAACTTCACAATGTAAATTCCTTCTGTAACCAACTTCGCACAAATATGAAGCAGCCCAGGCGGTGACAGGATGTGGGGTACCATCCATAGCGAGAGCACAATGAAGGAGTTTGGCCTTATACAAGCATCAGGAAAGGGTCCTATTTTGAAAGTGGGCAAGGTTAAAGTTGCCAGTGAGGTCAACATCAACATCAACACCAAGAAGTGAAACCGGGTCCTGACAGGCTGCAGAACACTCCCTTCCCAGGAACAGGCCTGGAATTCCCACTGGGGCCCTGCAGCCCAGGGCTGGAGCATGCAGGACTGAACCCCCTGGGGTGTCAGCAGTGACTGGATGGGCCCCTTCCCCTTCACAGGAGGTTACAGGTTACCTTCAAGCACTGCAGGTGGCCATGCAAAGGCCTGGATGGGCAGCCCCAAGCAGCATCTATTTATTTCTGATCCTACTAACCAGGTCTGCCCCTATAACAAAAGCAGGCTATGACCATAACAGCACAAGAGGGCAAAGGTATGTTCACCTCATTTTTTTTTTTTTTCACTTTACAGGTATCTACCACGTGAAACATAATTCTAGGCTGACCCAACTGGGGTCATGCAAAGCTTTAAATTCACAGATTCCTGGCCTGGCATCTGTGGATTCCCAGAAACTTTACAAAACAAACTCCAGAAGCTCTGGAAACTTAGAATTGTACAGGAAATATTGTACACATGTGCGTATTTTTCCTCCTTGGTAAAAGTCTTCCAAAGGATTTTCAAAATTACATATGACATTTTCAAAATCACATTCTTAGGAAAAAAAAACCCAGAACAAAATCTGCAGGGAATTCTCTTCTCCTGTTTAAAACGTGGCTGATTATACAGTATCGTAGATTTCTTGTTTGGGTCTAAAATGAAATAACTAGAGCAGCATTCGCGGACAGATCGATTTCCTTCCAGCTGATTAAATACACCAACAGGGACAAAGCACTCACAGATGTCATTACTACAATTTCTTAGATGTCTACCTGAAGCCATGACACACTTACTTGGAATTTTGAACCCAGTGGTAGCATTTGCGTTAAATGCAGGTGTAAACTTTAGCATTTGTATTAAATGCAGGCATAAAGTTATGGAAACTGCTGGGTTCATTCATCTCACTAAAGAGAATTCATTTTGACCCTGAACTTGAGATTTTCTGGAGGTGACTGATAGTCCCAGGTCATGTGGTTGAAATGTGCATTGTTCGGAACAACCAACTGTATGCTCTCTTAATCACTGGAGCTCAGTGGACTTCCCAGAGCCCCTGACTCCCTCTCCTGGGCACAGCTATCTCTAATTCCTTTGCAAAGGTTGTCAATTTACATGGAGATACGGAATCACAGGAAGAAACATTCCAAGGCTGAGACAGAACCTGAACAAGATTTAAACTGCCAGGGAGAAAAAGGAGGAAATGAAGGAAGAGGAAGAAGGCTGGGGCTGCTGAGGCCTTCACCCATATTTTTAGGGGCCAGCGTAGTCAGCAGGGCCGTAGAAGCCGGACAGGCAGGTTTTCCCAGTTACAGGCTGAACCCGAGGTTAGGAGTTGTGATTTTGGACTTCAGCCAGCGCCCAGACAGATCAGTTTTGTAGAACAGAGAAAAACCCTTCCATGTGTAATCTCTGGCAATTTCTATGAGGTTTATGATCCCTAGGGTCTGGCAGCTGGTAAAAGAAAGGGAACATCTTTTCCTACCGTTAATGCTGCACTAAGTCCCTGGTCCCTTTAGGAATTCATTAGATGAGGAGCTTTAGACAGAATTCGAAGTTGGTATTGAAATGTGTGAATGAGCCAATGGCCAGGATTTCTGGGCCACTACGGAGTGCATCCAGGTCAAAGGCATATTTTCAAAAGCAGCAAATGAAACAACAGATAGTTTTAAGATCACTTACTAAAACTTAATGAAACTTTTAAAGGATAAGATTCAGTGAGGAAGATTAAGACTAATTGTCAAAATTAGTGAGAATCCTCTGCTCTCTTTCGAATGGGAAGCCAATCGCAAAAAGAAAAATTAAATTTAAAAAAAGAAGAAAAGTCTGACAGGCTTTGATGTTGACACAGGCTAAAAAGAGCAAAATCAAATTGCATGTTACAATGAGGGAGGGAGATCATGAGACAAAGTCAAACGGGGCCTCTTGACAGCTCATTCACCTCAAAGCAATGGCAGCCCCCACAAAAAAAAATATCACTCAAGACCAACATTATACATGCTAACCGTAACTGGGTCAAGCATTCAATTAGGTTCCTGTATTTCTGATTAGTTATTATCACTCATGGGAAGGAGGGTCCATTCAAAGCAAATATTGTCTATTTTATAGAATTAATTTTTTTTCATTGCAGGGTACGAGAAGACAGCCCAGCTTTGGCTGTAGTTATTTTACTTTGGGGGATTTATGCAAACTCAAGGGCAAACTGGCACAAATCAGGCAGCCAAGCTCAAACAATCCACGCCTTCGGGAAACAGTTCACTGTTACCCAAGTAAACGCAAGCACCTATTAGTCACCCACTCAAAACAGAAATAGCCAATGAGGGATAAGAGATCAGCCCTCACCACCAGAAAAATAAGCACGCTGCTTTCAAAACATCCTTCTCTATTATCGCCGACTTACGGCACACTGACAGAAAGCCACCATTGAGCTCCTTATGGGAAAATGTCACTGACGTGGGCCACTAAGTAGCTTTCAAAACTTTTATAACCCAAATCTGACACACAGCCCCACATTGATGCATATCTTGATAATAATACTTTCTCTGGAAAAGCTACCAAGTGACAAGCAGCTATCGATGACTGAAAGCAGACAACCATCCGCAAGAACGGAATCGAGACTGTTAGCCAGGCAGGTGGACATGGCTTTTATTGGTTTCTCACCTACTCTGCCAGCGACTCACCCTAGGCCTTCGAAATGAGTTCTAAACACACATCTCTGAATCATAATGCGATTTCCATTTGCTGAAAGGCAGGGACTTTTAATATAACAAGTGAACCCATTTAATGACTTGTGCTTTTATATCTTATAGCATCACTCATACTTACAATAAGTGGATATAATTTTCTCTGCATTACCCTATTATTAACATAGTACTATGAGCATATATTTTCAATCATGTTATAAGTTTTTCATTTTCTCCAGCTATGATTCTATTATAAAAGTGCTCCAGACAGAAAGGGTACCAACAGCAGCCAAAAAATTCAATACAGATTTACCCCGTTTCCCTCTTCTACTAATCCAATTCCCTAAGAATGCAGATCTTTTAGTATTTTTGAGTGCCTTTATAAAGAACAAAGATTACTCCTGTAGTTGATCCTTTTATTTTCTTTTTTCTAATACAAGGACTCTTATTATTGGGCATTTATCATGTCTCTTTTATTAAAGTTGAAATAACTTTAATTCCAAAGCTTATTCTACACTATATTACAAAAGTAAGATTTTAAAAAAATTATTCTGCTTCTTCCAATTAAACTGTTATTACTTGTTCCTGTGTATAAAATATGGCTGAGGCTCTTACAACAAAGAAAAGACAATACTTGAAAACAATTGGAAACTAGAGATGATTGCACTGCGCCAAGACTTCTCTTCCTGCTTCAGTACTTTGTTACAGGGTTAAAGAAGAAAACTAATCCCACCCATACAGCTGAACTCATGCAACTTTTTCTTTACATCATCTGGTTTCTAATGTCATTGTTAGTACCTAAAATGTTGAGTGGGCCCAATCTCTCCCCCAAAATTGTTATAAGACACCGGAAAGAAATGTAAAAGGAAGGTCATATTGCCATCCATAATACTGACACTATTTCTTCTTATTTTACCTTAAAAAGGTAAGCTTGCCTCAAACTATGCTTCCATATCATACACTAGGGATCCCTTAAAACTATTTGAAGTGGTCATTTGAAACCCTGTTACTTTTCACAGATAGCACATGAATCACAAATTAAAGGCTTACATTAAACAGATTATCAATACCAGAGAGCCCCCACCTCGTAACATTAATTTCTATTATGCCTCATTTTATATTTGCTCATTTCAGTAAAATTGTGATTTTCAATGAAATTCTCATTCCACATCAGTCTTAAACCAATGTAGCAATAGAAAGCAATAATAAAACTGATTCCATTGAGAATGTCAACTTTTAAATATTTTTAAAAAGCCTGACATAGCACTACAAGAAAGACCATCGCAGCGACTGCTAGAGGTTTTGAAATTTGAGTTTGTCACAGTGTAACTGCTTTGTGTTTGACAGATACATACCTCTCCCACTCCGACCGACAAACCTGAGGTCATTGAATCTTGCAACTTGGTTCTTCATCGCTGCGGTAGCATTTCTAAGCTCGGCCGAGTAGTTTTCATCATTGCCGGCCATCACAGTGACCAGGGTGCCATCTGGAACATCCCCAAGAGCCACCACCTAGACAACAGTCAAGGGACAAACACAGACTTCAGGCATGCTATACAAACACTTGGATGTCATTTGTGTAGCAATTGTTCTAAAATAAAATGTACGTTAAATGACACCTTCTAGTTTGCAGAGAAACAATAAACATAACTGAAGCAACACAAAATAACAGTTATATTAATGGGAAGATTAGTTCTAATTCCATTATGCATAACAAAGTATACATTTTCCCCTATTGAAACACTGAATGCACCTTACAAAGCCACAGAAGGTCATATGGCATAGTTGGAACATCTCATGGATACAATCATCCTCTTAACTCCTCATATTTGAGAAACAGCACTTCTTGTGTTCGTAAATTTTTAACTTAACCCATCCTTTACTTGATCAGACCTCCTCTGACAGGCCTGAGTCCGGATTTTAAGTATTTAAACTTATTTTTGCCAAAATTAAATTCAAATTGCTGATGATTCTTGAATGACTCAAAGTGTCCTTTTTGCAGTTCATCTTTGGTACCCCTACTGGCTTTGATTATATGGAATTTCACTAGCAGTGAACTCTGGCAGGCAAAGGGAGAAAATCATAAATGTATCCTATGATTATTAATAATTGCAAAGCCAGCAGACCTCAGAGAAAAGGGGCTCCCCCCCCTTTGATCATTCTCAAATCAAGGGTAAAGCTGGGCTGCATTTTTATATCTGTGAATCCAAAAATATTTAATTACATCCTGATAGATGACTGATCTTTTATCCAAACTCAGCTGATCTTGCCCAGGAATTCCTTTAATGTAAATGAAAAGATATGGGTTTATTATTATCAGGACTATTGAAGAAAAACTATAGTAAATATTTTGATACCCAGGGAATGAAACAGGAGGAACTGCAAGATAAACTACTCCGAAAAGCATGGCCTGAAGATGTTTTGTGCAATTGTATCCATTTCTTAGCCACTGTGTGACCTTCTGGAAATGGTTTTCCTGGTCTAGACATTTATTATTGGCTTTATTTCTATTGTTTCAATTTTTTTCAAAGTGATCATAGAATTTCAAATCCAAATGTCCTGAGTTCTACTTGTTCCTAACATCTCCGATATTCCCAATGGTACTTTCTCAATCGGTAATGACATTTGTGTCATTCATTCCAATAGCATAATCATGTTCTGTGATTTTCCAACTGCTAACGGTTTAAGCATTCCCTAATCTACTGGTTTCTGCCTCCCAATTTCTTCCTAGTAACTGCTACACCATTTTTGGTGGGAATATTTTCAGTCCTCTTGTTCTGTATGTGAATAATGCTGCTAGAGATTCCTTTGTGTGATAGCAGAGTCACGTTTCTCAGCGTTCCCTGTTTGCTGGTGAGCTTAGTCATGACCCCTTTGCCATGTCCTTCAGATGACCATGTCCTGTTTTTATTCACTGTGGCTTCATCAGCTCTTGGTGCTCTAAGGAGCATAGCAGAAAATGAGCCCGTTGCTCTGGGAGGTGAAATACCTCTGATCCAAAGACCTTGCCAGGATAACCGACTCCCATGGTACTAGGTAAGTGTCTTCCTCATCTATTTTACCCAATTTGCACTGTCAAACAAGATCTGGGCCTCTTATCTCTGCTTTTAATCCTTTAATTTCAATTGTTGGACATATTTTCTATAAAGGAGATTTTAAAACACTAGTATTTATTCTCCAAGCAATCTCTAATTAGGTATTTAGTTCCCATTACAAGTGAGCTGTTACCATTTAATAAAGAACCATAATATGACAATTTTCTTTTGTTTCAAAAGACATTATTGAGATAAATATCTCTGATCCATTAATTAATTATTTTGACCTTTTCTTTCCATTCCTAAATGTGCTTGTTTGTACTCTGCTCTTTTTAGTGTCTTAAAAAATTCCCCATTTTTTCCTCACTATTTTCACTTCCCTCCATGAAATTAGCTCACAGTGTTGAAATGCCCTCCTTCAACACTTGTTTCTACTTCCTCATCCTCAATCTCCCCGCGGTGCCCCATTCGATTTTGATTCAACATGCGGTAAGCGTACAGGGTGCTGGTCATGCTTTCAATCTGAATAACTCATTGTTGGGGCTGAATCTATAAAGAGATTAAAATGAACAAATCTTGTTTTCTAACCACCCAAATGCATTCTGAATCCCTGCGTTCCTGCTGCTGTCCCTGCCTGTGTCTCTCATCTGTCCAGGACTGTCCTCATTAGTGAGCTGGAGCACTTAGGAGGCCGTCACCAACTAAGAACAAATATAGCATGAAATTACAATGGTGGTTAGATAAGGAAAGGTTGTTGATGCTGGGATACAAGAATAAAAAAAAAATTAGGAGTGTCATTTCACTCCTTCTATTTTATAAAATGCAATGGAATCAAAGATTTTTGGGGTGCTCAGATATCATTTACTTGGTCTTTTAGTGATCTCTGCAGGGTTTGGAGGAGACTGTTTTCTAGGGAAAGGTCATTAATAATTTAATTCACCCAATTAACAAGCATGCTTAGGCAAGCTTAAATATTTTAAAATTTGAAATTAATAGGCCTGCTAGTTTGATCCAGGTTTTATCATTCATGGGCAATCTGAAGGGAATGAAAAAAAAAATCTCACTTCAAACAGAAAAAAGAAGCAACTGGAATGAAAAGCTATAAACAATAGGTAAGGGAACACAAACATTTACATTTTAACACAGACCAAACAGACAAGAAGGGACTTGCTGGCCAAAGACAGCTCATATTTTGTTTTACTTCTCTGTTTTTAAAGTATCAGGAAGTTGGGTAAAATATCAACTCTGCTCTTTACTGCATGTACCTCCCAATACTGTTCTTGACTAGCCTGTTCACAGTTCAAACTGACATTTTCAACCAATTCTAATGAGGTTGAAATTACAGTTACAATTCATTTACTTCAAATCTCTTAATCTTCCAGTGTTTCAAAGAAGGCTATGGAGTGGAACATAGAAATCTGCCTAGATGACATTTAATGCATAGGCAGGGACTGTGATCTTGGCGCCAGAAACATTCCTTTTTCCTTTTTATGGAAAGTCTGTCACTATTAGCATCCAAGGTCCCTAAAGTTCCCTGCTGAAGGCATGTTTATGTCTTTGGACTCTGATGTACCATGGTCTAAACAAACTGTAATATTATAGCATTACAAAAATCTATCTATCCTAAGCCATCCAAACAGCTCTGCAGGCTGCATCTGTAAATGCTGGTAACACGTAGCAAATTTAAGATTTTCTCAATAGTAAGAATATGCTTGTCATCTATGCTAAAATGAAAGTTTTCTAGGGGAAGAAGTAAGCAGAGAACAGGTACAGGGCCAGAATACATATTTAGGATAATTTTGATCTGGTTTAAAGAAACTTCATAATTTTAAGTCATTCTTAGTTCTGAAGATTAAAGGAGAGGATTTACGCACAGAATTTCAGAAGACTTCCAAAGAGGCACTGAAATGCTCTTTTCATCAATATCATCCTACTTTATTACAATTGTTTCACATTTTCTCTTCTTTATCATAGGGAATATAATAATTCTCTAAGGATTAACTTTGTGTAGACATTGTCTGAGACTTCCTTAAAGTGAAATTTTAAAGGAATTTAAAGCTTTTCGACATTGCTTAGGAGGTGTTCGGTAGGTGGGTTAAGTACAGAATGCAGCGGGGACCCACAGTAAATCAAGCCGGGGGTTGAAGTTTAGCTTCCATTTATCCCCGCTCTTTAGCTTTGCTGTTGCACTGAAAATCTGTCTACTCTTTCAATTATGCAGTGAGCAGGTCTCTTTAAAGAAGAGACCTCTCTTTTGGGGGACTAGGTGGTAACAGATACTAACCAAGTGGTCTATTTCCCAGCTACCCTTTTCTTTCCCCCAAAGGTTCTCCAGAGACTCATCTGAACTTTTTTTCAACAGCTATACACCTTGATCCTGCAGTAGCCTACAGGTTATTGCTCAGCAAAACAAATTCAGACTTTTTTTTTTATTACAGTGAATTGTCCAAAGTCATTTTTAAAAGGAAACTTTTATGGTTATTATGAGTTCTGCTAAAAGGGAATTCTCTGATGGCTCATAAAAGCAACTTGTATGATTTTCCATTCTTTTAGAAGTAAATAAATACTTTCATTGGTGGCTCAAAACTTTGCATTGGCCTAACTCCTTTTTAGTACACATTTAGTGTCTGGTTATATTGGGGTGTGGGTTTTGTGGCAGCAAAGGGAGTTCAGAAGAGACCCTGATTTCCCCTGATTTCCCTCCGAGGGAAGCCACAAATCCCTTCGTGGCCTGGTGTGTCAGGGCACCAGGTTTAAATGGCCCTTTGGTTGATTATCAGCCTGTCTTCTCTCTGCTCTTATCTGACAGTGACCCCAGGGCCCAGCCCGGTCACACTCAGAGAGGGTGAGCTAGGAGATCCTCCAGTTGAATCCTTTATGTAAGGGGATTAGAATGGTTTGATTTGAATTGCTCCTCCAAGCTAAATCTAAATAGAGAAAGGGATAGAAGAGTGAAGTGGCTTCTCCCCTTACTCTCTTTTTTATATCCTATGCCCCCACACCCCAAAAAAATGCTTTCAGAAAACTGAGTGGAAAAGGAGACAACTATAAATTGTATTTTTTTTAAAAATCAGAATCTAAGTTTGAAAACTGTATAAAGCTTAAAAATGAAGAACTCCAACTTTTTAAAAAATGAACACTATTCATTATAATTAGATCAAGATCTGTCCAAGGCCTGGGACTATAAAACGCTTATATTAAATTAATCTTCCACTTAAAAGGACCAATTATTTAAGAAAAAAATTTTAAAGAGTAGCCTATCTTCACAGCTTGAATCACCTGCCTTATTTAGCCTTTTAACTGAACAGGAAATGCCCTGCACTGATTGTACTAAAAAAAACTGCATCTTTTTAAACCCACCAAAAAGAAACCCCACCGCAGAAATTAAATTTCTCCTGCTAGCTGCCAGGATAGCGGGGTGGTTGTTTAAAAACGCCCGAGGTTGTTTATATACCCAGTTGAAGGCCAAGGTTTTTAAAGGCACCTCAAAGCTAGGGCAAGATCAGGGGGATGAAAAGGGAACGCAGACCTTTTGTGCTTCTCAGCTAAAGCGGCCAGGTCCAAGCCCTCCTCTCCGCTAACAGAAAAACTGGCGGATCGGACCTTCAGGCTCTCAGAAGACACCTCGTCACCTTTTGCTGCCTGGGGCTTAATCTAGGTGAGCAGCGATAACATTCTGGAGGGTTCCAGGAAAGGAACAGGATTTGCTACTTGCGGCTTTTTGGCAGGAGCAGACTGGAAGCTCGCAACACTCCTCAGAAAACTTTTGCAAACTTAGCTATACCCGCCGGTGGACTTTGTACATGCTAATTCCCATAGGGCGGTTTTTAAAAGGAGGGGGAAAATCCCTGACAGTTTCCCTTGTTGGCTTGTTTTTACGACCGGAAGATATAAAAGTATCTCTATTTTATTTCCTGATGCTTTCATCCAGAGAAAGTGGTTTGAGTGTTAAGCCGGTGGTGGAGAGAGCCTCATGGAAGCGGAAGGACTTGTTCCCTGCTAGTTTTTAACTTTTCCTACTTTGTATCAAAGGTAAGGCCCTAAACCGGAAGGTCCTAAGTGGCCCCCAGTGAAATGTATTAGGGGCATCCTGATTTTTTCAGCCCTCCCTAACTGCGGCCGGGGCGGGTCGAGGCGGGTCCCTCTCCCGAGGGTCGCCAAGGCAACCCTGCATCCCCGCATCCCCAGGGCAGAAAGAAGGACCGCGGGCAGCAAGGGGCATCGTGGGGCCCCGTTCTAGAATCCGGCCCCGCCCGCCTCGCTGGTGCCCTCCCGGATGGCCTGGGGCACCGGCCGACCTCTGCGGGTCCCCCCCACCCCGTCACCCACTCCACGCTGAGTACCTTGAAAGCGATGGGCAGGGTCTTGTTGCAGCGCCAGTGCGTAGGCAGCACAGAACAGAGGAAGTTGGGGCTGTCGGTGCGCACCAGCTCGCCCGGGTGGTCGGCTAGCACCTCCACCATGCTGCGGTCGCCGCTCCTCAGCTTGCCGGCCAGGGCGGCGCCGGCGTCCGGGGCGCCCAGCGGCAGCGCCTCGCTCATCTTGCCCGGGCTCAGCGCGGTGGAAGGCGGCGTGAAGCGGCGGCTCGTGCTGGCATCTACGGGGATACGCATCACAACAAGCCGATTGAGTAAGGACCCTGCAAACAGCTCCTACCAGACGGCGACAGGGGCGCGGATCTTCAGCAAGCAGCTCCCAGGAGACCAACATACAAGTTCAGGGGCCTTTATTACTGCGGGAGGGCTGGGGAGGAGGGAGGACGAAGTTACCGACAGTTCAGGATGGGGCAAGTTCTAGTTCTGCCGATCCGCCTCAGACCCAGGCAGGGCGCCTAGCAACGACCGCTTAGAGCATTAAAAAGTGGGCGACCAGAATCCAAAGTCAAATGCCAAAAAGGAGCCTATCTTCTCCTGGGTCTTGCTTTGAGAGTTTTAAGTTCAGTCTTTGGTTATTACGAATGTTCCCGGAGGCAAAATTCCCGCAGTAAAATATTTATGCGGAGAGCAATAAGCCCAGCAAATACATGATTTGAAAGTTCCAGTAGTTAATCGTCTGTCAGTTTTTTTTTCTTTTCTGGTGGGTTTTGTCTAAAGTCCCAACAGAACACAAAATACAGGAGTGTTTTCCATACACGGTGCCCCCTTTATCATGAAAAACTGGCTTCGGTCCTCAGCAAGAGCTGCGACTTCCAAAAGTTGTGCTAATGTATGTGAAACGTATATATAAATATATACATATGCTACTTCATAAAATATTTACAGTACAATCTGTAGAGAATTTAAACACAACAGAAATCCATTAATGTTCGCTGCAGTTTTTTTTTTTTAAGTAGCCTTGAAAATCAGCTTCAGTAGTTGGAAGAGGGCTGGGCTAGAATTACTTGTCATGTTCTCTCAATAAATTCTGGCAAAATGCTCAGTGCGGAAAATTCAGCTTTTCAAAGATGTCTAGCTAATCTTAAAAAAATAAAAGTCCAAGTCGATGATACTCAGGGTACAAGCTCTCCAGATCTGAGAACTCGGATTTGGGAATGTTGGTTAAGTTTGTGGCTGATCCTGTGGTTTGGTGGGAGTTGAGCTGCAGCGGAGTCACACACATGCAGACACGCACCCTTCAGAAGCCAGCCACTGTCTGCATCAGCTCGGTGAGTCAGCCCGGACTTGGGCAGGAGCGAGATGATCTTCCTCCAACGTCCCCCTAGCGCCGGCGGGTTAGCTCCCGAGCACCGTCTAACCGCAGCAGGTGGAGTGGGCCTTGAGAGAAGGCTCTGCGGCGCAGATCGAAACAGACCGGTCGGCTCGAGTTACACGCGCGCGCGCGCACTCCCACGCACACTGCCACGCACAGGCAGCTTCACGGCTAGCCTGGAAGCACAGCGCACTTTCTCCCGCAGTTGTCAAAGGAAACAATCGGGGAAAAGTTCACAGCCAGGAAAGAAGTATAAACATCCAGCAAAGAAGCTACTTCATTCAAAAGTAAGAAAGAAGGGGAATTAAAAAAAAAAAGAAAGAAAAATAAAAATAAAAAAGGTCCAACGCAGATCAAGGAGAAGCAGCGGAGGTTGACTTTCTTGTGGCGTCCCCAGAAGGCCGGGTTAGAGTTGCCTGCCGGCGCAGGGCCGGGCAGCGTGGTGCCCTGGCTGGGTCCGGCCGCGGGGCGCCCGTCCCACCCGCGCCCGCTGGCTCTATGAATGAGAGTGCCTGGAAATGAACGTGCTTTTACTGTAAGCCCGGCCCGAGGAATTCCATTCCCTCAGCTCGTTTGCATAGGGGCGGCCGGCGGCCAATCACAGGCCTTTCCGGTATCAGCCAGGGCGCGGCTCTCTGCCGCCTGCTCCTAGAATTGGCCCGCGCGCCCCCGCCGCCGCGCGCTACTGTACGCAAGCTCTGCAGGGAGTCCGTGGCGGCGGCAGCCACCCCCGCGCTCCCCGCGCCCTCTCGGGGCCACGCGTACACACACACACACACACACTCACTCACACTCTTGCTGGAGGTCCCTCCCGGGTGCTGACCCCACCATTACAGCAACGCGTTCGGTTGCTCTGAGGCCTGCCCGGGTTTTGCAGCGCACAGCAGTGCCACATGCAGCCACAGTCCGGAGACCCAGAAGAAGAAATGAGGACCCGGCCCGCAAGCTGCGCCAGGAGAGGCCTGGACTCCAGCTGGAGGGAGGCGCCCTGCGCGCCTTGGAAACGCAGCTGCCACTGCGAGGCTCCGGGGATGGCCTCAGGCTCTGCAAAGGCCAAAGCTCCGCTTCCCCGGGAGGGGTGGGATTCGGCCGCAAGGGTTCGGGAGGGCCCGGGAACCGGCCAGAGAGTGGCTCTGCGCACCCCCAAGGCCTGGCTGGCAGCTACAGCGAAGGGGCGCTGATTCAGTTAACAAGACCAGACGAGGCTCCACAACGATTGTTGTGTTTTTAGCGTTCTCTCGTGGTGCATTTTCTTTTAATTAGGGTTTTCCGCCGCGTCTGGGTTGCGGCTTCTTTACGCAGCGCGCCTCACTCTGGCTGAGTGTGCTTAGCGGCCAGTAGAGGAGTTTTCTAATCAAAGACCCCAAAGAACAGAAGACCGGAAAGAAAGTTGAAAGCACCGGCTCGGGCCGCTCCCGGTGCGCCGAGGTCGGCTCCCCTAAGGCAGGGGAAGTAGCCTGCTGCCGGCCCAGGCGCAGTCGGCGCGGAGCAGGGGCCGCCCGGCAGCCACCGCTCAGCTCCCCGGAAGCGGCCCCAGCTCCTCTCCGCCCCCGCGCTCCAACGGCCGGGGTGTGGAACTTCCCCCTAGGCCGTCTCCGCGGCGCCGCGGGCATTGTCGCGGATCTTAAGGACCCACCCTGGTCCGGCTGCGGCCCACTCCCCCGCCCCATCCCGCGAGGCCGCTCCTTCGCAGGACCCGTTCCTGGGGCCCCTTCATCCCTGGAGGACTCTCAACACCCACTCCCTGCGCGGGCCGCCCTCGTCCTCGCGGACGTGGCGGGTCGGGCGCTGCCGCTTCCCTAGCCGCCAGCTGGGAAAGGCGGGCAAGCTGCGCCGGACGCCCGGAGGCCTGCGGGCCTTGGGCTTGGGGCGGACGCCAGGGGGCAGCAGCGGCCCTCGCTCGACCCCCCGGGCGCCCGGCCGCCGCGCGGTGCACTGGGAGCGCCCCGACGGCGGGAGCTCTGTGGTTCTGTCTCGCGGCCTTAGGGTCGCACTTGTAAGAACTTAAGTTTGCGGGAAAACGACAGGAAACGGACACAACTGGACCAGCGGCTTCCCGCCCCAGCGGTCCTGGGCTGGCGGCGCGGCTGACCTGGCTGAGAACCCTCCGGTCGGGGTCCGGGCTGGTCTCTTCCCAAAGCCCTGGCCACCTCCGTGGGCCATCCAGGGGGCCTGGGTGCCAGGGAAAAGCCGCACTTTCTCCAGTCCAGGGCTTCGTCTCCCCCCAGGCCTTCTGCACTTCTCCCCAAGGAGAAGGGCTTGTCCCCTAGCTTGTTTAAACGCCTGGAAACCAGGGACACTGCCAGCACGGAACTACATTTTCTTTGTTTTACTGGATCTGGGGTCTCGGGAAGTAAAAGACTCTGCGTTTTTCTTTATAAATAATTTTTGAAGCAGCCCTGTTTCCGCTGTCAACCCCCGAAGGTCCAGACCCCCAGTCCACTCCAGTGGTGCGTAGGTCGCTTTGTAGCCGCCTCCCCGCTGCAGCTCTCCAGCCTGGGGCCATCCTTTCCCGGTGTCCAGGCGCAGAGGCTGCCCGCTCTAGAGGCGAGTTCGGGGCTAGTGGAACCGGTTCTCCTGGGCTCGGCTCAAATGCGTTCCCTGAGAGCCGACGGAGGGCTCCTGGGGCCACCGTCAAGAGCATCCCCAGGAAACCCCGGGGATGGGATGAGCAATAGCGTGTGGCCGAGACAAAAGTGGACTCTGATTCCAGGGGTCAGAGCTGACTCGGCGGTTATCTGTCCCGGGGAAAGGTCAAAGGGAGCTCCTCTGGGACTGGGACCCTTTTCATAAAACCCTAAATCTGGCAAGGAACTGCGGGCCGGGACTACGACTGGGTCTCCCGGGCGGAGGTCAAGTTCCCTTTCCAGGGGAAAGTAAGTTACAGCGGTACGCGCACCGAGCTTAAACTCCTAGGGCAGCACCGTGGGCGCCGCTCAACCGAGTTTCAACCGCTAAATCCCGAGTTCCAAGCTTCCAGCTCCGGCCGCCTCACTGGTGGGCTTCCCCGGACCCTTGTGGCTCGTAAATGCACTGCGCCCTGCACCCTAGAAAAACCAGAAACAAAAAACCACCGCCCCTTCCTTACACAGGAACTAAAAAGAATGGCGAGCGGGCAGCCTGGGGCTGCACTGGAGGTTACCCGGAGCACTTTAATCGGAAGGCTTTTTACCGAGTTTCTAAAGTCCTGTAACACCACGTAGAAAATGAGGAATTCCTTTCCACGAGAGCGCTCATTTCAACGACAATATAGAATTTCCTTTCCTTTGCCCCAATAAGAGAGAAAGGAAACATTATCACATTCGCTCCCAGGGTTACCCGGAGTAATACAAACATTTACATAATACAAATGAAAAAGGCAATGCGACGGAGCGGTACGTTGGAGGGATGCTATGTGACCTTCTTCTAAATTTATTGCAGGGGAATGTTTGAAAATGCCCAAACAGAAATGAAATGTAAGCTTCCTTAGTGAATTTAAAAGAAGTAGTTGGTTACCTGGAAGACTATTTTACTGGAGAACAGTAACAGTTCATTGACGCTTTCCCCCCCTACAACTTTAGGTGGTCCCAGAATATATCTAAAAGTTTTGCATTTTTGTTTTTTCACAACCCTCTCCAAATTAAATGAGTTTAAAAGTGAGATTAGAATCTCAACAATTCTCTTAATATCATTGTGATATTTCCCAGATTAGATTTCTAAAAATGTACTATTTCTGAAAGAATTGTTTTATTTCTATTCCTATTCTGTTTTGTTTTTTAATTAGAGAATGTATATTATTATTGGTTCTCGACCAAATTGCTGCAGTTGGAAATAATGTCACACATATAAAGAATGATTCTGATGGATATAGTAAATATACACGGATTACCTGCTATTCTCATTGTCCAGTTTTAAACATTAGAATTTTAATTAAACTTTTTTCCCTGAAGTGAATTTGAGGTTATTTCACTTTTGAAATTTAATTACTAGGGGAATGAGATTCCTTTTTCTTACACAAAATCTTTCCCCTGTATGAATATGTCCCGGGAATGCTGTGGTTAATGTGTGATTATCTCACTTTAACTTAATAAATCACTTGTGCGCCTCAGTCTAGCAAACTGAGAATGTTCTTAAATTAATCTTTTTTAAATTTAGGGATGCTTAGTAAACACTTTAACCTCATAAAATTTTGCATTACCATGGCTGTAACAAAGGTAATAAACTGGGTTATAGGAGATAGAAGCCAAGCTTTGTTTTTTTAGAGTGTCATACAGAGTCATTTAATCACAGCAGAATGTGCAAGTGTAAGTGCCCTAGAACTGAAGGTATCATTTAAGGTTTCACTGGAATATTTTATATGGTATGACATCTATAATACAGAGAACTGCTTTTAAGAATATTGGAATCAGCAAAAAAGCTTTATTTGATAAAATTTAATAAGTTTCATATATACATAAATGTAATATGTATATGAATAGGTGAATTGACATTTTTGTAAATAAAAATCATTTAAAATCTAACATACCGTGAACATCTCTAGAAGGATTCATTCCATGTCTGCATTCTGAAGTAATAGAAAGTAGGAAAATAAAAACAGTCATGTGAATATACTTGCAACAAACTGATAGTTAATGAAATTACATTCTAATTATAATCGCTGCAAGTTTAAAAACAATTTGTACTGAATTCATTTTTTTGTTGCAAATTGCTTCACATACTTTTTAGCACTGAAAGTTTTTCACACTATTGTCCAGATATATCCAGCGCATTTGGCACAAAAATAAAACAGTAAATCACCAAATTAAAAAAGACTGTGACTTAGGCACATGATCTTATGTACCTTTCACGTTTGTGTTCCATTGTTGGCTAATACAGAATACATAATAGAACCTCCACTTTTAAGCTCTGTTTATTTAAGTAGAGATCTGCAAGATGTAGCAATGAATCAGAATTCGAGGCAAAAATAAAACCAAACCCTAACTGCAAAGCACCTAAAACTCTAACACAGCAGAGGCCAAATGCAAGAAATAAAACAATGATTGTCCTTGAAAGCAATGAAAGGAAACAATTTGGAATATGTCTTCCAAAAGTGATAAGCGAGTGGTTAGATAATACGGTCATTTACTTCCAATGATAGAATGTTTTAGAAATATTCCCCTTCCTTGTTTTCCTTCTCTTCGTATCTAGGGGGGCAGGTTGTTTACAATGAAACAACTTAATTCTTGAAATAACATATTGATTATTATTGGGAAAATTGTCATATAAAATTTCCTAAATATGAAGTACTTGTTGCTGTTGCTGCATGGACAGTTATACGTAAGCCCACAAAGCAGTCATATGGAGCTGTTCTCTTTCCATCAAATACTTTCATGTAATACTATAATTCAAAATTACCCTGCCAGCCTTGTATATTGACAATGGTCAGCACCCAGAATATAAGAAAACACTAGTTTTCAAAGCCTTAGGATTCGAGTAGTTCAGATACTGCAGTTCTAAAGCTTTCAGCTTCACTCCACAATATTAGTATAATGCAGCTTTAAAAAATATTAAAAATAAGAAAGGAGGTAATTATTTCAGATTTCCAGACGCTGTTTAAATAGGGAGGAGAACAAGATGTGTAGCTCCTTAGTTGTATATTTTTTGCCAAAGCAAAAGGAGCAAATAAAATAATTAGGGCTTCTGAAGGACTGCCCTATAATGAAAGATTAAAGGACTTAAATATGTGAAGTCTCGAGAGAGCTTCCTTAACACAAAAATTTTAAAAAGATCGTGGTTTACGAGTACATAAAGTGACTCTATAAAGATTTTCTTAAAGAGCAGGGCAGGGACAAAATCGTTTGCACTAACTAAGGATGACAAGGTAAGAAATAACCAGTGTACCCAAAGCACGTAAGATCAGTTTTGACAGCATAGGGGCACATGGGGCATTTCAGGTAGCAGGATTTAAACTAGAGACCCCGCAGAAGCAGGCACCCTAGAAGGTCCCTGGAGAGACCCTTTTCAGTGCAGTAGAGTGGAAAGCAAGTGTTCATGCACACACCTGATACTGCAACCCTTCTCACAGAAAAGCCAAGAGTTTGTTAACCTTCAAGGCAAAAGTGAGAGGCTTGTGAAAGGTGTGCAGGTTGGTTACCTGTTCAGTTTTCTTAGTTTGTTGTGTTTCGTGAGCCTCAAGAACACAGCTGCAGCCAGGGTAGCACCTGTGCGGACTTGAGGGCCTTTGCCCACGACGCTGGGAAGAGTGCTAACTAATCCTGAGCTGCAAGAGAGGAGAGGTGGTGTGTGTCCTGACAGTGACGGCGGTATCTGGCTCGTTCACTTCTCTTGCCTTTGCCATCAAATGCCATCGCACGCCAAGGTAGTGATTATACGCCTTGCCCAATTTAATCCCTGCAAAACTTTCTCCCCTCCCATTTTACAGTCCAGGAACCTTCCCCTTGGAGTTTAGGAAACTTGCCAGGGTCACTGCATTCTTCGCACATGCAGGCGTGCACACGCACACACACACTTATTCACATGCACACATGGGTTCACACAAATGATGAGCTATGTTCCTGCCACAAACGTGTATTTTTATGGATGTCTTTGGTAGAGTTGGGAAAAGTTAACTCTGATTTTATCTTCCACTTCCATCCTTCCCTCTGTCATGGTCATTATCAGAAAGTATCTCTGAAATTTTCACCATGCAAATATTAAACATTTAGGAGTCACATCCTGACATGATTTCTGGCCATCCAGAGAGCATGAGGAGCAGGTCAAGGGCCATTTGACTGAAATGTTTTTAATTTCATATCAAATATAACATCTTCTCGTCTTCTCTGACCTCCACTCGTTCCGACCGGCAACTTTGAGCCTTTTCCAAATACGAAGCTTTCAATTTTCCTCCCTTGAGCATTTCTCCAGGCAGGGTGCTAGACTCATTAGTGACACAGTACAAAGAGGTGTTGGAGCTGCTGACACACATGTGCAGGGTCCAGGGAGCTGGTGGGAAAGGACCCAAGAGGAAAAGGGCCTGGCCCCACCTGATGGGCTCAGCACAGACTGTTTCTAGTAGAGGCAATGCCTGATTTGAGTCTTGGAGATTGGGTAGATCGGCAGGTGGTTTGCAGGGCTAGAGAAGGATTGGGGGAGGCGAGGGTGGGATGAAGAGGGCACTTCAGGGCAGAAGGAACATCTTGATCCAAGGCACGAACTTGTGAAACAGTCCAGCCTATCAGCCCTAGTGTAGCTGGAGATTTGTAGGTTTGAGATCAGGTCGGGGAGGGCAGGGTGTGGCAACTCACAAAGGATGTGGGCAGCTTACACAACATGAGTACACGTGAACCTTCAACATGAGGGCCATGGGTTCTATAGAAGCCATGCTCGCCGGAAAATAACATAAGAAGTATACATTTTAGGAAAATAAGCCTGATGGAGGTGGGTAGGTAAATTGAATCAGGTAGAAATGAGAATTGGGAGAGCTATGCAGCTGTTGGGGCTCCTGAGGATCTGAATTAAGGTAGAAGCAGAGGAGGGACAGAGAGCCTGCAGTGAGGGGGAGGCAGAGTCCCCCCAATTTCTAGCCACTAGTAGCAGCAGAGAAGGCCAAAGGAGGATGGGTTTGAAGGTGAACATAAGGATTCATCTTTGATGTGCAGAGCAGAATTGGAGGTGCTGCTGGTGGCTAAAGCAGTCAGAAACCCAGGGAATGGTCTCATGTGACCATTTGGAGCTGGCCAAGCTCAGAACATCTGTGGCAACCTTAGAATCTACAGAGAATGTGTCCAGGGGGCAGAGAGCATTAAGGGGTTCCAGGATCATAAATGTTCCAAAGATGAGTGCAGAAAGAGGGATCAGCCATGGACACTGAGCTGGGAAGAGAAAGAGGAGAGAATGGGGTCTTAGAAACTAAGGAGAGACAGGAGTTTGCAGAGGAAAGCCAGGTCCCAAAGTCCAGAGAGAGCTTTTGAAGAAGAGGACTGAAATGACTGTGTTGGGTCTGTCTGTGGAGTGTGACCACACCTGTGTCAGAACAGAGAAGGTGGGATGGAAGCAGCAGACACCAATCAATTGGTAGGAAGACACAGTGTTCAGGGAGGGGAGGAAGGGTATTGTCCAAAAGAAGGGACCTGGCCAAATGGCCTAAGGCGGGAAAGAACAAGGTTCTGCAGGGTGTGCTTGTGTGGAAGATGGTAGTAACGTGAGAAAATGAACATTTTCCGTGTGTTTTACCAAAGAGCAAAATGATCAGCCCCCGCCTCAAGCCAGCGCTTCCTGTTGCTTTACCCCCACCCCCCAATCAGCGTTCTCTTGGCTTCCAGACTTGGGTCCATGGATTGATCTTCGACTTCACCCAATCTGTTACCAAGCCCTCCAGAGTTTTCTTTGCTGTATTACAAGTTATCTCCCGTTTCTGTCCCTGTTGCCATCATTTTGGTTCAGCTTATCTGACCTCTCACCAGATTTCTTGCAAACATCTCTTTAAAACGGGTTCTTGCTTGTTTCCTGCAGCACTTCCAGATTCATCTCCCACTCCACAGCTCTGCCACCCTGGCATCCTGAACTCAGTGCAGTGCTTGAGCACAGCTCTGTAGGGGTAGGGTCACCCTCTCTGTCCTTGTGTTGGAAGCCGGTGCCACAGCTCTCTGCCTCCCTCTCAGGGACTAACCACGTGCTACATCATAGCTTTTGTGCCTCTGAATCACATTTTTTTTTTTTTTTGAGAGAGAGAGAGAGTTAATTCTTTGTTCTCAGTCTTATTTTTGTTTTTCCTTTATTTATTTGTGTATGCAGTGTTGGGGATTGAACCCGGGACCTCAGGCGTGCCAGGCAAGCTCAGTACCACTGAGCCACCTCTCCAGCCCTCCTGAATCACTCTTGAACTATACTTTGTGTTATGGGTCTTTTAATATATTGGGGGGTCAGGTTGGTCCAAGGCAAGTAACAGAATCACCTTTTCCTGGCTTCCAGTTTCTATGCAGAATGACTTCTTCAGTGTGAAATTCTGGAGCCCCTTCCATGACCCTTATCCGTCCTCTATCGTAGCAGATTGAATTAACTGGTTAGTAACATCAGAAGCAGGAATAAATCTATAAGGAAGAATCCTAACGTGGAACCCAAGTTTTCTACCCTAATCCCTGTGAGCATGATGAGCTGTTATGCTCTGGGTCTTGGGCAGGGAAAAGAGGACTGTTTCATATGTAATTAAGGTGATTAATCAGTTGGTTTTGAGTCAATGCATAGGCAGATTAGCCTAAGGAACCTGGTCTAATCACAGAGCCTGTTAATACTGGAGAGATTTTTCTGGCTGGGGCGGAAGTAAAGTCCACTGCAGGAGGTTAGAGGGGGCATGTGCCAGAACAGGGCAACAGTCTGTAGATGCTGAGGGGGAGTCCCTGGCAGCCAGCCATCAAGGAAACGGGCCACTATCTTCCAGCTTTATGGAACTGCATCTGCCAACCACCTGGGTGAGCCTGCCTGTGGGGTTTCCCCTAAGCCTGTGATAAGAGCTCCGCTGGGCCAATTCCTTGATTTTTGGACTTGTGAGATCCTGAGCAGAGCGCAGAAGTGCAGTACTTCTGACCTATGGAGCTGCGAGCTCATAAATGCATGTTGTTTAAATCGGTAACTTTGTTATCTTGCTAATTTATAAACAGTAAGTAAGACACTGAGCACACTCTTCCTTCCCTCTATTGTTTTGGGGACACACTACCTGTGTATTGGTGATTATCCCTATTTCTGGGGCTCAGCGGCAGGAAGTTGCATATCTAAGCTGTGTTCTCCTAAAGTTCTGTCGCTGGTAGAGTTAATATTTTGATCTCCGTGTGTTTGACTTCTTTGTCTAACTCATAGTTGGTTCTGGTTCATTAGGAGCAGGGGTGCCTTTTATTGGACTCCTCAAAGACTGTGTATACAGTTGTCTTGTTCTCTTCTGATTCACTCTCAGCGCCCCCAACCACAACACGCAACCACTGGATTCTGAATACCTCACCAGTAAGGCAGCGTCTTACTCATCTTAAATTCCCGGACATCAACCCATAAACCAAAGGCCCAAAGACCTATCAGAACCTCGGGTGGGGGGGGGGTCTCATTAATTGCAGATTCTGACTCAGCAAGTCTGAAATTCTTGTAGTTCCAAAAAGCTGTGTCTCTATAGCAGTAGCTGCTGGTCCAAGACCCACACTCAGAGTTCGTAAGACACAGCTTAAAAGCTTTCCTAAACAGCAATGTAAATTGGGAGTGAAGTTAGCTTGGATTGAATTGGACTTTTTTTTTTTTGTACCAGGAATTGAACCCAGTAGCGCTTAACTACTGAGCCACATCGCCAGCCCTTCTTATTTCTTTTTATTTTGAGACACAGTCTCACTAAGTTGCTTAGGGTCTTGCTAAATTGCTGAGGCTGGATTTAAACTTGAGATCCTTCTGCCTCAGCCTCCCGAGCTGTTGGAATTACAGGAGTGTGCCACTGTGCCTGGCTGGATTTTTGAAGCTATGCTAATGAACAATGTTTGGTCCCTCTCAAGATTCATATGCTAAAGCCCTAATCCTCAATGTGATAATATTGGGAATGAGAGCTTTGGGAGGTAAGGAGAGAGAGTTGAGGTTGTGAAGGTGGGGTCCTCATAGTGGGATTAGTGCCCTTAGTAGAAGAGACCGATCCGATCCCTTTCTCTCTCCTTGCTATGTTATCCACAAGCCAGAAAGAAAGTGCTCACCAGGACCCAATGGTGCTGGCACACTGATCCGGGACTTGCCAGCCTCTAGAACTGTCAGAAAAGAATGTCCGCTATTTAGGTTGCCCCGTCTGTGACATTCTGTTACAGCAGCCTGAGCTGAGCCAACGGTGGTAACAGAGGTTGTCTTTCATCAGCGTGTTTTCTATCAGGCCTCACATAAAGTGCTTTCCGTACATTGTCCCACTCAACCCTCCAGCAGGGAGTGGCCCGTACGCACAAAGAAGGGCACCGAGATGGAGTAACTGGCCCATTTTGAACCCAAACTTTACTTGCAGTTTGCAGAGCGAGCACCTGGTCGTGACAAGAAAGCTAAACTACCTTGCAAGGTGGTTCATGTTCTAATATTTTGCTTTTAAAACAGGTGGGCATTTTTTCTTATTCTAGAGCAGTGCCAACTGATAAAAATATAGCACATACACGGAATTAAAACTTTCCTAGTAGCCACACTTTTTTTTTTATCTTTTTAAGTAAAAAGAAATAGATGAAACTAATTTTAATTATTTGACTTCACTCATTCACAACCTTGTCATTTGAACATGTCATCAGCATAAAAATATTAATGAGGGTTTTTTGTACTACATATTCCAAACCCTGTGTGTTTTCCCTGTTCACAGCACCGCTCAGTTGGGCCACTCACAGCTAGTTGCTGTCTAATTGGTCAGCAGGACTCTGTAGGGCACTCAACACACAGTGCGCCCTGAACAGCAATTCTGCTACTCTTTCCGTTAGAGCTCCAGTGAGCCCTGTTTCAAACCTGTTACTAGTAAAGATCGTTAAAGGTGTACCTTTATTAGCTCAAATTTTCCCTCTGAGCTGTCCTAAAATGAAGGTCAGAATTTTCATTACAGCATCACTTGGTTGACTCAAAGGCAGAAGAACACACACACACACACAAACACACACACATACAGACACACACAGAGACACACAGACACAGAGACACACTCACAGACACACACAGACACACACACACAGACACTTACAGAGACACACACAGACGCACAGACACATACACATGGACACACACAGAGACACACACAGACGCAGACACACAAACACAGACAGAAACAAAGACACACACACAGACACACACACATTCACACACACAGATACTCACAGAGACACACACACACAGACATACATAGAGACACACATACAGACACACATACATAGACATACACACACAAAGACACACACAGACACACACACTCACAGACACACAAACACTCACAGACACACACACTCAGCAACAACGGGATTGCAAAGGCCTATGAGCCACTGTGGTCAGCAGCAGTGCACTTCACAGCTCAGGGGAGCCATAGATTCACCCATTCACTGTTCATTTTCACTTGACACTTGTTAACCATGGTGGATCGCCTATAAAATACTACTCTGGATTCTTTGAACTCTGAAACAATATTACAGAAAGTATCTCTTGTCCTTCTCTTTTCCTTCAAAACTCCCTTTCTATGAAATTCATCCAATGGATTCTTAAATATCAGCAATGCTGCCCAGAAATAATGTTTCTATTTTTAATAGGCTATGATTTTAAAATTGCTAAGCAGATAAAGAAACTCACTCTGAAATAGGAATCCCTACAAAGAGTTGGTTTTTTTTGGAAATATAGGGTATGGATTTTTCAAAAAAAGCTACTCAGTGTGTCAATTGCTGGCCATCTATCAGTTAACATTCAGTTCAGTTCCGTGACGTGGCTTGGAGACTGATGGAGTCTACCCTCCGGTCTTTCTTCCAGACCTCAGAAGAAAAAGCAAAGGTCTGTAATAGCAACATCCCCAGGGAATGGCTGGCTGCTGGGAGCCCTAGAGGGCCCAGCCTCATTTGAGCCACATACCTGCTTCCACCCTTTAGTCCTACTAATGGAATACACAGGTCAAGGGGCTGACCTGTGGACCCTTCTCCACGTTCCCTCTGGCACCATGAGCAGTGAAAGGTGTGTTTGGAGCTGTAACTGAGAACTCACTGCATGAAACTATCTTGTCTTTCAGTGAGAGCCTTCGCTAAGCATTATGGGAAAGTACCCAAGCGTTAGGGACTGTCTCAAAAACAAAACAAAATAAAGCAACTGAGCTTGAGGATCAGGGAGGTGAGATTAGGGACTTGACCATGACTTTGAGCTCTCTAAGTGAGCACTTCTGTACCAGTAAGCTTTGCTAGTGGATGATGTGTCAGGGTTTATAAAACAGCTAATGCTATTACCGCCTGTTTTATTTTGGGGCATTTTAGTTAATACATTTAGAATCATTTTTACCACAATGAATGAGAAACAAAACAGATTTTTTCTAGGTTTCCTAAGAAATAAATGAATGGATGTATGAATAAACAAACAACAAGTGTCATCCATAGGAAACTCTCCTCCCAAAACTGAATACGTATTTTGATTTCAGAAGAAATTAAATATTTTATAAAAGTTTACCTTTTCTCTTTCACTGGATGTATTTATGAAATAGGAAGATATAATCTTTTTCTTAAGCAACATTTATGTTTAAAAATATCTGATTTACTTTAACTGGCTTTCGAACTTCTAGACAGAGAGGAGGGTTGGGAATGACACAGAAGCGGGTCAAGATAATGTATCTTAATGACTTTGCAGTTTTTCCAAAGAGTTTCTTTCCTTTCACATAAGATTATCTATTCTTTCAAGTATGCCCAAGGAAATATGATTTAAAACACAAATAAGTAAGAAATAAATTACTTAGCTTTTGTTTCTTTTGGAAAACAGCAGAATTGCTTCACGGCTGAATTCTACCGTTTAGAGATGGAGAATAGACCAAATCAAGTTGTAACTTAGTCTATGTTACCTATCATAATTTATTATTACAACTACAAACATTAAAATTCAGCTTTTTAATTAATTCTCTATTATGTACTATAAATAATACAGAAAATAGCTTAAGGGGCTGGAGCAGTGGCTCGGCAGGTGCGACGCTTGCCTGGCTTACGAAAGTACGTGGGTTCGAACCCCAGCACCATGTACACAACAAAGTCTCAGAGCAAAGAAAGCCATGTGAAAAACTAAATTAAAAAATTGGTTCTCTCTGTCTCTCTTTCTCTCACTGTCCCCTCTTTCTTTAAAACAAACAAACAAACAAACAAACAAACAAAAAACCAAAAAAAAACCCAAAAAACCAAACAAACCCCAAAATAGCTTAAAACTAATAGGGATGTGCAGCATAGTCTAATCCTTTGGAACAAAGAACTGTGAAGTTCCTCATTGCTAAACCCACAATGAGCACCTCAGATTAGTGCTTTTTATTGAGAGAAATATTTTTCTATCTATGATTTCACATAGACTGCCCCACAAATAGCAGAATTCCTTAGAAAAGGGATTTAGAAGCTTAATTAAATCTTTGGAATATAGGAAGTGTACTCAGGAATCAAGAGTGAGAAGTGTAGGTAAACTGTGAGATATCTGTACTGATCAGTTGAATAATATTTTGCAAATGTGTGCATGAGACTATTCCACAGGCACTCAGGCAGGAAGGCAAATGCTTGCGTATTAATCCTGTTGTTTTTGAATTTGGAAAGTCAACTAGTAGAGAAAATAGGGGGCTTCAGCTGCCTCTGGCCTGCTTTCTTCTGTCACATGCCACTAAAGCTTTAAAAATGGTATTTTGAAGTACAAAACAAAAAGTTGCTGAGAAAAACCCAGCAACTGCAGACGCAATAATTCTAGTCTTCAATTATAGCATTACTTTTTTTTTAAGAGAGAGAGAGAGGGACGGGGGGCGGGGGGAGAATTTTACTTAGTTTTTCCTGTGGCTTTCGTTGCTCCAACACTTTGCTGTGTACGTGATGCTGAGGTTGGAACCCGTGTACTCACGCATGCTAGGCAAGCACCATAACCGCTGAGCCATGCTCCATCCCTGTATAATTACATCTTGAAAATTTCATAAAACTGCCAAGGTCTGCAAGACAGTATCTGCACATTTTCAGATTACATTGACCATGTTGTACAGTTGGTGTTCAGAAATGATCCCATTTTATGGATAATTCCCATGCATTGAAATGGAGTAGTTAACACTTTTGTGGACTTTTTTTTTTTTTTTTAAAGAAAGCAGGAACAATGTGAGAGAGAGAGAGATAGAGTGAGAGAGAGAGAAGCAATTTTTATTTAGTTTTTCATGTGACTTTCATTCCTTGAACACTTCGTTGTGTACGTACGTGGTGCTGGGGTTTGAACTCATGTACTTGCTCATGCCAGGCAAGCGCCATAACCACCAAGCCACTGCTCCAGCCTCTTTTGTGGACATTTTTGATGAAACAGCATTGTCTATTTCTTGGTCAGACAATGGTCAATTCAGATGTGAACTTTTTAAAGATGACTATTTCAGATTTCTTTAGGAAAACATTGCCATTGAAATCTATCTTTTTGTTAAGCAAATTTTACTACCTTTTTCTTACTTATTTTTTTTTTAAAAGAGGGACAATGAGAGAGAGAGAGAGAGAGAGAGAGAGGGAATCATTTTTATTTAGCAGCTTTTGTTGTGTACATGATGCTGGAGTTCAAACCCCCATCCTTGTGCATGCCAGGCAAGCGCTGTAACTGTCAAGACCCCGCTCCAGCCTCTTCACTACCTTTTTGAATGAGTAAATGGAGCTAATTCTGTAGAGTCTACCTCTTCCTGAAGAAGGGGAACAGATAAAAGAAATGTTCTTCAAATTAAGAAAAACTTCTAAAAATGGATAGTATCTGATAGTTGCTAATTTTCAACTTATTTTTTGATGCCTGATGGAACCTTTACTCAGAAATCACCCACGAATTATTAAATATAATGCTGCACAAAATAACATTTGAAGAATGCTATTGCATATTTTTGCAGAGTAGGTAGGGTTTTAAAAATAGCAAAGGAACAGATGACTGACCACACTTGACCACAAATGAGCCCCAGATGAATTCCAGGTCATTTCTAGTTGAACCAATGACCAAGGAGTGTACCCCTACTCTCCAGCAATACCACTCTCTCATGTTTTCCTGCTATTTAAATCATCTTAACAATTCAAATGCACATGAAGATTTCCATTTCAGGAGAATTGCAAATACATTATTGGTTGATACAATATTTGTCAGTAAGATTTCAAGTGAGATCTGAAGTTTTTCTATAAATGAGGATTTTTAAGAATATTTTTCAAGCGTTCCTTTTAAATACTTCCATGATTGTCAAGTTTTCAACTTAGGGAGCATGCCATTTTTTTGTAGAGAAAAATATTCTAGGTCAAGTCCTTCCACAACACAGAGATGGTGTAGTTTCTCAAAGAGGAATTATTTTTTTTAAGCCAAGAACTCTCTTTTACTGAAAGTCACCAATTAATGAAGTGGACTTCGAAGGAGAGAGGAAAAGTTTACCAAGGATGTCAGTAGCGGGTCTGCAAGTGCCACACCCAGTACCTTGGAGCCCAGCTGTCAAAAGAGCTGGCTCCTGGTCTCTGGGGGTGATGGGCAAAAGGTGCTTAGGAAACAGGTGGCAGGACTCTCTCTTGGAGACCTGAGCGGACTCCTGATTCATGCTCTGCCCCAGGATCATTATTTAACAGCAGCAAATTGCACAGGGACATGAAGTGAAGGGCATGATGTAGATTTCTCTTCCCCCTCACTAACCCAGCTCACAAGAGAATTCCTTTCTTTTCTTTTTGCCTCAGGCGCATATAGGCTAGCAATTTTCAGTTCCTTACTAAAATGATTCCTCCCCACAACCCTTACCAATTAGAGTGGAAGTGGATTAAGACTTCAGATTAACCCCTTTGTTACTGGAAACAAGAAGAGATAAAACTACAGATAAGTTTTCACTTTTACTGTTTTTTTTTCAGACCAAGATAAACCTATTGATTAATCATGTTCTCCCCAAAAGACATTCCTTTAGAGAAAACACGATCCTGCCCTTCAGGAAAGTAACAAAATAAAAGCCTCTTTAATCAGAATGTTTTCTCTTTTATACTGACCATCTTTATATTTATAAGTGTTCTTCAATTCGTATGAGTAAAAGTAGGTAATTTGGATTGTAAACTCGGAAGCTATAACGACGCAAAAACACACCTTTCCCAATATTATAGAGAATGGGTATTGCAAAAGTGGAAAATTTCCTTGGTTTTTTACTTAGGTGGAAAATTTGAATCTTAATAAAACAAATCAACAAACAGTGTGGATAGATGTCTAAAATGCTGGGTCACCTGAAACCTGGAGCTTATTAAGTAGTCTCCCGCCCCCCAAGAAACTAAAAATAAAAGCTTCTATAGCAAAAACATCCTCTCTTTATTGATCTTTAAGATTTTGGAATGTTGAAGTCCTAAGTACTTGTACCTTAAATAACTCCTCAGTAGCAACCCAGGAAAGGAGGAACCTTCCCTCTGTTGGAGGTCTGCTTATTTTGCGATGGAGTCAAGGTTCCTGAAAAACACTCAACTCCCCTCTGAGATAAATTCTTAAATCTTCAAGAGTAACTATGGTTCTTTTCTATTTTTTTTTAAAGAAAACCTATATAGGTGTGCACATGATTGGTTAGCAGGTAGAGGACAAAATTTACATTCTGGTGAGAGTCTGGATAGCAGAACAGGGGACCATGAATGCATTGGAACTAGGTTGTGCTAGACGTTGATAGGTTTCGGGGTCCATGAAGACAGGAGAGTGGGTCATTTGACCTTTGGGGATCCATCAAGGGTCCCTCATCTTTGAAAACAGAGAAAGCTGTGAAATCTCAAAAGCAAAAGAAATATCTGTAATCATAGGGTTTCGATGGTGAAGTGCATTTGAGTGGACAATAATAGGGATCTCATACATTTTCTGAGCTACTCTGAGCTCCAGGCATGGTGGCAAGACCTTCCCTTGCACCATCTCATGTAGTCCTCCTGTGAAAGCTATTAAGTTAGCAACTATTATCCCTTTAGGTTTAGAAGTTAACTTTACTTGCTCAAGACCAAGTAAATAAAGATGGAGCCTGAAAGTAATCCTTTGATCCCAGTACAATCTTCACATTGTGTACATTTTTACAAAAACTTATTCTTCATATTTCTTATTCAAAAAGTTTCATAGACAATGACTTTCTAAGAGGATGACTTTTGCTGCTGGTGGCGACCCCTCCTGCAGTGACCGGGCTTTGAGAGGACAGCTCTTCCAAGCGTGGTGCAAGGAAGGGAGGTGCGTTAGGAGCCCAGAATCAGAGCATGGATAAATATTTCAATGACTTTTCCAGAATGGTACTTAAGGAGCACAGCCCAACTCAATTTGGGTTTGAGCCCATGGCCTTATGGTTTAAATATAAAATGCATTAAAGCTCTTTATTTAGAGAGCCATATGCCAGTTTTAGGGAGCAGTCCCGATTCTCCCTCTGATTTCAGTGGGAGGACAAAACAAATAGGTGTCTCAATGCTGTCATTAGTATTCATTATTTATTAGGGCTTGATGGTGTACTCAAAATCAGCCAGGAGGGTCATGTGCCAAGCTTGACTCTAAGGACAGAGGCTCTTGACACGGTGAGAACACCATCACAGGACAATGTCTCAGGTCAAAGGCTCCACAGGTGGAGGCACTGAGAAGTACATCACCTCTGTCAGTTTAGAAGACACCAGGACACTGCCTTGTGAGTTTCTGAAGTCACTACTAAAACATAGGGTGCATGATATTTATTGGTTGTTAATTAATATTAATAACAAAAGAAAAAAAGAAGAAGAAACAGAATACCAAATAGAAGATAGAGCGTTTCACACGCATTAAGGAAAAAGACTGCTTCCTCAAGCTCCGTTTTGATTGATGTATCCATTTCCTGAATCATGTCAGTTTGAAAGCCTCTTGCCTAAAATGTCTTTTTATCTTAGGACTCGTTTTGTCCAATGAGTCACACGGTTTGGTGTGTTCACTCTCTATGCCTCCCTGAGTCCTTCTAACTTTCCCGTGCCTCAGTTTCCCTCTTGGCCAAGTCTAAAAATATGCCAAGTCAAGAAGACCAAAACACATGGAGAAGCTGGAGATGATCGTCCAAGGTAAAGGACTATTAGGAAACAAATCAGAGCTGAGCTGTTTTGAAAGTCGCCCTTCTGCGGAATAGCACTGAATTATTTTAAGAGGTAATAAGGAATCCCAGCAAACACTTGATATAATCTATTCATTTTGTAGAGGGAAAAGGAGGCTATGAGAAATGAGTTGGCTTTTCCAACTTTATTTCTTCTATACTGTGGCTGATTTGGGGCCCCTGGAGTGTAAATTCTTGTCTTACCTCCATAGCCTGCTTCTCCTCCAACAGCTGTTTTGTTACTTATTTTTTTAAATTTTATTTTTAAAAAGAAAGAGGGACAGTGAGAGAGAGAGAGAGAGAGATTCAATTTTATTTCGTTTTTCATGTGATTTTTGTTGCTCCAACACTTTGTTGTGTACGTGGTTCAGGGGTTCGAACCCGCATCCTTGTGAATGCCAGGCAAGCACTGTAATTGCTGAGCCACTGCTCCAGCCCCATTTTGTTACTTCTTAAAAAAAAAAAAAAAGAGGGTCTTGCAAGAATATTTTTATAGGAAATTTACAACTCCTGAAAGGCTAAGTTGATTTCTTCCCTTTCAAAGTGGTTTCCTGGTTGCAGTCACATATATTCAATTTCATCCCAAGAAGAAGTCATAGGGAACAATTACCACAGCCCCAAGAAGAGAGACAGATGGAGAATCTCTTGAAATTCTCAAGAGATAATGAAATAAGACATGAAGAGTAAATATCACTAATCTCCTGCTCCAAATGAAAATCAAATATTTATTTTTAAATAGTATTGGAGAAGAAAAGGGAAGAACGTTTTTTTCCTCTCTTTAATGATCTAAACTGAAAGTAAGGGCAGACCGCCCCCCAAAAAAATTACCCCAAATGTTCTATTTGGCTCTCCAGGGGAAAAAAGTGGTGTAAAATATAGATGTGGATGATATAGCAAGGTCATTGCTCAATTTTATGTTGTAACACTATTTTAACTGTCACTGAGAGCTGGGATGGCAAATATTGCAGCAACTCCTCTGCAAGGTGCTTCCTGGGCTTTGCAGACAGGGGCTGGGGGAGGTGCGATCTATTCTTGTGAAGGCCAGATAAAGTTCTCTGCCCCACCACTATCTTTTAGTGCTGAAGCTCTAGATAACACAGTTTCACACCCCCCTGCCCAAGTCCTGCTTTCCCAATTTGTAGGTCTTTATTGCTAAAGTCTTTTGTGTGTGTGAGTGCTTATCAGACACATTTTATCATCCTTCTCCAAAGCCCTTTGTCAAAGTCAGCCTTTGAACTTCCTTTGCTTATGTATCCAATGGGACCAATGATTCAGGATATGTAAAAGGCTTATCTTATAATTCTAAAGAAAGAGGAACAGAGCCATTGATCTTTCTGTAAGAACAGATCTTGGGGCTGGTGTGTGTGTGTTTGTGTGTGCACGTGTGGGCACGTGCTAAGGGGTAGGATGTCTTGTTATTTATGTTCAGGGCAGAATGTGATAGATTACCTTGGACAAACATTTTATGCCTTTTTTTTTTCATAAATTAACACCAAATTCTGGGGCAATGCAAACAGCTGAGGGCCAACTTGTCTCAGATTGTACTAAAAGCTTCTTTGCCAATGAGGCTGGGCTCAGGGTCTGACCTTGGGACTCCTGGTGTGCACAGTGCACTGGGTTTCATGGGACTCTTGCTTTGTTCTCATTTGACTTGTTCTCATTTGACAAAAAGTCAAAACTTGTTCGTATTGCTTACATCTTCTTAATGTGGAAAACAGAATTCATTTGGATCACAGATAGGTTTATGAATCTGTAAATTTGTCCTTTGCTGCTTCTACTTCTCTCTCTCTTTCTGTGCCTTTCTCTCTCTTCTTCTTTTTCTCTCTCTTTCATGTCTTATGTCAAACCTACTCTGTAACTATAAAAAATAAGAGTAGAAAAGAGGGGATATGGGTACAAATGAAGGGGGCGATGCTCCTCCCTTCTCTGGGCTGAGAGTCTCACAGAGATGCTACAACGGAGACCATGATTTCGTTATAGAGACCACACTGACTCTCTGCAAAAAAAGAAAAGAGCTTCTCTGCTGGGTTGGGGGACTCTCCTGGGCACCAGGGCTCTGGCTCTAGCAAGGCAGTTCTCATGAGAGGAGATGAGCTTATTCCATTGTTGGGAACTATGGAGGCGCTGACGCCTCTTAGCAAGATTAAAAGGTGACCTTCAGAATTCTGTATCTTTAAGTTCCTCTGTTCATACCACCTATTTCTTCCTCCTCCTCTTGCTCATTTGCCTTCCTCTCCTTTTCCTTTCTCCTTCTCCCTTTTCAATATTCTTTACCATTACCTGCCAGGTTGTGAGTCACCTGGCCACAGTGTTTTTTGGGGTGAAGGACAACCATAGGCCAGTGTGGCCCCTGGAACAAGCACATGGATTCGGTTTTGATCAAATTGGCACTTGCAGGAGCTGCTGTGAGATCAGCTTCCCCCAGCCAGCTCAACCCTGTTCTTAGTCTGGCTTTCCTTCCCTGTGGGCTGGAGCTTCTCAGCCTTCCCTTCCCTGCTCTTCCAGGGAAACTCAAGTCTGCCCTTGTGCATCTGAGTCACACCGTGTGGCTCCCTGGAGTCTGGCCAGCCGGCCAGGGCCATCACTTCTCTTGTTCCCCACCTTCCCCCCCCGCTGGCTGGAGTGCTCAAGACTCCCCCAGGCCCTCTCGTTCTCTTTTTGGTAATTTCCGGATGGAATCTTCAGTGATGGAGACAATTTTCAGAACTTTTTTTTTGTTTTTCTGGCAGAGAATTCATTTAGGTTTCTGGGAACTAAGAACAGATGAACTGTCCTTCTGAAGTCAAGAACTGCATAATAAAAGATAAATGCAGAGGCAAAAGCCACTCCCCTGTGCCTGCTCCAGACTAGCCCTGGACAGAGAGTGAAGCTCGCCCTGCCCCGTGGAAATTCTGCAATTGTTCTGCATTTGTTCTGAGCGTGCCCACAGAGCCCTCCTGGACACCGGACAGAGCCCAGACACCACCCTCTGAGTGTTTGTCCTTGTCCTCACCCCTGACCAGCACAGTGTCCAGAGAGAGTAAGGCGATGGAACTTCCAATACTCATGCTGGCACTTTATTTAAATAATGCATCATTTTTCAATACAAGACCCGTAAAGAGGACCCAGAAAGTCTCTGTTGGAGTTCACTGGGGCAGAAGGAGTTATCAGATTAGAGGAAGGGGTTGCTTCTTAATTTACTTTCATAAAGTCGTCCCAGCAGTGATATAGGACCCAGGGGATGGAGAGTCAATCTCAATAAAAGCCTGTTGGATAGAGTTGGTGGGAACCAACATCAACATGTGCGTATGGGAATAATGCAGGGGCATGGGGTATTACAGGAGGAACCTGGTTCTAGATGCCTTGCATCCAGCAGCCCTGGGAGTGGGGACTCTTAGCAACAGAGGTGCAAAGATGGGAGATCTGCCAAGGTTATGTGTCTGACAATCAAGGTAGAGGAGCGGAGCAGCCTGCGGACTGCTGGATGTTGGAGTCTGGGGTGGGCAGGAATTCAGAACAGGCCCTCCAGCAGCCCCTCCTGCCCCAGCTGCAGCACCATCTCGGCCATTGTTCCTTCTTCTGCCCTTACCCCACCACAGCCAAGCAGTCAGAGAGCAAGGACAGCTGGATCCTGGCTTCCTTCTCCCAGACTCTCCCAGGACACTTCTAACCCCAGGCCAGAGGAGTACTGGCCCTGCCAGCACCCTGACCTGGGAGTCCCTGTCTTCTCAGCTTGCCCCAAGCACACCAGGCTCTTCTTGCTGCTCCTCCTCTGCCTGGGCCGTCTCCCACCCTCCAGTTTTCTCAAGGCCGCTCAAGTGTCATCAAAAGCAGTCCCACTTCCTACACGCAGTACCCTGGTGTCACCATTGCCTCTGTCTTGCTCAATTTACTGATTTGTTGTCTGTCTCCACCCTCCAAGGGACAGGTAGGGAGGATTCAGGAGGGAGAGGTTTTGTCCTTGGTGCTGGGAGAGCACCCAGCACCAAGAAAAGTGCACAGAACTGAGTAGCCAATCCATAAATCCTGTTTGAGGAATGAATGAATGAATGAATCGCTGACCACTAACTGTAGCTGCCACCTCCTACAGCCTGTTGGCACCCTGAGGCAGCTCAGACCTCAGACTAAAGGAAAAACCACTTCCAGGTGTTGAGTGGTGGGGAAAACCATCTCCCTCTGCCTCTGCTACTTGCTCCTTTGTCACTGGGTGACACTGGAGCCCCAGGCAACCTCCTTTACCCTTTTTCTCTGTTTTGCGGTTCTCTTGGAGCCTCAAGGGTTTGGAGGTTGATGCGGTCAACAAGCCAAGGAACCCGCTCTGACCACATCTGAGTTTCGGGCACAGTGACAACCACAACTGGCCAGCAGCACTGGAGCTCTTCCTAACACGTTGCTGCAGATGCTTTGGTTATGCAAATGTATGGTTTGTTCTCTTTCAGATGGTACACATTTCTGGCCAAATCAAAACCAGAGACACCCAGCAAGGAAGACTTGTCTGTGGACTCTTGGTTCCATTGCCCCAGCCTGCTCTCCTCTTTTGACAATGGCAGACCGCCGTTTCCATTGCTTTCCTTGTCTTTGGGGTACAGGCTCCAGTGGGCATGAAGGGATCTCTCTGTGCATTTGGGAATCCCATGTCTGATGCACATCTGAAACTCCAGGTCAGTGTTACAATCGTTTCCAGATACATAGGACCTGTATGGCTGAGCAGGGATTGCATCTGAGCTATCTCAGCCCTCCTGGATGCAAGCCAGTGGGTGGGGACTGGGGGAAGCTCCTGGCTCCCACCTGGGGTGCTTCTCTTGGCCTTATCTCGTCCAGGACCAGGCCTAGCACTGACAGGAGGAAGAGGGCCTTGCAGGGACTTTTCTTTGAGATGAGCAGGGATCCAGGAAAGAGAGAAACCTTCAGGGCTCTGATGAAGGCTGCCTGTCCACAAAGGAATGCAGATGTTTAGCCCGGAGCATGGTTGGAAAAGTCAGGACAGGAGCATCCACACCTTTGGGGACAGCATTTAGCAGCATCTGCAGACTCCTGCTTCTTCTAGGCTTCATGCTCTTTAAGCCTCGTCACCTTGTCTTTGCTGTCTTCCTCTTTAGACTTACACTATTTTGAGTTAGGATTCAAGGCAGAGGCCTGATGAGGGCATTCTGCACCGCCCCGTGTCACAGGATTCAGTCTGGGGCAGGCATGGGGACCCTTTACCTTGTATTCTTTAATAATTCACATGGCAGCATTGTAGGGGTACTTTCAACCACTTCTTAAAAGTAATTAATTGATTTTCTGACATATGAGTTAACAACATAACACACTGACACAAAGTTGTGTTTAGGCTCTTGGTTGGACTGGAGGCCACATGGATTAAATTCAGCCCAGAGTTAAGCTTGGGAGACTCTAAAAATATGCCTCTATAAAAGGAAGGGCTTTTTACATGGTCTAAAAATCTAAACCATATGGCCTTTCCGGGGCTGTCAGTGGAATAAAATATAGGTTTGAGTGCGTGTAGCTGCTCACACGTGCAGCATTTGGGAGACATGAAGTAACTTGCTGTTGCTTGGTGAGCCTCGAGCTCTGGAGCCAAAGTCACCCCGGCTGTGCGGAGGGAAACAGGAGGAGCTCTACCTAAACGTGGTTTGCTAAGGCTCCCTCCATCCTCATCACCTCCTGGCAGGCTCTTTTGGTAGCTGACTTTGCAAGATCCATTCATTGATGCCCCACGATGCAGGTCTCATACACAAAGAGGATTCCTGTCGACAATGCAGACGCTATTAATGGGGACATTAAGATACAGATTGGTTAAGTGGCTTGCCCTAGGTCACATCATGAGGCAATGGAATGTTGGAAACAGGGACTTCCTGACATCTTGGCCTCCGTAGGGAGTCATGTGACCAATCTCTGTAACAAGGAAGTCTATATGTATCTAAACACTTAGTGAGTACATGGGAATTTCAGGGGGTGGCCTTCTTTCCTCATTTCTGATGCTTCCAGAAACATAGGGTGGAAGGGACTGCGGGAGTATCGCTCTGTTGATTTCCCACTTGCTTGGGAGGTAAGGCTGTGAGAAGGAGCAGCAACTCAGGAATTCAGCCTTCTCCTCCATCCTTCACTCTCTCTGAGCTGTGCTATCATGTGGCACACCTTGTCGGCCCAGCAGTGGCGAGTGAAGCCATTATACTGTGGTGCCAAGCCCTGTTTGGCGACCTAGCTAGAGGGAGCACTTCGACTTGCACATATCTTGCTTCTTCTTGTCTGCATGTTCATCGATTTGGAACTCAGGAAGCCTGCTGTTTATCCGGCATCCTCAGTCTTCAGCATCCACACAGAGACCTGATCGGAAAGCCAGCTGATTTTGAGTTTGAAAAATGCAGAGCTGAGGTCTTGCTTCCCAGCTGACCAAAAGTTTAGTCTGCTTCCTGAATTACCGAATGGAGATAATGATTCTTAATTTATAACACTGTTATCATGATTAAATAAGATAGTCCATGGGCCAAGTTTTAGAACATGTGGACCCCAGCAAGTGCTCAATTCGTGGGACCTGAACTACTTGCTATGACGAAGTACCAAAAGATGTGGAAATCATGCTTAAAAATCTTACTATGTTTCTGTATTGTGCTAGTTTACCTTCTAATGTTTCAAGAGCATCCTAAGTTCTGACTGAGACTTAGGGAGAGGGAACTTTAATGGAAGGATGAATGACTATATGAAGGGAAGGGAAGGGACCCTTGAAGAACAAAATAAGTTCAAGAGCACCTCGGAGGTAAAGCCCGACTCATCACTGACCTAGGCTTGTCAAGAATGGTGCTCAACATTCCTCGCATAATTGTGTGATCCCTGCTTGTTCCTCGCTTAGCCTGACCTGTGTGCATAAAGACTCCTGTTTCTTGCATGTGCTTTGATTGCATAGAATACTTTTTTGTGGTGAGCCTTAAGAAGGACAAAAGAATGTTAAAATCATGCAAAGAAGCATTATATGCAAATAAAAAAAATGTTCTCATTGATATTCGTGTGACTATTTTGCTCAGGTCTATTAATGTGTTTATTGTTTCTTGGCAAAGAGGAAGGTGTTGTTAGACTTCAGAAATAAGAGCAAGAGATCAATAGTGTTGGGGTGACTCATGTCAGAATTACCTCCAAATATTAACACTTGCAAATCCTCTTTTTCCTAGTGCTTTTTTTGCTGAGATAGAGAACGAAAGTTAACATTATGAAAGTATGAGAAATGTATAGGGTGGAGTCTAAAGTGTCAAATATCAACAGCCCCTTCACCTTCTTTATCTTTGGAAATGAAAAAAGCTTTTACCCCGAAATATAGGTTGTCTTCTTTATGCTTTAAAAGTATGGTAACAAGAGCTCCAAGGCAGATTCAATAATGCATATTCTGAAAGTTATTTAGGTTAAGAATAGAAGAGATTTTTTTTGTTGGGGGAGTGGGGAAAGAGACATGAATTATTCACCACGGCTCTAGAGATGGAAGAAAGCTTTAAGATTTTGTTGGAGTCCCTGATTGATTTTCTGACACAACAAGTGAAATGAAACTCCGGTGGCCCGTTGGTGTGGCGTGTGCGACACACGATCTCCTGGCAAAAGCAGAAATGCCTTTCAATTGCTGGGAGTTGTGTTTCAGGGCAGGGAAAGGAAGGTGATCTCTGCTGCCTTATAATTAACACAGCGCCTACGGTTCTCGAAGAAAACAGCAACGTGAATTCTACCTTCAATTAATGTGATAAAGTCCTATCCTGGGCAATGAGGGGGAGTACGATTTGGTGCAGGCATGGCCCCCAAACCCAGGGTAAATGGTTGACCATCTCCTACTGACAGTGCAGTGTAGAATGCCATGGGGGCATTCAGGGAGCTCAGCAAAGGGGAGAAGGTGCCATCTGGGAAGCTGCAAGGTTGATTCTGGAAGGAGTTTGGGGTTTGAGAGGCTCTAAAGGGCAAAGGAATTTGAGATAACAGCATGACATGAGTGAAGCCAAGGAAGTGGGAAAGTTCAGGGAATGTCCCCAAGTGGCACATATAGGAGACAGGTGCATCACACACCAGCACCAGGAAGAGGCCAGGGAGGGTGTGGGGAAGCGCAGGCAGGCACTGAGCTGCCAGGTCCTGAGTTAGCCCTTCTGTGTGAACATACCATGCATGTTCTAATTTCATAAATAAAATAGAAGATTCATGGATGGACATAAGAGCCAAGACCACCCAACCAGTAAATGGCAGAGACAAGACTTAGGTTCAGAACTTTTATTAGCAGCATCGATGCTGTGAATCCTAACACTTAGAACTGTGGGACCAGACAGAGAGGTCCAGATGAAGATGTCCAGGTGCTTAGCCTGGGTGACAGGAAGTTTGAGAAAACACCAACATAACGATCATCTGCTGGCTCTAAGTTGAACTAAAAGGATTAAATTCTACATGGGCATTCGATGACCTAATTCTGAATGTGTGAGTATTTGATTATTAGCCAGCAAAAGAGATGTCGCATAAAGGTGTAATACTAAATCAAATTAGGGACACCCCTGCTGGGTGAGAAATTGGATGAAACAATAGCATCCCTTGATATTGCTCTTGCTCTTGGCAGAAATACCTCAAAGAAGACAGACAGACGGAAAAGTGGGCAGGCAAGTAGAGAAAGTGCGAGAGAGCCTGGAATGTTTAGCCTTCACACAAGTGCTGAAATGAACGCGGAGCTTGGCGGTTCAAAAGGCAAGCCCATTATCAACACTGGAACTTGAAATCAATTTGTAAGATGGCTCAACTGGACCCCAGATGCATAAACAAAAGAATAAAGGATGGTTATAAAGTCCTTGGCTTTTACCCAAGTAATGATGCTATGTTAAGGTCAGATGGATCTGAAAAATCACTGTGCAATAATCCGAGTTCTTCCCTTGGTGGTGCTCATGAGATGGGAGAGGCAGGGAGAGGACACTTCTCACCTTGATAAGCTCCAGGGGAAACGTCTCAACATACCTGCACAACAATTGTCCTCTGGGCTGTGAGCTCAAAGAACCCAGCTGACCAGCAGCATCACCAGGTTAGTGTGGGCACTCAGTGAAGTGGCCATCTGTAGTCGCAAGGGGTACCGGGAGGGATCTACATGTATCAGCTCATTTTAAAAATCTGCTTATTTTATATGTTGTGCTCTCATTCATGCCCTTGACTTTATTATTTCTTGGGATTGAATGGATTTATAATCACGAAGGCTGTACCACAAATCTTTTATGATCTTGATCAATTATATGAAATATAATTGTGAGATCTCATCTCACCAGGCAGATATAGGAAATTATAATATGGTGAACTTTGAGATAGATTGTAATGCTTAGCATGGGCCAGACTTTATCATTATATATCAATTAATTACAAATCAATACATCAATGGCTGGAACGATGGCTCAGCAATTATGGCACTTGCCTTGGATGCACGAGGACATGGGGTCAAACCCCTGCACCATGTACACAATGAAGTATCGGAGCAATGAAGGCCACATGAACAACTAAATAAGATTGTTTCTCTTTTTCTCTCTCTCTCACTGTCCCTTTCTCCAAATAAAAAAAATTACACATGAATTTCTTTCACTTTCCCATCAATGCTATGAGGTAGGTATTATGCACATTTTGTAGATGGGGAAAGTGAGTCAAATAGCCAACAACTTAACCAGCCTCCTAGCAGAGGTGGGGTTTCAACCTGGACAGTTTGGTTCCTGAATGTCTCTTAACTAGTTTCATAACTTACTTCCCATGACACCAAAACTTAATCCTGGGCATGGATTTGGAAGCATGGTCTTTGCAAAGGGCTAACAGCGGAGAGACAGGACTTCTGGGAGAATGGATAGCTGACCTAGTGTCCAATGAGAACCAGTAAAGACGGTGTTTGACATGTGAGCCCTGGTGGGGAACCCAGTTCTTTCTACTTCTTGACCTATTGCACTATTTACTGAGTTTGCACGGAGGCTTCCAGTTGGTGGATTTCTACATGCACCACTGGCCTGTCCTTTGCTGGAGTTGGATGGGCCTCACTCCCTCCGAGGTGGCTTGCTCTCTGCCACACATCTGGCTCACACTCAGCACAGTCTCACATCTGGGGATGGGGTGGGATGTGGGGGGGAAAGATTTACAAAATTAGCATGGAGATAAAAATACTTCCTTCTTTGACTGAGTGGCCTTCTTATAGAACTGAGACAAAATTAGACCCAGGAAGTGGCAGGTATTTTGGTAACTAATGCATGATAACTGAGCATTATTAGATTGATGTTTTTGCCCCAGAGAAACAAAGTTCGTAGAACGTTAGAGAAGATTCAGGTGAATCAAACTGTGAGGGGAACGTGTGCATTCCGCACTGGTGTTACATTTTTGAGACACACTGGAGAAGTGGATACAAGCATTCACCCATTCAACACCTAGTACCGAGCACGGGACCCTTGGCGGGCACTGCTGGGGCGCATGGGTTAGCCAGGGTGCTGAACAACGCAGCAGCCTCTTTGGCCATCTGGCCTTGGTGGGGAAATCACAATGAACTCAAGGTCTATGTTTGATATGAGGATGTAGCAAGATAGCAAAGTGAACTTTGTCGAAGAAAGGGTTCTCTTTGTTTTTAGAAAGCTGGCCTAGTCCTTTTTTGGGCAGGGGTGCGGGGAGAAGGATCATCTTTGGGGATTCTTGAGTATTTTCTTCCCAGGATATATTTCAGCAACTGAGTAAATTTTAAGGCTCAGTTTTCTTATTCCATGACTAAAGCCTTTCCTAAGACCCTGGGTTTTTTTCCACCTGACATTAACTTACATTAAGAAGGAGGATTGTTCTATATCTATAAATGACATGAAGCAAAGAAGAAAATGACTGAGGCTCCTGTTACCCACCAAGGGGGACAGCATCTAGCCGGAGGCACACCAAGAAACTTGCCAATTTTGGACTAAACTGAACAGGCAGTCTGAACCCTATAGACCACGTCCCCTCTGCTCCCACATCTCAGCTGGGTGCACTGCATTCTGGGACACCCGAGCTTGTCCTCTGGGGTGACTCTCAAGAGACAGTCGGAGCATCTGAGATTGCCGAGGCCCTTTCTGCTTCTCACCTGAGACCTAGAGTTGAAAACGGGGGCTCGGAGGCTGACCCTGTTCCTCTGTGTGGCCTTTGGAGCAGAGCGATCACACCCACGTCCGTGTGGGCAACTTACACAGACGCTTAGGAAGCCCTTTCGTAGGATTGCCAGGAGTCATTTAAACGGGATTATTTTTTTTTCCTTTTCCTACCTTGACAGTGGTAAAATGTACTTAATGTAAAATTTACCATTTTAACCATTTTTAAGTGGATAGTTCTGTGGGGTTAAGTACAGACTAGTGTGCGACCATCATCATCTCCAGGACCGTTTCATGTCCCCCAGTGGAAACTTTGCAGCCACTAAATAACAGCTCCCCATTCCTGCCTCCTGCCAGCCCCTGGAGGTCACCATCTCAGCTCTGTCTCCATGATGTGACTCACGCAAGTGGAATCACAGAGCATCTGTCTTTTTGCATGTGGCATATTTCCCTAAGCTTAGTGTCCTCATCCGTGTTGTAGGGAGTGTCAAAACTTCCCTCCTTTCTAAGGATTCCTCTGGACATCTGTGCCATTCACCTGCCAATGGTCAATTGGGTTGCTTCCCCCTTGCGCTATTGTGAGTAATGCTGTTAGGAACATGAATGTACAAAGAAAGGAACCCGTACTCCCTCCGTCGACATAAATAGATTCTTTAAGATGAGGCGGAGTCCTGTATGCTCAAACCCTGTTGAACATCTGTAGCAGGACAGCGTTCTCTTAACTGATTTTCTTGGAATACTTTTGGCCTCGTGGGTGGATCTCGTCTGTGGCTCAGTGGACGTCTGATAGATGCCCTCTGTGCACTGGGCACAATGCCCGACCTCAAGGCTTCCCTCATGCCCAGCAGTGGTTTCCACTCTCACAGGTGCCTCCAAAGGAGGGGACAGACCCACACCTGGGGCTGGTGCTCTGTGTGCCATTCGCAAGGAACGTGCTGGTTCCCAAGGAGATGAGCACAGCTGACTTGGATGGGTCACTGGGGAGGGTTTTCTTGCAGTGGTGATACAAGGACGATAGAGTAACACTTGTAAGGGGCCACCCTGGGCTAATTAGCATATCTTGTTCTCTCAGTACTTTTATGAGGTAGGTCCTTTATTGTCCCTATGTGATACAGAGGCAGGACTTGGAGGGAGTGGTTAGTTTGGCCAAGGTCATATAGACCTGAGAAGTACATGCCTGACAGCTTTGCACTAATCTGGGATGTTTTCTGAACAGCAATTGGCAGACAAGGTAGAGGAGGGGTGGAGGGTGTTCCCGAAAGAAGCTGTGCGGGATCAAGCGGGCAGCTGGAGGCCTGCAAGACAGGTTCCAGGTGGCTTGGAAGCAGGATTGCCATCTTGGCTGATGGAACCCCCAGTGGTGGGGCCTGGAGGGCAGCCCTTTGGCTCCTCATCTCTCCACCACTGTCTTTTGGGGTAGGCTGGCACAGGGACATCTGCAGAGACAAGGTGCTAGGAAATCACGGGATATTTTCTGCCTACCTGGAAGTTTCTGGCATAAAGACATGGAAGACATCAAAATCATATTAACTGACTAGGTATGTACTGTAGAGGCTTGTTCTAAGCCAGACACTGTTCCAACGCTTTACATTCTTTAGCATTCTAGATCTTGCCTCAGTCCTGAGGTGTAGTGCTATGATCGTCCTGTCTCATGGAGGAAGAAGGTGAGTTGGGGGAAGCTCCGTCACTCAGATGTGGTAACATAGCGAGTATTAGGCAGGTGGTGACGGCAAGTTAATGTGGCCCCGATTGCCAGTGGTCATCATCTACGTCCTGTTTGTGTGGCAGACGCTAAAGGTCAACTTTCTCTCTTTAGCAGCATACAATGAGGCTTTTGATTAATCCTCTTACAGGACAGCTCAGTCCGGCCGTTAAGACAGGTGGCTATGTAGTTCAGTGTGCCCAGAAAGACAAGCACGACTCCAACACACAGGGGCTGCTGATTCCCTTTCATCCTGTGCAACAGCAAAGATGAACTATCTATATTTGAATCGTGTTCTTGAAGAGGGGGGCTGTCACCGTCCGTTAGCTTTGTGGTTTTCATTTCTTTCCAGTTTACAACTGGCCTTGTGAAGAAACTGAGTAGCGATGAACCAGGCCCTGTTCTCCCTTCATGACAGTTGAATACATCTTTAAGTCATGACGTCACCAACACTGGTGGCACCTTTCTAAAGAGTCAGAACTTGATCTCAAACAAAACTCTAATTATAGCTGTTTCTAAAAACACACACACAAACCCCAAAACCCACAACCCAGTTGTTAACTGGGTGGTAAAACCTATCTGTCCCCTTGGGAATTCAAAGCACCCAAGTGCAAAACTGAACTTGGGGTGGCTCCTGCATCTGCCGCTCTCCCCATCTTCCTCACAGGAGGCCAGAGTGAGATGGGGACTGCACGAAGTGGTGCCTTATTTATTGTGCTAAAGAGTTCAGGTGCTCTGGGATTTCCACTTACTTGCTATTTCGGTTACTACAGGTTGCTATAACAAATTACCCTAGACTGGGTGGCTTAAATAGCAAACGTTCATTTTTCACAGTTCTGGAGTTTCGGAAGTCCAGGATCAAGCCGCCAGAAGATTCAGTTCTGGCGAGGTCCTCCCTCCTATTTTGCATATGACACCTTGTCTCTATATGGTCACACAGCAACCAGGGAAGAAGCCAGCTCTGGTGCCTCCTGTTCCTGAGCGCTCCACCCTCAGGACCTAAGTACCTTCCAAAGGCTCGATCTCCAAATGTCATTACTTTGGGGGTGAAGACTTGAACATGTGAATTGAAGAAGGTCACAAACATTTACTATACACCTTTCTCCCAGCCACCTTTAGTACCAAGAGCCATCTAAATGCAATGAAATCCAGACTCTTCCCAAAACAACTCATCCTTTTAGCATTGATAGTTTAGGTCATATATGTGAAAACTTAATCACACAGATCTCTGTTCCTTAAGAGGATCATGCATCCCTAATGTTATAGGTTGAATTTTGTCCCCTGAATCCCATGTTGAAGACCTAACCCCCGATATCTAAGTACGTGACCTTACTTGGAGGTAAAGTCTTTACAAACAAGTTAAGATGAGCTCACGAGTGTGAGCCCTGATCCAAACAACGGGTGTCCTTGCCGGAAGAACAAAGCACTATGGGAAGACACAGACACACAAGGACAAGGCCATGTGGTGTCACAGGCAGAGACTGAAGGGGTGCAGCCACAAGCGAGGCAGGCCAAAGACTGTCACCACCGTCAGCAGCTGGGAAGGGGGAAGGAAGGAGTCTTCTCCCTTACAGACTGCCGAGGGTAAGTGGCTTGGCTCACACCTTGATTTTGTATTTCTAGCCTCCAGAACTATGAGACACATTTCTGTTTTCCTTTTAAAGTCATTCACGCAGTCTGTGTTGTACTTTGTCATAATGGCCTAGAAAATGAGTATATCCAGTTATCGTGTGTGTTTTCTAGAGACAGACAATGAATTGAGTACCTTAGGATTATTTCAGCAGGGCTCAGAAAGTTGTTCAAGAAGGATTTACTCATCAATGATCTGACGGGTGCGTGGAGTGGGGTGGGGGTTCGGGAAGGAAGGGAGTAGCACCATCTGTGCCCGCTCCTCGCGCATCTCACTTGGCCCTGGAAATCTGCTCTTCTCTCTCGTTTAACTTATGCTCTCCGTGGTCAGAGAAAGTGCTCTAAATCTCTAGTAAGCAGAGAAATGCAAATGAAAACCACATTAAGATATCACCTTACGCCAGTCAGAATGGCAAAGATGAAGAAAATAAACAATAATAGATGCTGGAGGGGCTGTGGAGAGACAGGCACACTAACACACTGTTAGTGGAGCTGCAGACTGGTACAGCCCCTCTGGAAAGCAGTGTGGAGAATCCTCAAAAAACTAGGGATGAGCCCACCATATGACCCTGCTATTCCTCTCCTGGGTATCTTTCCAGGGGACTTAGAATCAGCACATTATAGTGACACAGCAATATCTGTGTTCATAGCAGCTCAATTTACTATTGCTAGGCTATGGAAACAACCCAGATGTCCCTCACTGGAAGAATGGATCCAAAAACTGTGGTACATTTATACCATGGAATTTTACACAGCAATTACAAACAACGATATTGCAGCCTTTGAAGGTAAATGGATGGCTATGGAAGAAATCATGCTGAGTAAAATCAGCTTAACCCAGAGAACTAAGGGTTGACTGTCTCCAGTCATCTGTAGAGGTGGGGACTAGACCCTGGACAGTGAGAAAGTTGGTCTATTAGCATGTGTTAAATCTAGATAAGATGTAATGCTTTACAACATAATCCTTTTTTAGAGATACTGTGGGAAGGGGAAGGGCGGGATAAGGGAGGGTAATTGGGGGGACACTCCTGGGGGTAATTGCAATATCCAGAATATATACACATTTTATATTATTTTGTTAAAAACTTGTATGGTTGTTCAAAAATAAAAAAAATTTAAAAAAATAAAAAAAAAAGCAAAAACAAGGGCAGAATACAGGCACAATTGTCAGCAGTCGTTATCTGTAGAGGTGATGTTTTGGGTAACTCTGATCAACTTTCTGCTGGAGTTGGAAAGGAACATGTATTTCTTTCATAATGAAGAGTTTTTTTCTTTTAAAAGGCACATTTCTTATGTGCCTAATATGAAAAGACAGCACATATTTGTTATTGATTGATTAAATCTGTCAGCATTTTGATCCACAGCAAACACAAATTGGGTTTTTCTAAAGCTCTTTGGAGCCTCTCATAAGCAGGCTTTTTAGCCAATGTTTTGAATATATCAGGTTAAGGTATGTGAAGCAGTCTCTCCAAGGGGGATTTAATATAATGCAATAAGAACTGAAGCTTTAATGGAGGATTTCGTTCCTAAGCAGGAGAGGAATCAGGTAGTTGTTTATCATCCTTTGTACAGAGCCTTAGCACTAACTATTGGCCAGACAGGTAAGACAGATGTTCCCTGCAGACATCAGCTCCTTGCAGAGGAAATCAAAACTACTCAACAGAAAAATAGGAAGGTGGTAGGTGATGGAGGGGTGGCTGGGAGCCGGCGTGGGGCCACTCACTACATTGCTCTTTTCTAGGGTTCCCAAGTCTTTACCTACAGCTGTCTCTGGGTGGGAAAAGAGGTGTGAATTCAAGCATCTCAGAGAACTTGACTTCCACTTAGTAAGAGCAGAGAGAAAATTCATGAAGAACATGACCCAATTAAAATACCAGAGTTCGCAGGATAGGGAGGCAGGCAAAGCCCTGAGACAGTGCTTCAGCCTCTTTTACCCTAGCCACTTCCCTGTGACCAAACATGCAGGATGTGAAGCCACAGGTGTGGGTTCTTTGGGGCCAAGTGTAGGGCACCCTGCTCTTCGCTAGTGAATTAGACGTCCCCTTTGGTGACTCTGTAATGCCACTTGCTTTCCAGGCACGATGCCTTGTCTTGGGTAGAAGGTGGTGGCCAGAGCTCTGAAGTCTCCTCTGTGGTTTGGGAAGAGGCAGGTGTGGGGGTAAGTCATTGCTCCTGAAGCTTTTCCTTGACCACAGATGGTGTGCTTGTATATGCACACCTGAATTCTAGAAGGTTCTCTTTCCTAGACTTTGCCATTTTCTTTTGACATAGGTATTAGTTTACAAGGGATATTTTAGAGCACAATACGGTGCTCTTGAGAATAGATTAAATATAATGCCGGTCACATGTAGATCCTTGACGCATGTTGTCTGAGAAGAACTTGCTTTGGGGATACAAATCAAACGGAAGATGGCATTGATGGTATTTCAGAGGTTCCAATCCATGATAGCGGATGGATGGATTCTGGCAGACTCTGACCAACCAGTTTCTAGAGCAGTGGCTCTAGAAAATGACTGCTTGATATGATTACCTGGAGAGTTCTTCAAAATCATGACACCCAAGCTATTTCCCACATCACAGGCTGTAGGAATGGGACCTAGCTACGGGTACTTTAAAAAACTTCCCAAAAGATTCCAATAGGCAGCCAAGTTTTAGATCCACTCTGTCTATAAATAGCCACTAGCCTTATGGGGTAAATATTTAAATTAATTTAATGTATAGTTAGTTCATCAGTCACAAGAGCCAAATTTCAAGCAGTCAATAGTGCCAGGTAGCTCGTAGCTATCATATTGAACCACAGAGAGCTGAGGAATATGTCCCTTCTTGTAGAATTTCTATTGCTTTACCTGAAGTCTACAGTTTGAGATTCATATCTATTCCTCTAATATGAATGAATACTGATTAGCCACCCAGCCAATGAAGATTTAAAATGAAATAATCTCGCCACAGTTTTTCTTTTAAATTTTGACAGACATCTCTGAAACGGTCAAGTTACAACTAGAAGGCTAATTAAAATCATTTAAGATTTTCTGGGCAAGCTACGTTCCTCTTGGGTGAAAGATCCTGTTTTACAGGTTTAAACGATGATGTGCTTCCTTGTGCCCACAGGGCTGTGACTGGTGCTCACGGCTGTCCCACGGAGGTGTCTTTAACCTCATTACCATAGCACTGAAACGGACAGGCTCAGGATGCACTGGTAAATTCTGGGGCTTGGAAAGGCCCCTCGAGTCATGCCAGTTTGTTTCTCCAGATCTCTTTGGGATTTCACTTTACGAACACCCCTCTTTAGAACCTCTCACACTGCCCTCCTTCTTTACCTCTGTAGGAAGCACCTGGGCATGTCCCTTTCACTCTGACTCTGTAGATCAGCCTGAAATAACTGGTCACTAAAAACAGAAAGTGAGAAGCAGATCTCCTCTTAGCTTAGTAATAGGAATTATTAACACAGCCTCTCTTTGGAAAAATGAGATGTGTAAGTTAGAGCTCTCAACAAGCTGTCCAACTTCTCTGCAGTGTACTTCGGAGTTTGATTGTAAATGCTCCCGTAACAACACTGTTGAGTGAAGCCTCTCAGGGAAAAACACAAAGCTGGACCCCATGATTTACTGCAATAGCACTTGGATAATTTGATTCCATTTGAACTCATAGAAATAGATATGTTCCCAGAAACTTTTGTTTTGTTTTGTTTTCTTAAATTGGATGGTAAGTGAGGACCCACACAGAGCGAGGCCACCCAGGGAAGTTGCAGACTTCTTTGCTCTTTATCTGAGATTTCTCACATTTTTGACTTTTTTTTAATTTTATGTTTTTCAGAGCTGAGGACCGAACTCGGGGCCTTGCGCACGCTAGGCAAGCGCTCTGCCGCTGAGCTAAATCCCCAACCCCAGACATTTTTTACTTTTAATGGTCCTTGTCATTGAGTTTCCCGATTTGCAAGGAGCCCAGAGAGAAACACGTTTTGGCTAAACGACACAACCATAGGCAGAGAGACCGGTGCTGGCTTCAACAAAATACCAAGGAGGAAAGAACTTGAAAAATATTCAGTAGATAATTTATCTTAGAAAAACAAGGGACATGAACAAAACCCTTGTTTAAGAGAGGAAGCATAGAAGCACCTGGTGGTCTCTCAAGAAGGCCGCACTTCAGTGGACTTTATCCAAATCACTTGTTGCCATTTTACTGAACACATACACACACACACACTCACACACAACACACTCACATCCACACCCACACCCACCCACTCGCACTCTCACAGACCCTCAAACCCACTCATACCCATGTCCACATTCACACTCCCAAACACAGTCACACACACTCACACTCACACACCCACACACACCCACATCCATACTCACACACTCACATTCACACACACTCTCCACACACTCACACACTTGCACTCACCCACACACTCACATTCACAACACACTCACACCCACATCCACCCACACTCACATTCACACGCACACCCCCTACACACCCACATACTCACATTCATGCACACTCATTCACACACACATGCACACTCACACACTCACATTTACACCCACAACCACACACACTTGCAGACATCCCCATATGCACACTCACATTCACACACACACTCACACACCCACACAATCACACACACTCACACACGCCTTAAAGTGACTTCTCCAGAGCTCTGAGAGGTGCCATCTTGGTATTCTACGAACAGTTTTCATCCTGCACACTGTAAAACTTCCCTTATATTTAAATCCTCCTACGGTCATTTTTTAGTATTAATAGCTGTAGTAGATACAAAATAAGTATAAGACACAATTTCTTGTTCTTTATGTATGAATGATATATCCTTTCAGGATAAATGATGGGATAGATGGATAGATAGATGGATAAATGGATAGATAGATAGATGGCCAATGGATAGCTATAGATAGAATCTTACTCTATTCAATTTTACTTAAAGATGAAATGTTAAGATTTGAGAAAAGGAAAAAAGTGCAAGTGAACCATATTTAAGAGGTAGCTATTCAATTCCAAGGCCATGTTCACTCTTCCTCATTTTGTAGAAGATAGCAATTCCCATACCCTATCCCCCTCTCCAAATTTTCATGGCTAAATCAGCAAGGCAATTCATGCTCAGTGTCCGAGAACTCACCAAGCTCAGTGGTAGTGAGCAATACGGGCCAAAATCGGCAAGAGATGGCCCATCACTGTCACCTACTTGACATTCGGGCTGGAATCAGAGGGGTTTGTTTAGTATAAGGATTATGGAATTTACCTCTGAGTTGTTCTGTGTGATTCTTGGAGCCCAGCATCCTGATGAATGTATAAATAGAAATTTGAAATGGTTTGTGGTAATCATCTGTACACACCTATGCCTCAAAGTGACTCACTCTTAAAATTCCTCCACTAATATTATTATTTTTCTAAGTGTCTGGAAGGTTGTGTCTGTGTTTGCTAAGAATTGTTTACATTTGAAAACAAGTTAATCATGTCTTTTATTAAGCAGCTAACAGTAGAGATCTGGCAGAGAGCCCAAGCCCAGATTCTTTTTTCTGACAAGATGACTAGAAGAGGGTGGCCACGTTAGGTTTATCTGGAGCCCCAACTCTGACCCATTGGTACTGGCTGGTTCTGATACCACACCTGAGCACAGAAGGAAAGAGAGCTGTCACCAATTGCTGATGTCTGCGTGGGCAAGAGGGGAAGATGTGGCCATAGGAGTAAGAGGTAGTCTAGTCTCTGGAGCAGGGTTAAGTTAACTAGAGGGCTGGTGGATGATGGCCACATAGGATGATGAGGTTCAGAGTGAACGAGACCTTAAGAAATTCGAAGTTCCTCAGACTTTGGAGAGTCGTGGGAGAGTCTGGAGCATGACAGCAGTATGATGAGATTTTAATTTTGAAGACTTGACTGTCACCTTGACTGTCTGCGTAAGGTGACAGAGATGGGAGAGGGTAACCAGTGAACTTGGAGCCTAACTAACAAAAGGTGGGGACAGGGCAGGTGCAGGAGCATCAAACTGCCTTGGAATCAGTGGCAGCCATGAGAAGGTAATTTGGGATGATGGAGAGAGTGTTTTAATTTATAAAAAGCATTGATATTAATTTATAGAGGTCTCTCCTTCCCGTAGCTGTTTCCCGAGTAGAATGGTGTTACACCATAGATGTTTTTAAAATGTTTATTGAACAATACAGCTGTGAATGTGTGAATGAATGAAAGTGGGAGGAGGGGCTAGTTTTGCGGGGGAAAAGGGCACATGTAATTTAGATATCCTGAGTTGTGGGTGTTGTCAGAGCCTGCATAGAGATACCCGCTGGCCAGCCAGCTCCCTGGACCTCTTCAGATCTTCCATTATACCATTGATAGCCTGTAGGTTTTTCATTCTAAACGATTACTTCCTCCATTCTGCTTTCCTTACAGCTCATTTAGGATGCTCCTGTAGACAACAGGTTGGTGGTCTCTTCCTCACTAAAGCAACGACCATTTCCGGAGGACTCCATCAAATGATATGACTTGTACCACAGTGTGTCCTTCAACTTTCTTGACTTGATATCAGGTAGAGTATTAGCCCCATTTGACAGAGGCAGAAACTGAAGCTGAAGCTCACACAGGTTGAGTTTCCAACTCAAGTTGGAGAACTGGGCTCAATCCAAGTCTCCCTTCCTCCACGCTTGATGCTAGCCTCATTCTCCCACAGTGCCTCTCATTACTGATCAATGCACTGTGGAATAGGATCATTCTATGCTGCTGTTTCACCTTGTGCCTAGGGGATACCTTATCACACCCTGAATTTCTCTACTTCTTTCCCATTGTGCCAGTCAGCTTTCCATGGCTATAACATATATCTAAGATAATCAATTTATGAAGCAAAAAAGTATATGGTAGCTCATAGTTTTGGAGATTTCAGGCCTTGATTGGTTGGTACTATTGCTTTTAGGCCTGTGATGATGTGGAAATATGTGGTGGAGAAAACCTCTGCACCTTGGGGACAGGTAAACAAGAGGTAAAGAAAGAGGAAGAGACCTGATCCCCAGAATTCCTTTTGAGGGCATGTCCTCAATGACCGAAAACCTGCCACTAGGTCCAATCCCTGCAAGTTTCCCACCAGCTCCCACAGTGCTGCACTGCAGACCAAGACTTGACCACACAGGCCGTTCCAGACCCACATTGATCTCCCCTCACCAGTTTCTCTCAACTCTGCTTTGGCCCAGTAGCCACTGTTTTCTGCTCACCCTCCCTATCTCTGTCCTCATTGCCTCTGGGTCCTCTTTTAGGTTTCCATTTCTTTCCTCTCATGAATACAGACATGCATGTGTGCGTAATGATGACGGGTTCTTGCAGCGGTGCTAAAATAAGATGTGCAAGAAACGTGGGGCAGATGTGGATGTCACATTGCGTGTGCAAACAAAGCTTTGCCTTCCATCAGAGATTGTGGAGACACACATGGGATGATAGTGGAGACACACAGGATGATCGTGGAGATGCACACGGGATGAACGCAGAGACACACACGGGATGTCACTATTTTGAAACACCTCGATGGAGGTGGTGTTCAGAAGGAAGCAGCTTTCCTCTACCTTCAGTGCCCACCAGACTTCCCTGGGGCTGTCAGATCATGTGTACTGCGAGCTGTGTGCTTGCTACATGCTGCAGAGAACTGTCAGTAGGAACTAGTGTTTCCAAACATCTACATTACCAGGTCAAATCACATCCAGAGCCGCGATGCTCTGACACTATTTACATTTATTTTTCATTGACTCCAAGTTTCTAACATTTTAGGATACTAACCCCGAACCCGACGTCTGACATTTTATGAGTGGTAAGATGCTGTCAATCCTTCGCCAAGTTTGATGGTCTGTATTTTATGACTTCTGGCAAGTTGGAGTCATTAAGATTTATTACTAGAAAAGGGAACAATACTGTTGCTTTACTGTGTCCAATGTGTAGAGTTAAAAATAGAAAAATTTCAGGACCTGTGTTCCTTTTTGAATAAAAAGTTCCTACATCTTGTCTTCATCTGGCTGGACAGGGCATACATTGTATTGGACTTTCTGGAAGATGAGCAAGCTCCTACAGCAGCGTAGACCTTCCTGGCTCTGGGCCTTACCGTGTGTCTTGTTTTGGGGTCTGGGTAGTCTTGGCAATAGGACAGTGGCCACAGTCATAAAGTTACAGCTGCTGGTATTGCAGTTCCCAAGGGTGATGCAAACAGGAGGAGTTGGCCACACCTGTGTGTCACCTGGGCAGGATCTGTGCATGCTGGGCTTCCCCATACTGGTTGGAAGTGCTGGATAATAACTTGCAAGAGCAGGAGGATTGGTACCCTACTGGGTGGGTCTTTAACCTACGAGAGACAGTAAATGGGGAGGACTCAGAAGAGAGCTTGTTCACCTCAGTTCTAAGACATGCAGATTCGCACAGGTGTAGGAATCTGGGTATGTGGACCAGGTTTCTTGCAGGCCATGAGCATTTGAAATCGTCTCTCACCTTTTGTCACTCCAATAGTGTTGCGTAGATAGTATTGCTTTCTCTCCATCTTAAGACAACTAATTTGTCCCTTCTACTAGATGTGAGCTGCTGGAGGGCAGAGGGCATATCCTGTTCATGTGCCTGTTGATGGAACCTTGATATTTAATCCATGGTTGCTGAATGCAAATGACTGGCCCACCAACCTGATGGAGCCTGGCCAGAGGACCAGCCTGAGCTACCCTTGACTTGGTTGTTCACGTCATGTGCAACAAGCCACCCAGACCCTGGCCCAGCTGTTTCCTGGCAGATGTTGGAAACTTGACCTTGGATGTGAGTCCACAGGCAGCTCACATACTGGTGCTTTAGAGGTAAGGGAAGCCATTCGAAAGGAGCAGAAACCAAAGGTGTGGGGCCATCTTGGAGGCCCTGGCCCCTTGGGTTGGGCAGTGATGGGGACGACTGTGATGGACCCGTGGAACCAAAGCTATGATGGACTTTGGCTGTTGTGCAAGGAGGACACATGGTCTGTGAATCAGTAAAGGGCTGCAGGCAGGTGTGGAAACTGGGTAGAGAGTGGGGAGGTGGCTCAGGGCACCCATGATTCCTTGCAGGGTGAAGACCCCTCAGGAAATTTAAAATCCTTTAAATTTCCCTCTTTCCCCTTTATCGGGACTCTTCTGCACTCTCTGTACTTTTCCTTCTGTCTTCATTCTGCATTTGTTAATACAAAATATGATCTCTTTACACTTCATAAATTCTTAACCCAATGATATTTTTAAAAAAGAGTGAAATTAATCAAGGAGGATTAGAGAGGAAACCAAAGTGTACTTCTATAATGGAAGTAATGTGTCACCCACATGGGAGCTGACTCTATGGGCTGTGTTCTTGAGGACCACAAAAAGCACTGAGATGTGGGTCTCATAGCTATAGCTGCCCTGCCACTGCAAGGACTTTCTGCCAGCGCTTGGTGGTTCCTGACTGGGACAGCTTGGGATGCAATCCTGCCTCTGATATTCCAACGTTCGAGGAGTTGGACGCCGGCTTCTCCATTGTGCGACAGATAACACCTTCATAAACACAGGTGCCATGGAAGTCAGACAAGTTAAAAGAACCATTAGCTAAACCTGACTCTGAGTTGCTTCACCAGCATCCTAGATTGAGGGATCTTAATATTCCTGGTAATTATTGATTGATATGAGTGATATTAATAATTGAATCAGACTTTCGTAAGCAAGGTTGAGGTTTTATTTTATTTTATTTTTGCTGGGTCTCATGCATGCTAGGCAAACACTAGCACTGAGTCACACCCCCAGCCCCAATTTCTCTCTCTTTAAACTATTGACCAGGTAAATCTTTGCTGTGGAGAGTTTTGCTGTATATGGTAGGAAGCTGAGCACAACTCTAATCTCTGCATACCAGGTGTCATATCTCCAAAGGTCCCTTGCAGGACTAAATCACTCCGAGGTGAAAATCACAGGGATAGAGTGTGTCCAGTAGAGCTATGATCTCCGTGCTTTATATTAATGTTTTGAATAAAACTCAAAAAGCAATCATAATAGACAGCTCCGTACACAGCAAAGTGGGCTAGTGCCTTGGTGTACACGACGGTGCGTTTGCTAACGTTTATGCAGAGCACATGACTCTACTTAGCACAGCCGGTGACACAATCCACACTGAGAAGAGAGTAACACGGCGTGGGGGGTTGAAAAGCTGGGAGACTACCCTCCCAGCAGCCCCCTTCCAGATCACAAAGCACATGTGAGTAATGAGTGTGAATTGATTTATGACTCCAACGGTATTTGTCCACATACATCAAGTAAAATATGAGACTTAAAGACACAAGCCACATGATCATTTCTCCCCCCCCTGTTTATATCCATTTGTAACACCATTTAGAATTCAGTCTCTTTGTTTTTTTTTTTTTAACAATAGCTCTCTGTCATTTCCAGAAAACGTTTCAAATTAGTATAAAACTTGGCTAAATTTAGCTTTTATGGAAAAAAGGCTAAAACATAATTAACTGTTTAAAGAAAACAGAAACCACATGAAGGAATGAGGCTTTCTGGCTAGAAATCTAACAGTAGTGCTCGGTAGCTAACCCATCTCCTGGGTAACAGATGTTCGTGAATTTAAGTGGAAACAGGACGGGCACCCTGGTGGAAGGCTCTGCGGACATGTAGGAGTCTGGCACAGGTGTGGCATCTTGTCTCTGGTTGTACGGAGACGGAACTGTATGATCGCTGCTGTGGGCCCAACACTGCCAGTGCGGTCAGAAACATCGACAGATTGTAAGCTTTGGGGGTCCTGGTGAGCAGCCCCAGCAGTGCAGTCTGCAAGTGAGAAGCCAACCCTGGGTCTTAAGCTCTGGAGCATCAGCCTCTGGTCTGCGGTGATTTCAATGTGAATAATTGCCAGCTGAGAAGAGCTACTTTCTCTCCCTATCCAAACTACTGTTTATGGTGCCTGAATGGGGAAAAGGGTAAATTTGATTTAAAAACTGAAAATGATTCTCTGTTTAGTTAAAAAAAAAATGTATTCAAAAAATTCTGTCCAGAACAGAGAGAGACAAAGGATCCTATTGTCCCAACGACCTAGGTGTGCCATGTCTCAGACAAAGCCTGCCCCGGAGCATGAGACACTGCACACACGGCCCTGATCTTCACCACCTAATAAAGATTCATTGAATCAAAGGCCAGGTTATCATTTATTCGGCAGGAATGACTAATGCAGCATTCTCTTATTAAGGCAGTCTTTTCTCAATACTCAAACAATCAGAGCTATTATTATTGTTATTGTTACTGTAATATTTTAAAAACACAGATGGACCTGGTAATGTGCCATTGTGACGTGGTGGCTGTTTGCCAAAAGAAGAACAATAATCTATTGTGGAGCTGGGACTCCTCTGGTGGTTTGCAGGCTCTGGAATAATCCAATAATTTAATCCACAATCTTCTCAATTATTCTTCTTTTTTTTATCCTAGAGATTGAACCCAGGGGCACTTTATCATGGAGCTCCATTCCCAATTCCCAGTTCTATTTATTTATTTATTTATTTTTAAAGAGAGAAGGACAGTGAGAGAGAGAGAGAGAGAGGAGAGAGAGAGAGAGAATCAATTTTTATTGAGTTTTTCACATGGCTGTCGTTGCTCTGACACTTAGTTGTGTACATGGGTGCTGGGGTTTGAACCCGTGTACTTGCGCATGCCAGGCAAGCGCTGTAACCACTGAGACACCGCTCCAGCTTCTATTATTTATTTGTATTTTGAAGCAGGGTCTCACTAACTTGCTTAGGGCTGCAGTGAATTGCTGAGGCTGGCCTCAGATTTGCAGTGCTCCTACCTCAGCCTCCCGAGCTGCTGGGATTATAGCTCAGTTTGCACATTTCATCTTCCTTGCAAGACTCAAATGAATAATCAATGAAATAACCAGCAAGCACCCTGAGAGATTATCTCATTCATGGTCAGTTTTTATTTGAAATTATTCTAAATATTTGAGGAATGGTTTTCTTCTGTTGGAAAAAATCTGAAAAATTAGGTCAGAAACTTGTTGATGCTTAGTAAGGGGTTCTATATTAATTTTTTATGTCATAACCAATTTCATTAGGTGATGTAATTTCCTAGTGGGGGGAAAAAAAAAGAAAAGTCCTGTTCACCAGGTGCAGGAAGAGGAAAAAGAAAAAAACCTGTCTCAGTTATCTTACTTCTATCTTTCTTTTCTGAATTTTTCAGTAGAAAATGCCAGATGAAGTCAAACCTGCATTTTTAAAAAAATTGCATTGAGTCATGGAGTTAATAGTAATCCAAAAGGTCCCTGCCCCTAAGAAATGAGAAGTTAAGCTTACCACCTCTTCTCTTCCTTGCCTGTTTTCCCCCAAATGCCAAATCTCAGTGCACGTGCTATCAAGGGCTTTTAGTGTGCAGGCAGCCTGTGTTTCCCATGTGCGAAGAGCAACGCCACTTAGCACCATTCAGGGCCTCTGAAGTTTGCATTTTGATTAACAGGAGCAGTTAATAAGTCATGAGTGATATGAGTTACGCGATGTATCCTACATGAGGTTTTTTTTTTTTTTTTTTTTTTTTTTTTTTTTAAGGGACAGGGACAGTGAGAGAGAGAGAGAGGGAGGAGAATCAATTTTTGCTTAGTTTTTCATGTGGCTTTTGTTGCTCTGACACTTCGTTATGTAAGTGGTGCTGAGGTTCAAACCCAGGTCCTCACACATGCCAGGCAAGCACTGTAACCACTGAGCCACCGCTCCAGCCCCATACATAAGTTTTTTTTTGAAGCATTCTCAGGTCTGCATTTCCAGGAGAACACAAGTTGGTGTGTTTGTCTTCTTTCACTGAAAAGTCATCTCCATCAAAACAAAAAGCCAGCAGATCCTCTCTCAGAACTTAGTATTTATCTAAACTAGTCCAGATCTCTGAGTTCTCGTTACAATGAAAAATCAGAATGGTTTCTCCTCTCTCAAGCTTAGATTTGCCTAGTCTGACATCTCACTCGCAGTCCAGCGAGGCAGACTTCATTCCCTGGTCCCTCTCATTATTCTTTCTTCTTTTCTTTTTGGAAATGAATACTTTCCTATACGTGGGTATCTTTCTGACCTCAGGGTTGAGCATATATTGTTTAAGAATGAGGGTGAAAAAGTGACCCCTCATTAAATTTTTTTTTAAAAAAACAAATATCATTCTTTCTTCTCAATACTTTTTGGGGCTTGATATTAGCAGTTTTGTTTTGTTTTTTAATGAGAGAGGGACACTGAGAGAGAGAAAGAGAGAATCAATTTTATTTAGTTTTTCATCTGGTTTTTGCTTTTCTGACACTTTGTTGTGCACGTGGTGCTGGGGTTTGAAACCGGGTCCTAGAGCATGCCAGGCTAGCGCCCTAGCCACGCAACCGCTGCCCCAGCCCTGATATTAACGTTTCTAATGATCCCTCATTATGCCTTTGCTTGTTTATGGTGTAGCAGAAAGAAGGACCTTGACGGTAGCTGTCAGTTACAGAGGCTTCTCAAAACACTCTAGTGGCAAAAAGTGACCCTTGCTTTGCTCTTATTTGATAGTGTTAGGACAAAGGGAAGGGACTTATGTTCTACTGGTAAAAATTTTTTAAGGAGCCTGGTGGTGCTTGACTTTACTCCCAGTGGCTCCGGAGGCTGAGGCAGGAGGATCACAAGTGCAAAGCGAGCCTCAACAAACTAGTGAGGGCCTAAGCAACTTGGGGAGACCTTGTCTCAAAATTAAAAACAAAAAGGACAGGGGATGTTGCTCAGTGGTTAGCACCTCTGAGTTCAATCTCTGGTACCACTAAAAAGAAAAGAAAAGAAATCCTTCTAAGTAAAACTCATATTTACCTTTGCTTTTGTAAACTCAGTTCATATACAGACAAATTTCATATTTAAAATATTTTCTTCTCAAAAATTTTAAAGACGAAATTTATAAGCAAATCATCCGAGTAACCCATGAGTATATTGCACTCGTATTTGACTCTTTGAGTAATCAAGTAAACGGCTGACAGAAGTTACAGGGAATTCCAACAGGCCAAATGGTGGGTTTTCCTTTAAAACAAATTACTAACCCAGGGCACAAAAAAGTCTAGAAACATGTTATAATATTTAGCTAGATGCAACAGATTCAGTTTCTTATTCTAACAGCTACTTCTGTAGACAGCAGCATCAGGTGGAAAAATACTATTTTCTTTTTTTTTAAGAGAGAGAGGGAGAGAAAGAAAGAATCAGTTTTATTTAGTTTTCCATCTGGCCTTTGTTTCTCTGACACTTAGTTGTGTAAGTGGTGCTGGAGTTTGAACCCTGGTCCTCACACATGCCAGGCAAGCGCTCCAATTGCTGAGCCACCACTCCAGCCCCTGACAGATACTATTTTGAAAGTGTAAATGGCCACATCTTTTGGGCCAACAATGGTGGAGCAGTTAGTTTCCTTCTGCTTTGTTCATCAAAGTAGCAAGGCTACATCCTCATAGCAGGAAAACATGTGAGGGACAGCGTCCTGCAAGCCAGAGCACACTGGCCAGGTCGGAACGAGAGGAGCAATAGAAGTCTCCTAGCCTCTGTCTTGAGCATCTTAAGCAAGCACCAATGGGCCTTGGGGGTCAGTCTTCCGGGGACGTTGGAAAAAAATCGTCAAGAATCCTCCCCATATAACAAGGGCTAACTAGAGGGTGCCTAAACCTGCTTGAGTGGGTGGGGGGGTCTAAGCATATTTGCAAAAGGAGTGGCCTGTGAAAGCAGTGGTGTATTTGCTAGTGGGGACACCAGACCCCAACCAGTTCCTGCAAGAGTGCTCCAGAAAAAATTCTGGAACATTTCAAATTCTATGATCTATGGATCACTTTGCTTTCGGGTTTTATTTTTATTTTTCTTCTTCCCAGACAAGACCTTTCAGATTAGCCCAACAATTGTGCAACATATAAGCAAGTATCCCTCTCTCCCCTTCATAGTGTCTTTTGTTTCTAATTTAAAGGAAAATCAACAGCCACCACCCGTATAATGATCTGTAATAAGGAGATTAAAGCAATTGAACCTTATTAACTTTTCTGGATTCTTTTCAGTGTCAAAACAAAAACAAACAACAACAACAACAACAAAAATCCAAATACTGTTAGCTTCTTCTGGAATGCAGTCAATCCCATCTGGTTTTGCTTTGCGTGTCTGATGGGTGGTTGGGTTGAGAAATAATGCCAGAACGTGGTTATTGAGAATCTTGTGAAAGGGAGCTGCCAATAGGATGGTGAAACATTAACAATTTATGAGGCAAATTAATAATGGCAGTTTCCACATGAGGCCTGGCTTGGAATTTTGAACCATAAGTAAAGTTTTGCCTGTGTTCTACCAAGTGGTAAGTATTCATTAGCTGTCCAGTGTCCTAGTTAAATGCGTTTTACGTTAGTCATCAAAATCCAGAATGTTTCAAGCCAAGTTCTAAAGATAATAAATGACACACAGCAGGAATATTTACTCTCATGATTTTTAAAAATCAGTTTTTTGATAGTGCAATGCCCATGATCCCACGTGTGAGGACAGGGGATCATGTGTGTGTACACTTTCATACTCCAACCTGGAGATATAAAGATTTGCATACGGTGGATTTCTAAGTGCTAAGTCAGAGTTGAGGGAAGCCATGAAATCATCACACTTAGTTTTTTCCTAGTAGTGAGCAGCATTGGAGTTTTTCTGAAGTCTACCATTAACTGGTTTCACTTGAACTATTCTGCGCCCCAAGAAGTACAATCATGCTTTACCTAGAACTTTCATAAGGGAGGGTAGGAACTTTCTGGAACTTCTAAGAGTGATAATTAGTATGTATCTCTTCCACTGGGCTTGGAAACTTTTAACTCGTGTTTCTGGCTTTTCCAAAACATATTTGCCCTCTTCAACTGGAAATCAAATAATATCAGGCCTTGGTTGACTCCTTGAGGGAAGCGATGACCCAGCAGCGATGACTCTTTAAATCTCAGCATAGGGAACTAAAAATGTCAGATCCTGTGGCTGCCATGGAAGGATTGTGGGTACAATTGAACTGAAGAATGTGAAATGATCTTCCCCTAGGGGTCTGTATTCCACGGTCTGGGCAGAGAGTCACTCTCTAACCTAAATTGTCTGATAAATGTACAAGCAACTAAAGTATCCTTATGAAAAGCCTTATCCCAGAATGGTGACAATTGCTATGTTCATCCTATTGTTCAAGAGTCCATCTGACTTCCTTTAGAAGTCTATGTCTCTGGGTATGGGCATGGGGACCCAGATAAGAATGGCAAAGGCTCAAAGATGGAACTGTTAATGTCTCTGAGAGAGCGGGATCTTCTCACAAAGCATCCGTCTAAATCAACATGGTCGGTGAGAAAGCTCTCCCAGTTGGGAATTAAGGCCTACTATTTTCTTCCTGGTTCTGCTACTAACTAGGAGTGAGACCTGGACCAACAGTCTCCTTAGCATGTCTCCTCACCTTCCAGCTGAAGCCTTTAAATTGAGATCTGTGAGCTGAAACCGTGGATCATCTACCCCTAGTCTTCTATTCTCTTCCGGCAGTTCTATACAATGCATGTTTTCTACCCCTCTATTTTTTTTTTTTAAAGAAAGAGAGAGGGACAGCGAGCGTGAGAGAGAAAGACAGAATCAATTTTATTTCGTTTCTCATGGACTTTCGTTGCTCACACACTTCATTGCGTACGTGGTGCTGGGGTTTGAACCCGCGTACTTGCGCATGCAAGGCAAGCACTGTAACCGCTGAGCCACCACTCCAGTCCTACCCCTCTATTCTTTTAGGACAAGAGAAATGAGTGAAGTTGAACACAGCAGGCACTCCTTAAGGAGGAAGTCGAGGCTGACTGTGGGGGTGCCAGTGGTGGGGACTGGGGTAGCTTGTGCTTCCCTGCGGTGCCCACTGCACTCTAAGACACGGGGCTAGGTCTGCCCCCACCTCTCCTCCTGGAATTTCAGCCTCTCTGTTCCTGCAGCAGCTCCTAGAGCTCCTCCCGAATAAAACCCACTCGCTGTTCTGTAAGAGCAGCCATCTACTCTCACATATGGCTTTAGCTCTGTGCCCAATTCAAGCCATCCCAAGCATAGTTCCTGACTCGACCACAGTCTAACCAGCAGACAGAGACCAACCCCAGCACAGGTCCAGAGAGATGTTCTTGGCTATATAATTTCCTTTTCTTTCTTTCTTCTTCTTCTGTTTTTTATTTAAAGAGTGAGGGACAGTGAGAGAGAGAGAAAGAAAGAATCAATTTTAGTTAATTTTTTACGTGGCTTTCGTTGCTCACACACTATGTTGTGTACCTGGTGCTAGAGTTTGAACCCAGGTCCTCGCACATGCCAGGCAAGCGCTGCAACCACTGAGCCACTGCTCTAGCCCCTGGCTTTATGATTCCTATCGTAACCTGCCCACCAGCCTTTGGGAATCCTTACCTTCTCTCTTATGACATGTTCAGACTCTTCGTAAAGAGCTCTCTTAAATGTCAGCTCCCAGACCTTGCAGAAAACATGACTCCAGAGCCACCACTTTCTTCTCCAAGGTCACCTTACCCAGGCCAGATCAGCGGAAGATGAATGTATGGAATCTAACTTCTTAATGGCGTGGAAGGCTAAAAATAGTTTTATTGTTTGATGTTTAGCTGTAGATGATTTCTTTTTCTTCCTTTCTTGCGTTTGGGGGATTATTTAATGAGAGACACATGCAACATGTTAAAGCTTGAAGCTTCCTTCTCGGTAATGCAGAAAACGCCTTCAACTGTCGGTTTCCGTTTGGAGGGCCCTCTGAACCATGCAAAATACGATCTGATTCCTCAAGGAAAACACTGAAGGAGAAGTACCTTCCAGTTTTGAACTTCCCCCGCCACCCCCATTCGATTCAGGATTCAATTAGTGAGATTCAAATGCCAGAGATGTTACGGTAATGGGATGTTTGGAAATCATTCCCAGAGGCCCTCGCCTGGGCTGGTGTGGACCTCAGCTGTTCACAAGGACAGATGTGGGAGCAGGTCCCAGCGTTGGTTCGGTTATTAGGCCAGGTGTCCTTCCATGAGTTATTTATATTGCACTTTATCACTTACACTGATTTGTTAGAGTAAAAATGACATATGAAGTCACCTGTCCCTGATGGCTGTCTCTGGTCTGCACACATTTTCACATTACTGGCCCTCAGTGAGGTTCGTAGCCACTTGCCGTTCACTCTCCGGATGCCTGGAGGAGTATCCGCCTTCCCCCTCTGCTCCAAGTTCAGGACAAGTGTCCATTACTGCCCTGAGCATGAGTCTTGATTGTGCCTAATTGATATTTCCATTAGTCGGAAGAACACAAATGGCACTAAATGCCAGGGTTGGACAGAGATTGAAAGGAGAGGTCCTTTGCATTCACATGGGAGGGCGAGGAGGGATTTTGAAGGCAGAGTGCTGAGGACAATTAGCAGGGACTAATGGGCTCTTCCCAGTAGTGAGATGACTCCAGATGCCCGTCCCGTGACGGCCTCTGTTTATCCACTGGTGAGTCACAGTGGTCTCTGTGGCACAACTGTGTGATGGTGCGTGGGCTTGAAGCCTCAGGTCAGGCTGAAGGGAAGACGACTCAGTCCAGCGTGGATCCAGGAGTTCTGTCCAGCTGTCAGGACGCCTCCTTGGCTCGGGCTCAGGGCAGTAAGAACGTCATGTCAGCTTTGAACATCATGCCTTCTGCCTGTCCCTGCACGATCTGTGTCTCCAAGCCATTGGGATACACGGGAAGCACAAGGGATGCTCCAGAGGGGACCATCAATCATGTCATCAGTATCCCTTTCTGAAGGAAAGAGCCATGAATGTTTTAGAGAAAAAAAGCTAATTTCACTCTGACTTGGTATAATGACCATGTTTCTCATGTTGTCGGAAAAATACTAAGAACCGTACAGGAACTAAAAACAGAAAATGGACCTATTTTGAGGCTGGCCCCCTCCCCCAACTTCTTCACTCTATTTACCATATGTTACTGAGGTGCCCCATCCAGTCCAGCCAGAGCCACCCCATGGACCCAGGGCCCAACCTGAGGACCAGCAAATAAGGCTAGGATTGCTAAAGCTTAAAAATGCCTTTGCCATTGTTTTGGTGAAGATTTTGCATGAATTTCCAGTTTTTCAATTGTTACACCAAAGAAAGGTAAGAGGGACAACACATTTAAAGCCATTTATTTAATACAAAAGACAGAATTTAGGAGAGAAAATCAGTGTGACTGTGATCGTGATTCAATTATTAGATTGGAGAGCTCCTATTGTTTATTTATTTGTTTTTAAAAGGGGAAGGATAGTGAGAGAGAGAGAGAGAGAATTGATTTCATTTAGTATTTCATGTGGCTTTCATTGCTCTAACATTTTATTGTGTACGTGGTGCTAGGGTTTGAACCCGCATCCTTGCTCATGCCAGGTAAATGCTGTAACCACTAAGCCACCGCTCCAGCCCCTGCTATTGTTATTTATGCTGACATTTTCTCAAAGAAGCTCAGGGGTTTATCACATTGTAACTTTGGGGTTGGACTAATGCACTCAAGTAGAAATCGTATGTACCTGTAATTACAATGTTCCTGTACATTAAAAATTGGGCCCTGATAAAACTAGGGTAAGAAAAAACATGGACGTCTCTCAAACCCATGGTATAAAACATGATTGAACCACATATTTCCACTTTACACTTACAACAAGGGTGATGTTGGTGGCAGTTATGGGAAGATTTTCTTAAATAAAGCATTTGCTTGTGTTATACCCTTTCTCCCCCCGCTAATCTTTTCCTCCGTTTTAATAGTGGAGGAAAACAGAAAAGTGATTTAGGAAAACTTTTCATGTACTTACATTCAAATTCTTTGAGTTTCTCACCCTTAATGAATAAAAACAGGTCCTGAATTACACAGGAACCAGAACAAAATTATGTGAACTCAGATCACCCAATGATTCTTTTGTTTACCAATTTCTCTTTTGCATATTAGGCAAGGAGAGAATTCTTGATTGGTTAACATCTGTGTGCAGGAGCATACCAGCACGTGAACGATGTGGTTAAGATTATGCCCTATGTTGCTTTAGGTATTTGGCCCGACGTGAGAGCTTCTTCTAGCATGAATGTTATTTGGTGAACTTGGCTCTCACAGTTCCAATGTGATCTATGGAGGGAGGAGGGCAGCTGTCATCTCTGCTGAGGTCTGAAGGTGCATGCTGAAGTGTGAATGGAAGAACTAGGGAAAATCAGGTCTGCATTAAGGTGGCTATTGGATGTACTAGCTATAGGAGTTATTAATGGGGAAATACAATAATTCCCTTTATTTTATCTTAGGGGATTTCAGGGGTGAGCATCTGGGAATAAACTTGTGATTCTAACATATTCTTTGGCTAGTGTTCACTCATCAGCCAATAATTGACTACAATACTTTTCGAATATTGCAAATGAAATAAGCATTTAACACAAGAAACGTCCCCAGCCTCCTAGCTCAGCGGCACGATCGGGAGCCCAGGCTCACTGACACCGCCTGGATTATGCAAGAGGATTGGACCACATGTGCCCAGCTAGGAGAAGATCAAAGCTCAAAATTCAAAGTACAGCATCTACTGTCCCTTTCCCACTATCTCAAGTCAGGCTGTCATGAAGTTGGGGGTGTTTGTGTTGGGTTCGCCCTTACTCTTTTGTTTCCAATGTTACTTTCCAAAGTAACATTTCTTTCTGACTTCTGAGATTACTATGAGTCCAGTGAGGTAAATCATTTCACTGAGAATGGAAAAGCCACTATAGCTGTTACCAAGACACACCGTCTGTCACCAGTACGTTTTGAGTACGTGCTATGAGCCAGCCATGCGGGATGAATCTTCACTGATCATTCACTGATCACAGACGGACTGTGACCTCACATTACTCAAACAGCCAAAGTCACACTAGACCTTTTTTTTTTTTTTTTTAAGCATAAGACAATTCCACCATGTTCTGGAAGCATGGAGGTCCAGGTCACTGTGTTTGCCAAAGTGCGTAGGCTTGCTCCTGGAACAGAAGCCACCTTCCGTGACCTGGGTATCTTCTCTATTTGAGGGTGGTTTTTCCTTACCCACCTCTTGGCCACACGCTCCTTGGGAGCGCCCACCTTCCACCTCGAGCTTCCCCACACTCACTCTTCAGCCCCAGGACCTGTTTCCTCCTCCCACGGCTCTCTTGAAATTACTTTCTCAAATGTCACCAGTGTCACTGCAGCTGATTCACTGCTTCCCCTCTCTACGTCACCCTTGACAACACCCTCCTGTTCACAGTTCTCAGTGGCTCCTGGATGTGGCAGCAGCCTGAGACTTCTCCACCTCGGAGGGTTCCTTCCTTCTCTCTGCTTTTGTCCCCTGAACGCCGGATTCCTGACCTTTTCCTTTTCTCCGGGTGTGACCCTTTCTTGCAGAGCTTGCGTGTTTACTGTGGCTCTGAATGTGACCTGGCTTGTCCTTGAACTCTGGGTCCGTGGGTTAGCCGGACACTGCATCTCTGGATTGGCTGTAGGATTCCATTCATCCCATGCACTCGTTGGCTCCCTCTCCCCAGGGACCTTCTCTTCCTGGTTATCTGGTTTTGGACATGGCACCCTGTTCTCCCCGCAGCCAATTGCCCAGTACTGTTGTGTCCATCCTGTCTCTAGTGACTGCGCCACTTTTTGGTTTGTCCTGTCCCCGTCCACCTCTACGCCTCATCCATTTCCTCAATGAACAGGTCTTCCCAACCCCAGTTCCACCCACTCTCCAGCTGGTGTCTTGCGAGTACTTCAGGATAATCTTTCCCAAGAAAGGACAGCACTGTGACACTTCTCTCTTCCAAAAATACCTCATTGCATTCTGATCCCCAAATTCACTTTTTAGCCTTTTCTTCTGCTCTTCCTTGCAACATAACGATGGTCCTTCATGCTCGGTGGCTGTGGTGGCAGGTTCAGGTCACATGCCACATTTCCCTTCCTGCCCTTCTTTGCGTCCTTCCAGCTATGTAGAAGATTCTCCTTCACTCATCCCTGTCCTTGTCATCCTGAGTCCCCAGTTCTGGTGTCACCCTCTCCACGTAGAGGAGACTTCCCCTTTCTGCGACTATTTGACAAGTTACACCAAGGCTTTGCTGGTCCCTGCAGACTGGCTTGATTGATGCACCACAGATAAAAAGGACTGGAGGCATCTCCTCGGAGCAGCAGCGCCAGGCTGACAGCTCAGCTGGGGATGTGGCCACTGCAGGCATAGCGCTGCTCATCAGAGGCTGCAGCTGTGCAAGCTGGAAGCCTCCTGGGCCAGGCTTGGCTGGTCCACAGAAATGGGGTGGTGGTCACAAGCGAGTCTGAGCTGTGACATCCCTGCTGTCCCTAGACTTGGCAGCTCATCACAGAAGGACTGGTGAACCCCACAGGACTCCACATGTGGGCATCACGTGTCACCTGACTTGAGAGACAAGGCCAGCCCTCCCTCCTTCCACGTTACCCACAGTCCTGTCGCCCAGCTCTCCCTAGGGCAGCCACTGCATTCCTTAAAAACCACCTCAAAGGCCACCTACTCTTTATTTAACCCATGGGCATTAGTGCTCTCTTCCTCTCCTGCCCAAATAGGGTGCCATGTCTGGGCCTTGGCAGGCCCGATGACGGTGCACCCTGGTTTTACCTGTGTCATCTCGCCAAATGGATTACAGGACTTCTGAGTCCAGAAGCTGATTCCATTCCTCATGTGAGCCCCAGTGAGGAGCCTCTGCCTACCAGCCGGTTGCCCGGGCAGCCCCTAAGCTCCTAGTGCAGCCCCTTAAGCTTCTAGCCTGAGTATTTTTTTTTAAAGAGAGAGGGACAGTGAGAGAGAGAGAGAGAGAGAGGGAGAGCGAGAGAGAATCAATTTTATTGAATTTTTCATGTGGCTTTCATTGCTCTGACACTTCGTTGTGTACGTGGTGCTGGGGTTTGAACCCGCGTCTTCGCACATGCCAGGCAAGCACTGTAACTGCTGAGTCACTGCTCCAGCCCCTTCTCCTGAGCTTTAACAAGTGTTTGTTCAATAAATCTTGAAGGATGACATTTGAGGTCCCTCTGGCCACCATCACCCTCAGAGGTGTGGATGAACTCTACGAGTGTCCCATATGAACATGTATCTATGTACCAAAGTGCTGCTTGAATTTATGACATTTTAGGGGGCCCACCCACACTCTAGCACATAAATAACTGAACATCTCCAACATTACTTACGTAAATGCAAATGACTACATATAAAAGGGCATATATTTTCTGGCAGGGAAATAACCGCCACGAGGCAGGCTGTGCCCTCCTTACTTTTTTTTCTCTTTCTGGTCACTTTTTTCCCTGGTGTGCTCATGGAGGTGTCCCATGTGCGACAGGGACCCACTGCTATTTTTCTGGTAGTGTGAACACTTTTCACAGAATCTATGGTGGAAGATGAAACAGACGACCTTTTACTTTCTCCACAAAAGCCTGCTTGTCCCTCGCGCCGTCCACCTGAGGGGACTTCACAGTTGTGCTGTCCACAGACACTCTTAGGTTCCGCCCTTCCCGGAAGCGGAGTTCTGGAGGCCTTGGTTGACATTTGGAAAGTCACTGCCAGGTTGTGAGGACACAGGCGCAGGCCTCTGAGCCCTGCTCTCCGAGGACATTTCCCCTCCTTGGCTCGTGTCATAACCTGAGACCCCAACCTCTACACCCTCCCGGTGAGTTTCCCAGTGGGCTGCTTCTTACCCCGCTCCTCCACAGCCTCACCCCACCTAGACACTGGTCAGAAGGAGCTCCTACTTTGTTTCAATTTTGGAGTGAAGTTTGGTATTTCTGCTCCAGATCTCACAGATTTTTTTTAATTCCATTTTTCACATAAATTGTAAGAGAATTATTAGCAAAATAGCGACAGCGGCCAAGAGAAGGCCTTTCCCATCACAGCCACAGAAACTGACCACGCGCACCCAGCCTGACCTCGTGGGCCCAGAGGCCTTGCAGGAGAGAATTCACCCACCCCAGGGAGTCAGGCCTTCTGTGCGAATTTCGGAGTTTCCAGCCACAGAAAGGAGCTTCCCAGGGCTCCAATCTGGATAGGTACTGGGTCTAAGAGGAGAAATGCCCACAGTGCTCCAAAGTGTTCTGCTGATGTTGCTGCAGGCCTAGGCTTGAGGTGCCACCTGGGGTTGTGAGGACAGGGATGAGGTGGACCTGAGTGGGAATGACTAGTTGACAAGGCCGCAGCCACCCTGGTCTGTCTCAGCAGTGCTGGAACAGGGGATGTCCCTTTATGTCACTTCTGCCTCATCTGCAAACAACTCAACAGGGCGCATTTGTCAAACTGCAAGAAAGGAACGAGCAGATGTTTGTGATGCTTGAGTGACTTCTGACCCAAATGACGCACCCACGGCCTTTGTGTTGAACAGCCTACCCCCGTATAGCAATCGGTTTAGCAGCGGCTCTTGGGGGTTCACTGGGGAGTTTAACTAGTGGCGGGATTTTCAGCCGGTAGTCTCTGGCTTATTGAGTAGATGCTTTCCAGCCGCTGAATTGGAGAGTAAATTTCTATAAGGCAAATTGGGTTTATCACATTTTTTAAAACTAAATTTTCCATCATAAAAGCAGAGGTATCAGTTTCGGTGTTGGAAAAACCACTCCCATTTGGCTGGGTTAAAATGCTTTGGTCAGGTTAAGGTGACATTTTGACAAGGTCATCTGCCATTGGAGGAGGAGAGAAGCTTGCTCCCTGTGCTGGCCTCCCCAGGTGTGCTTGGCATTCAAGAAGACCCAGGAAGGCAGCCCTAACCCCGAGTTGCCCATGGTGCACACCACATGCATGCCACTGGGGAGAGGCTGGGAAAGCTGTTCCTGACTTTCACCCTGGCACAGTCCTGGCAGTGTGGGAGGTGGCATCTCAGGTCACCCTTCATGTTTGTTTAGCCAACCAACACCAGATGTCCATCATTCATATCCCTTTCGGCAAGGAAAGAGCGAGGAGGCCTTGGGGGTACAAACAGGAAAAATATCAAGGCTGTCTCCCAAAAGGCCCTCACGCCTCCAGGTAAACCAGTCCAGGTGTCCCCAGAACTGACCTGCATAAAGCAGATCACAAGTGTGGGTACCTTGTCCCAGAACTCCAGAGTCACAGTTCAACTGATCTCCTAGGGTCACAGAATTTGCTAATACTAAGGGGCTTTAAAGATCTTTTAGCAGGGGGTTGGAGCAGTGGCTCTGTGGTTGTGGCACTTGCCCAGCATGCACAAGTACACAGGTTTGAACCCCAGTACCACTTACACAACTAAGTGTCGAGCAACAAGGGCCACATGAAAAACTCAATAAAAATCGAGTTGTCTCTCTCTCTCACTGTTCTTCTCTTTTAAGAAAGAAAGATCTTTTAGCAAACTGCCATAAAATTAAACAACCATTACAGTACCTTATACATGCCAAAAGCTAAACGAATATTATTATGTGTCTGAGCCTCTGGGCTTATGAAGGATGCAGACTGTCTGAAATAAAAAGTTTACCTAGGCTGTTAGTGCTACGTCATTACAAGGGATGCATAATAATCCTGAACCATATTTGTAACTAATATTTTGTTTTTAAAATTATACCGTAACAGAACTTGTGAGAAAGAAGCTGTATTGAAAAAATATTGGATGGGGCTGGAGCGGTGGCTCAGCGGCTTTGGTGCTTGCCCGGCAAGCACGAGGACCCGGGTTCGAACCCCAGCACCACATACACAACTAAGTATTGGAGCAACTAAGGCCATGTGAAAAACTCAATAAAGTTGTTTCTCTCTGTCTCTCTCACTGTCCTTCTCTCTTTTAAAAAAAAAAAAAAAAAGAAAAAGAAAAAATATTGGAAATCAATTTTATTGGAAATTTAAATTTAAAAAATATTGGAAATTTAAGGGACGATTAATAAGACCAGCCAATGAGCCAAAAGCTCCAAGCCCATATAAGGAGATACTTAAGAGGTAATTAATTATGTATGTGATCATGTGATGATTTTAATTGCATGTCATGGCGTATCTGGGGTGGGCAGAGTGGTCCCACTGGATTCCCCAGTCTAATCCCACGGGTGTTTAATTCCCAGCAAGGTTCAGGGGAAGCACTAGCACCCTGTGGAATCACAGGGAATGTAATTAAACTTCTGCTGATAAATCCTTTATTGACATTAGTGAATGATTACTGCCAGCCTGGCTTCCCTCTCTAATAGCTCATCACAAGGTTCGTTAGAAAAGACATTAGCAGCGATTTGCCAACAGCTTGTGCAAACCAAGTGACAAAGTATTTACATTTTACAGTGTTACCAAATGTTAGGGTCTCCTTGCCAGTGGGAATTCTTCATCCATTCATCTGTCAAAGGGACAGTTCATCCCAGAGTGGCTCAGAGTGTTGGAGCCACACTTTAATGAGTTCTCCAAGTCAGCAAGAGCAAGAATGACAGCAATCCCATTAAAGTGTTGCTTGTCACTTAAATTTGAGACCCTGCATGGAATTTCTAATGAACTGCAATTCTTCCAAATAGGAGCATTCCTTTTTTCTGTACCAGGGATTGAACCCAGGGAGCTTAACCACTGGGCCACATCACCAGCCCTTTTACATTTTTATTTTGAGTCAGTTTCTCACTAAGTTGCTTAGATATTCACTAAGTTGCTGAGGTTGGCCTTAATATTCTGGCCCTCCTGCTTCAGCCTCCAGAGTCGCTGGGATTACAGGTGTGCACTTTGAATAGAAACATTCTTTAAAAAAAAAAACGTGCCCTGCCATTATGGTGAGCGCCTGAGATTTCAATTTGGGGTCATTTGGTACTTCTTGTTCATACATAGTAATGTCTGGCATGGATCAGAGAGTCTCCACCTGCCTTCTGAAAGGGCAAATTCATTCTAAGCTTGAAATGGCTTTATGACTCTTACAGCTCTCTAGTTGGATTATCTTGTTGGATGATCTCTTCCTTATCACTTTGGAAAGGAAAAAACAATGTTCTAATTTTGCAGAAAAAGACAATGAGGTTTGGGAGGTTTGGTGTGTCCGAGGGGAATGGCTGGCCCTTTTTCTCATTTCTGATCACAGGTACGTTTACTGACCATGCTGCATCTGGCATTGGGCTGGTCTTTCACGTACATTTCACATGTGGGTTTTGGTTAAGTGACTCAGCCGGGTACAGCATCTGAGCTGGGTTGAGTGAGTTGTGGCTGATCCAGGTGGCTTTTAACTGCATGTCTGTCTACTCAAGAGTACTTCCTTCTAAATTGTTCTGTCCTTCCAACTAAGGTAAAAAGTGAAGGCCAATGTTACCTTTAGGTCTGAAATTCACAAAACACCAACTTAAGTGATGACGAAACTGACAGCTCAATTAAAGAGAATGCTTCTGGTCACTTTTATTTTAAGGTGCATTTTGTAGCAGTTTTACATAGTCCAACCGAATTGAATTCAATCCAATAAGCTTTGATAAGACTCTGTTTTGTGCAAATTTTGTGTGGTACCCAGTGTCCATTTTCACTTGTTCCTTAGGAAGATTCCCAGTTTTGTTGGGGACAACAATGTGCTTAGGTAAAAGATGCCATTTCCCATCTTTTTGGGTATCAGCCTTGTGCATACGTTCTGGATGGGACCCGCAGGGAAGCTCTTTAAAGTGCCGTTTTGTCCTTCCCTTTCCCTCTATCTAGAATGTAGACATGATGTCTGGTGCTCTGCTGGCTGTCCTGGGTTATGAGGCTACTTTGGGAATAGTAACCAAGTGTTAAGCAAAGAAAAATATGAGGAGCTTAGGCGGCTGTTGGCATAGTAAAACTGCCCGATCAAGCTACTTACATCTGGAATTGCCAAAGAAAGGAAGACAATTTTACCTTGTTTAAGGCTCTACTTTCCCCCTCGTCTCTGAATGCCATTTCCACCAGATGGAGCACAGGAAAACTGAACAAAACACATTTATTGGTCTCTAGGAAAAGCAAATCACAACTCACCGGAGTGTGATCTGGATGTGATTTGATCTGATGGAAATGTAAATTTGGGGGAAGCATTCCAGAAAAAGAAGAAATCAAATCTGCTAATGGGAGGTGTCAGGAAAGGCCCTTGAACTGAGGGGAATAAGAAGTGAAAGGGAAAACTTGGTAAGGTGAAGCTGGCGGCCACGAAGGGGAGGGTGAGCCACGAGCGTGCAGGAGCAAATGTGCTCATGCTGCCGAGGCGACTTCCTTGGGCCATCAGTAGGGCCTGAGCTCGCTCCATGGACCCAGATCTAACTCACACGCAAGGTGGAGTGTGACATTCAGGATATTGTCTCCTGGCACATCCAAGTCCCTTTCCTTTAACCCATCACTTTAGTGGTGGTATTTTAAGTTACAGCAAGAGTGGCCTTCCTTTATCCACTGGGCTGTGGTTGAGTAGAGATGGCTTTTGTGCGAATCAGTTTTCAGGGCTGGGTTCAAGGCTTTCTTTGACGAAGGTGGGAGAAGAGAAGTGCCATTGGCTTATGATCAGCGGAATGCGAAGAGAAAGGTCCAGCCACTTCAGGTTGGGCCAGGAGTGGCCTGTCTGCTCACCTGGCCTCTCCCACTGTGACAGTATGCTCCAGATGGTGCCCCTGCAAAGTAGAGGCAGTAGGGGGCCCTGAATCACTGCCTAGGGATGGTCCTTACAAAGGAGGAGCTTCCTGGGTATGAGAGGGAATGCAGGCTTGGCTATATAAAGACTTTGGAACTTGGGGCTGGAGCGGTGGCTTAACAGTTATGGTGCTTGCCTGGCATGTGCAAGTACACGGGTTCAAACCCCAGTACCACGTACACAACTAAGTGTTGGAGCAACGCAAGTCATGTGAAAAACTCAATAAAAATTGATTCTCTCTGTCTCTCTCTCTCACTGTCCTTCTCTCTTAAAAAAAAAAAAAAGACTTTGGAACTTGGGAATTATCATGGCGGCTCGTACTCTGATTCCAGTGTTACTTTTTGGTGGGGAAAATCACTATCACTGTTTGGTAAAATCAGTGAGTATTGGTGGACTTTGGGTTGGGGACAGGAATCTGGAGTTAACATAATCGAGGCTTTAGCTGGGTAGCTGGGTTTGAGTGAGTTTCCCAGCCTCCTCTACCCTTTTGTCTATGGAAAGAGAGTGGTGGCTGTATCTCTTCCCTAGGGCAGCGTTTCCAAGTCTGGCTGCGCTTCCATCCACTGTGTTCCATTATTTACAGGTCACTGGTGCCCATCCAGAAGCTACTGAACCCCCGCGTTTGGGGCGATGGGGAGAGCTTGCACCTCGTGTTTTCAGCAGGCTTCCCAGGGGATTCTCATGCTCACTAAAGTTTGGAGATCGCTGTAAGGGGCTGTGAGGTTGACTCGGGATCCTGTGAACCAGGGGCCTACCGCTGGATCTGGGCTGCGCAGGCTGAAGTGACTCTTTCTCATCACTTACAGAACACTACGCTGCTGGCCCTAACCTACTCAGGAAGGTTGTGGAAGTGCGCGAAAGGTGAGAACACTCTCTTTAGGCTCTACTCTGACCTTGAGGGACTGCAGGAAGGCAGGCGCACTGAATGTAACCCAATTTGACTTCAATGGCAGGTTGAGGCAAATCGCTGCGATGTCTTCTGTATTCAACAACAAAATAACTTGAGAGCAGGCGGCGGAGACGGTCTCTCTCCTACTGGCAAAATCCCTTAAGGTTTCCAGGCTTTTCCAAAGGTGAATTTTTAAACACTGATGGAAATGCGTTAATGAGCATATAAAAATGTGGTTGGATGGTGACCCTGTGCCTGAAGCTCTGCTGAAAAATTATTGACAGCTATATTGCTTATTCCTGTAGTGGTCAGGAAATGAAATGTCTTTCTCTAATCAAGTAATTGCATTAAGGAGCTACTAGGAACATTTGGTTGCTTTTCCAGAATAGGCAAGAAGTCAACTGTACTCCAACCAGGTTAACTGTCAAGAGGAGTTTGCCTCAAATTTCTTTTAGTTGAGCTAACATTGTTTTCTTCTTATGTATGCAAGGACAAGTGTAAAAATAAAGTCAACTAATCATCAAAACAAAACAGCACATTTATAATAAATCCTGCTTGTTTGCTAAACAAAATTCAGCAAAATAAGTATGTTTTGTTTTCTTTGTTGTTGTTGTGGGGTCGGGGGATGTGGGTTTGGACACTGGGTCAAGTTTGAAAGTGAGCAGCAGCAGTTGGGATGAGCAGGAAGTGCAGAGACTCAGCAGGCAGCCTGGTGCGCAGATCAGCACTAACTGGCTTTCCTCTGCGGGGAGAGTCATGGTGGATTTTGCGACAACCCAAGCAGAAAGAGAGAGAAAGAGTTCTGATGGTTCTAATTGGGAAGATTGTCCTAAAAATGCAGGTTAAGAAAGTTTCTCACCTGAAAGGTTATCTGGAGGACATTTTGAACACATAGGATAAGAACGTAAGAAGAGAGAAAAATGATAGATTTGTGCTAAAGCTGTCATGGGGACATCTCAGGCCCCTGGGGACTTGCCAGCTTCACTTTTTGGTCTGCATGTTCATGACGGTACTGGCACAGAGTGAAAACATGGTGACCGGGCCATGTGGTCACACACTGTCAACTTTGTGGCTAGTCCTTCTGGTTGTCAAACTGCCTGGCTTGTGTCTTTTCATGCTGTACCAAGGGACAACTTCAGGAGCTTTGGTGCTCCTCAGCCAGAACAGGTGACCACCTCCCTCCCGGGCTGCGATTCCAGAGGCCTGGACCCTGAACAGAGCAGATTTGAGTGGCTAGAGCTTTTGATCCACCCTTCCATAAGCCTTCTCCTCTCATTCTCACCCACACACTTGATAAGGAGCAGGGTCCCGCACTACATCATGTATCTCTCCTCAAAACTGACAAAGTTACTTCCACTTGTGAGGTAAGCTTGCTCTTTACCCTTAGCCTTGAATTTGCACACCAGGCTTGCTGTGAAGAATGAGCTTAAAAATAAACTAACAAGCTCACATGGCAGGACCATGGGTTCCAGGGCACAGCTTGTACAACCAGGATGGCCGCCATATTGTTCCTGTTTCAAGGATGGTGCTTTAGAACAGGAGTCGATCTGATGCCAGGGAAAAGTGACAGAAGAAGGAGGCCAGCCTCCAAGCCTCTGAGCTTGGTGACACAATGCTTGCCTTGACCTGAAGCCCAGGTTTCAGTCCCTTCACAAAAGCCAGGCTGGGAGAGAAATGCTGACTGGGCCCATCTGGGTGTTACGAGCGTTTGCTAATATCTGCTGACTGCTTTGAAGATGAAAAGTATTATGGGGCACTAAGTACAATAATTACCAATTATAAAACCTCACACGACTCCTTGGAAAATTAAGGACAAACGGGCAGGAAATAGAACTGTTTGTGACAGTAAGCCAGGAACAAAGACAGCCTGTGAAATGTGGGGATCTCAGCACACAGTGTCCTTACCTCGGACGAGCCGGGGAGCTCATTTGTCTCTTGGAAGTGAGTGCTTCCTTGAGCTGAAGTAGTAGTGCCAAGGAGGGCTGGAGAGGGGATTCCTGAGAGACCTTTAGCAACCAGGCTTTCAGGGCAGGGTGCCTGAGCACAGCTTCCTTTCTGAGAGGAACAGGGCCAGAGCGTGGGGCTCCTGGGTGCCACCTTCTCAGGACATTCAATGGCATTTGCAAACTTACATGTTCTTGCCTTGGACATCTTTAACTTTCCTGGTTCTCCAGGTGCAGTAAGGTGGTGTAGTATCTGCCTATTGGTACCTGCGGCCCGGTGGTCAACTCTACAGCCCCCTCTCGGGGGCATGGGCAGGGTCCTGGCCAACATTCAACCCTTTGCCGCTCATGCATCACTGGGGATTCATCCCGTATTGGCTGTTTGTCAGCACGAGCCTCCCATCAAACACATCTTTGCAAAGGATGGTGGTAAAAATAAAAACTCCCGAAACATCTTTTTTGAAGAGTAAAATTAGGGAGCACTCACAAGGATTAAAATGCATCTTGGTACATTAGGCAAGAGACCTAACAGTCTGATGTGTGACTGCGTTACAAGAGGGCTGACTCAGCGCCTGTTGTTGAGGGGAGTGCCACCTTGACACCAAGTCTGACATCGGCCAGCAACCAGCCGGGGCGGTGGATGTGGACACCCCTTCGCCTGCTGAGGCTCTGTAAATCGAAGTCAAGCCAGAAAAATACTCTTAAATTCCTTTCTACTCTTAAGATGAAACGCCTTTTGGGTAAACTCTAGAATGCTTTGGCCGGGTGCATGGAAAAGCGTATTATGTCCTACGTGGGAGAAACGGCCAGCGGCATGACCCTGGGCAGGTACTTAACCTGTCTGTACCAAAAGTGTCCTTAGCCTCGAAATGGAGATTGCGATGGAGGTGTCTTGTAGGACTCTGAGGATTGCATAAATCAATATTGGTAAAGCACTTGGTGCCTAGCTCGTAACAAATGCCATGGGGATGTTTACTAATAAAAATAAACACAATAAACTATAGATTCCTCAGGCAGCTGGAGAGACAAAGAGCATTGCTGACCCATGTGCTAGCCACAAAAATATTAAAAGTGAAACCCAAAGAGAAGATGAAAGACCTTCTCAATCTGCTGCAGAAGACAGGTGCTTATGAAAGGTTAGGAAGGAGTGGAGTGTCCAGGGCTGGAAGAACAGGGAAAGGCGATTTTGCCAAGAACGTGAGAGCCCGAGGGAGAAAGCTTGGCCCAGATCAGGAGGTAGAGGCAGAGAAGCGTGGAGGACTTGAGTAGTGACCTGGGTCAGGACTGGGGGTGACGGGCCAGGGCCTCCTGGAAAGGTCACTCCTTGTTCAGAACTTGTCGATCCTGAGCGAGGGCAGCAGTGGGTGGAGAGGGAAGGGCTGTGCGAGCGTGCCACAGCGACAGATGCCAATGGGTTATCTGGAGTCTAGGTGCCCTCAAACAGCAGTGAGGGCAGGTGGTCATCCAGCTGGGCTGGCAGGTGAGGTCAGGAGGAGAAGGTCCAGTGGGAAATCGCGACGTCAACACACGCAAAAGCAGGTCAGCAAACGTGAAAATCCAGAAAAAAAAATAGGTAAGAAAATGGCCCGGGAAGACCCGGCAAACTTAGAAGATCAGGACATAAGCAGGGCTCCAGCCTCAGATCAGAGTGTCAGTCACCACGGAGGATCTGGGGGCCACATCTGGGCACCCCCTGTGGCAGAGCTGCTCTGCGTCTGGCAGAGATGAAGCTTGCATACACCGGGTCCATTTACTGTTTTCCTGGTCCAGGGACCAGGAATAGAAGTCTGGCCAGTGGATAGGAGCAGAGATGGGGCATCGTTCCCGCCTGGTTCCCCGTCTTCCCTGCACAGCCCTCCCTTGCTTTTCTCTCCTGCCAGCTGGATGCAGAGAAGCATGGTGGCCTTGGAAGGTGGCAAGCCACAGTGGAAGGCACCTGGGTTGGGGATCTGACCAGGAACACCTGTTTGGACTTGATTGTGATAGACAACTCAGGTTTGTGGGTTTCTTTGGTATGTAAGTTAGAGCTACTCGGTCACTACACCGAGGCTTTCAAGGATGAAGTCAATCTAAGGTTAAGGTCAAGGAAATCCTAAGACTTGCTTGGTGCTGAGAATCAACAGAGAACCTTACTTCTCCCTACAAGGGAGCTGAATTCTATGGAAATCTTTGTTTTTGGTGAACCATGTGTAATTTTATTACCCAGGAGCTGACAACTTAAGATAAAATATTCTTGGACCCTTAAGTAGGATGGAACTCTTAGGAAGGCCCTCACTGGTGACCAGATTTGGACAACACCGGCTACATTTTTTTAAAAATAAGGACATTCATACATTTTTCTTGGGAGAGCGATAAATGGTGACTTCTGAAGAAAAGTTTGGGTTAACTATCCACAACAGACTTTGAAACTGAGTGATCCTGACACGCTGAACCTCAGGTCCTGGTGACAACTATATTAGTAGGACAGAGTCAAGCAGTGGCAATTCCTAAGAATGACAACTGTCCGAGGTCAGCCTGCAATTCCAGTTCCCGCAGTGAGCAAAGATTTTAGCCATGATGCCTGGGCCTTATTTCCCAAGTAAACCTTCCGTGAGAAGGGAGAGGACCAGATGCTCGGGGTGGAAGGATGAGTTCTTTCCTCAGTGAGCTGTTTCTGAGCCAGCGTGACTCTCTGCGTTCTTCTGCGTTGCGAAGTTCTCATCCGTTTTAATGGAAGTTCTATTTATGTGTCTCTTAAATTTATAGATTTTTTTAATGTTTGAGAAGTTCATTGCACTTTTCGCTTCCACCAAACATTTTAAAACACTGAGAAGGAAGAGGCTGTGTTTTGCCAAAAAGCAAGATGCTGAGTGCCCTTTACAACTTAAGTTTGCTTAGAACTCAAAACAGGATGTCGAGTTTGAGCAGAAGAAAATTTTTCCCTGCTTTTAATTCTCCTGTTAACTCTTCCCTTTGGATGGGATTTGAGAGATCCTTTCACCAGACAGAAATCTGCAATCATCGGGCAGTTTCCCCTGGATTCCTACAAATCTTGAGATTCCTCCACCTTTACAGGTTGTCGTTGATTGTGCATTTCCACGCTGGGATTTTAAGCCTAGGCTTGGGTCACAATATTAAGCCGAAGGATCTCGGTTGTGTGGTCCAAATCCTGCTTTCCGCACCATGCACGCCCCCCTTCTCCAGTCTCAGACACGCACACCCTCTCCACGACCATTTTGCAAAGAGTAGTGCAGAGATGGCGAGTGTGACTTTCCTCCTGAGAGGACCTAGGGTGTCACCGCCCCGCCTTGTGGTTGTCACTCCCCTGAGTATAGGGATAGAATTTGCATAGGGATAGAATTTGGATATAGGCTCTTGTACTTTGCCAGTCAAAACATGTGCCTGCCCCACTGTCTTGTGAGAGACTCCATAGGAAGCACAGGGAAGAAATCCCGCAGTCAAACTCAGCAGCACTCTGTTCTCTGTGTTGTTTAAAAGCTCCAAGGCAGTCCTAGTGAGCACCGAAGAGGAGAATCCCAGTTGCAGAGCCTTTTGCGTCTGCGGGGTTGACCCTGGTCCTCCTGAGGGTAGGGTCTGGGCTCCATGATATCTGCATCTCTACAGCATAGAAGGATCTCTCAGCAGGTGCTGACCATGTGGAGAAGCCCACTCCTGGCTTTCCAAAGACCAGTCCTGGCTTCCTGGCCTCTGAGCTACTCCTTTGTGTTTATGGCCAACTGGGACAGAGACACTGAGGCCACTAGAAGATGATGCCCCCCGACCCTCCCTGGCTCTAGGGCAGGACAGGGTGGGCCTTAAAGCTCCAGCAGAAGGAGGCTTTGTAAAAGACCAGGGGAGCTGCTGAAGGAGGCTTGGGAAACCCAGAATGGAGTTTTGGAGTGAGGTTTCACCCCAACCTGGCCACCAACTGGCCCACTGATGGTCCCTCTCTGGGCTTCAATGTCATCACAAAGTGAGCCACTGTGCTCAGTCTCTTGGGCCCACAGCACTGCTCAAAACCACCCTTCCATTCCCAAAGTGCCCGGGGCAGAGCAGAGGAAAAGGCCTGAAATGGGGGCCTTGACAGCTGGGATGGCTTTGACGCCCGCCCCCGTGCTGCACCCGCAAGCCCTGGACCACCCCTGAGAAGCATTAGACAGGGCGGAGCTGAAGGCGAACAGATGTGGGTCTCGACAGAGAACTGATGGGCCATTACCTAGCACAGCTGCCTCTGTGGGATGGAACAGGAGGCTCCGGGCACACTGCGGATGTGGACAGCAGATTCCTCAAGAAGGGAGGATCCGGAGGGACTCACAAGGAGCCCTGAACCTGGCTCCCCGAGGGGTGCTCTCAGCTTCCAAATATTCAGGGACCTGCTTTCCAGCAGAAGTGAAATTTGCTCAGGTGGATGGATGACTGGGGCTGCCAACCACTCAGCCCTCCGCTCTTTCTTTCCAGATCTGCCCTTGTCTTATGAAGCCGGAGGGGGTGGGGTGAAAGCCTCCTGGAACCAGGTCTGGCGCAGTTGGAAAACATGTGCCTTCGCCTGGGGGAGCAGAGAAAAACGCACCAATCCTCACCCCGGCAACGAGACCAGTGACTCCGACAGGACCCTGCCTGGGGTCGCCCTTCCTCAAGAAAACAGGTGTGTGCTCCATGGCACAGAGGACCTCTCAGTACTAATCAAGGATGGCAGCCTCCCTCCAGAGCCCAACAAGAGTCCCTCAGAGCAAGTGTTGAAGAATAAAAGGCAGAGCCATGGAGGTGGGGTCTGGGGGCAGAGGGGGAGGAGAGGTGGCCCAGCGGAAAGAAGAATGAATCACATTCAGGTTTCTGATCCAGCGTTTGCCACAAACTAGCTCTGTCACCCGGTGAGCTGTGTCCCTCTCTGGGCCTCAGCTTCCTCCTGTATGCAAAGAATACAAAATGTCCCAGCTCTAGCCACAGAGACTGGAAAGCACAGCCCCACACCAGCAGCGTGCTCAGCACTCACGCAGACACACTCACACTCATGAGAAGCACAGACACATGCACCCAGGCAGACTTCCCACTCACATCCACACACAATGATGGTACAGATGGAACGTTCACACACATATGGACACTCACACTTCCACATATGTGCCACACACGTTCACACACACTTGCTTACATGCACTCTCTTGTGCATGCTCAGATCCTCATCCGTGCACACTCCCACACGTGCACACTCACATGCTCACACATGTGTGCAACACAGTCCCATACACACACACATGCCCCCAAGTGCACAGACACTCTCTCATGCACAGACACATAAACACACCCAGATCTCTAGTCCAATATTCCACACTTCATTTCCCAATTCTCAGAAAACCGTAACAGACCAGTCAGGAAATGAAAATAAAAATCATCTGGAGTGCTTTTATACGATCCTGATGATCTCGCAGCCTCTGGTGTAGACCCTTTTTCCACCGCGTAGGGCCAGATGCTTCGTTTTTAAGTAGGCACCTCTTCCAGGGACGGAAAGCATTAAGGGAAAAGAGCTAACGGAATGACATCTATAACAAGGAAAAGCGAGAAGTGGAAAAGAAGCCCTTCTACTCCCGTCCTCGGCAAAAATAAATTTAAAAATATAAAAGGATGTTTGGCGTGTTCTCTCAGAATATTTGTATAAAGAACTGCATGTCCTTGTTTACTTTCCATGGAGCCCCATTTCCTCCCTGGAATTCCTGGTGCTCATACTCAGCAGTTATGGGGCTTTTCAGATGAAAATCAGAGATACCGCGAGCGCCCGCACGCACCCGGCGGGGGAATCCGCCAGGCTGGGGCGCACAGCCAGGGGTGCTTCTGGATCAAGTGTCTGCCTCCTTGCTCCGCACCACTCTCTGCTGTGACCCCAGAGCAGCAGGGAGAAGCTGACGAGGAAACTGCTGGGATCCCACCTGGCAACACCTGTATTGCCCATGGCCACAGACAGTGCCCGTCCCTAGGACTGGGATTGCTAGTGGTTGTCCACGGTGGAGCTGTCCCCGCAATGCCACTGTCTTCAGGACAAAGGCAAGTCTTGGCAAAGTGCTCTCCTGTCTTATTGATTTCATCTGCACCCTGACATAAATTCAAAACACCCTGTTCTATAGTATAGGAAACCAAGGCTCAGCTTTATTAATTAGCTCAAGACCATACGGCAAGGAAGTAGAGTGGCAATTTGGTCTCACATCACCTGTGACCAAACGTTGTTCTTTGGCCTTTGTATCATGAATAATAAAAAAAATAGTAAAAAATAATAATCTAACATTTTAAAATGTTTTACCAAGTGCCTGGCACCTTCTGAAGTACATTTTATGGATTAATTTACTACTCCTTACACTCCTGAGAGGTGATTAGCAGGTGTGGAAATTGAGCCCTAAGGTTTAAGCAACTTGCATGAAGCCACGTGGACACAGTAGGGAGAAGGGAAGCTTGGTCCAACTACCCAAGGCCCAGACAGAAGGCTTGGGCTCCCTCCCCGCCCAACAGACTTCAAAATGCAATATCACCTGAGTCTCACCCTCTCATGGACACCCAGGGAAGACTTCACCCGCCTATCATTGACAACTGACTTTCTCCCCAAGGAGCTGATAATTGATCCGATCATGAGTTTGAAAAAATGGAAATTAAAGTCATTGGTCCTTCTATTTATTTTTGCTTTTCCTACGGAAATAGCTATTATGATTGCATTTGTCATTTAAGAATCATAGCAATGCCTCTTCTAAATTAATTCCCACCAAGAGTTTTTGGTTTTCACTTTGGACAGCAACGGAGGCTGCAAGCAAGACACTGAAATTCCTGTAAATCATCTTCCTCACTCAAATGGATGTGGCAGGGGAAGGGGACAGGAGCCTGAGAGTAAGGGCACACTAAAAAGATTATTCAGACAAGTTTCCCATTTCTTCAATTATTGAAAAAAAAAATCTTAGGGATGCAGATGTAATAAAAGCAAGTTAATAAGCGCATTGAAAAAGATAGTGTTGTGTTCTCCCATTAAGCTCTGCTTGGACTGAAGAAATGATCACGGGGCTCTCACCAGGCGTCTAGACTGAGCCCGCTAACTGTGACAGACCAGACAGCTGTAGTGAAAGGGCCGAACTCTGCCCCAGTCCCCTGACACAGGGACTCAGGGTTGCACGCTTGCACAAGGACCTAAGAGTCACTTCTGGTGTTCGAATGAACGGGTCAGGTTTAGTGTGTTGAAGGTTGGGGAGAAGTGATAGAGTCACATTAAAGACAATGACAAGGCACAATGTGATTGTCACAGAAGGGTGACTAATGGATGCTAGTCCTGGGGTCCTCTGAGACCCCAACAGGTTCCGAAGGGCTGGATTGAAGGTCTGTAAAAGGAGGGCTGGTGCAGCACATCATTCCACCAGGGCAACAGCCGCTGGTTTCCAAGCAGTTCCCATCAAAGACAACTGCAGTTGGCTATGTCACACTGTCACCTAGTTCAGAGAAACGTCTTTTCCATGTCAGATCAAAACCAGTTTTGAGGCCTCCTGAGTGCAGGTGCCGAGGCTAAGCCGAGAAGAAAGTAGAAGCCTTCCTGCCTTCATTCCCTCCTGCCCTGGAACCTTGCAGAAGGGAAAAACCCTGATGGACATTTCTGGGCTGATAGAGCTCCCTGCCTCCTTCCTGAGGGTCAGAATGTTCTCAGGAGACAGGTAGCAGAGCTGCTTAGATCTAGGGTGGAGCTCCAGTTTGTCTCTCTGGGATGGGACAGAATAAGTGAGTTAGTTCAACACCCTCTGCAGGACTCCAGTGTCCCTCTTTACTCTGGCCTGATTATCTCTCCAACACTTTCCTCTGCAGATTCCCTGGCCCTGCAGGGCAGCATGGGAAGATCTGAAGGGATGTGGGGAAAGTTCCAGAAGTTGAGTCCTGGGGAAAAGACTCCTTTGGCATGGCCTCTGAAGAGCCGAGTGAGAGACAGTGCCCTCCCAAAGCAAGGACTTGAGGGGTCATTAGTGGGCAGGCAGACACGGAAGGAGGAGGCTTTGCTACCACTGGTGAAGCTCATCCTCCATGTCTTCAGCTCACCGGACCCTCAGGTGGCTTCCTGGTTGTCTCTATCAACTCAAGACTAAGACTGTCGAAAATATCATTTTGTCCTGAGTCCTTCTGGCAAGGTTCGTACAGGAATGCAGTACAGGAATGCAGACGGGGAGAATCACAGTGTACCCTGCTCTCAGGCTCCTCCTCCCCCAGGCCCGAGACCTTCTGGAACATTCCAGTATTGCTGTCCGGCGTCCATGCATGCAGTATCTACTGTCGTGAATGGCCTGTGCTAATCCTCAGTGACTTGCCTGAGGGTAAGCAACCACACTCTGCGATTTGAAAGTGTGATGCCGGTAGAAGGTTTTCTCGTTTCTGAAGTTTGTGCTCTCCTTACTTAGCAAGGCTAACTTCATGTATTTTAGGAGGCTACGATTGGATTTACGTCCAGCTAAAACAGTTCAGTAACCACACAGGCAATTCTGCAATAGTTCTTAGAGTGGTGAAATCAAGAACGAAAAGTTCTCTCTCCCCTTTTAGAAACCACTGAGCTGAGAGGCACAAGTCAGACTTTTCATATTACAGGCTCCTTCTGTGTGAAGAGGAAGTTCAGTTTTCATTTATCTCTGGCGCCCTTTGAAGTACAAGCCCCCGTCTGCTTAATGGCTCAAACCAGAAAGACGAGGACGAATTCCTTTTACATTAAACAAATCCAAGTCGAAAAGGCAGTAATATTTCTAAACAAGTAAACCCGCCTCATGCTGGCATCTGCTTGCTTGAGATGGGTCCCCGACACTGTTGCTAATGGTGCAAAAATGCACCGCACTTACAGCAAAGGGGTTGACGGAGGTGATGGAGGAGACCCCCTGACAGCTTTGCTGGCCAGAACCCCTCCCCTCTGCTAATTCATTCTGCTCCCAGGGCAGTCTGTCTCCTGCAGCAGCTGAGAAAAACTGGAGAGAGAGAGAGACAGAAGAGAGGCAAGAAAGGAAGAAAAAAGATTAAACGTGGAGAGAGAGCAGAAGGAAATGAAAAGGACTTAACTGCTCAGTTTCTTCTCCTGCCTGACCTAATTATCAGATTTTGCATTTAAGTTTAAGACAGAAGATCAAACAGCAAGAGGCACTTTGTACTTCTGCCAGGAGACCATATGATATCTCTCAGTGACTCTCCTACATGCCAGGAATACGGAACCGTGCCTCTCCGCCCAGCCTGCATATGGTGCGATGCGTAAAGAAACAGCAACATCCATAAATGACTGCACTCATGGACCACTTCCAGGATTTATGGCACTGTATCAGTTAAAGAAGAAAGGGCACGGCGCAATCTAATTTTAACTTTCCACAAATAAGTCAAAAGTAGAATGAGAACTGAAAGAAAGACCAAGGCTTGTGTCAGGCTTACTTTGCAAAATTGATCATCTCAAGGGTCGTTTTTTATGTGGTACAGAGCTTTTGACATGGTATGGATCATGTCTTCTCTGGGTGTTTTGACGTTTCTGGCAGTGGCCGTGTGCTTCAAGAGCACATCGATGTTCCAGACAGCTCATGTGGGTGACGGTATCTCATGGAGTTTCCTGTGTTCGAACTAGGCTCTGTGCAGCTAAATGAAATAGATGCCTTGCAAGAGTCATTTCCCAGAATCGAGAGAGCGTTGGGAAATCTCGACTTCCATTTCAAGGCTGGGAGTCTGTGAGGAGTGGGGTGGAAGGATGCTCTTCCCCTCGTGGTAGCAAGTTTTGGAAACACCATTGATGACTCCCTCTCTATGCATGACAACAGAAATTAGGTTGGGCACAGCAGAACTCATTTTTCCAAAATGAATCAACTCATATTTTTTTTTGGAGAGTTTTCACGTTCTCCCCTGCCCCCCAACTGCTATTTTTTTTTTTGCAAGAAGATAGATATGGTGGAACATGGAAATTGCTGTTTTGTTCTGTTACTGGGTGGCTGGGCATCTTAAGTTTGACCTCAAAGGTCACCTCTTTCATGGCCCCTGCCTGGGTCCCACTTCTCTTCACCCTGGAGGAGAGCTCACTTCCTCTTGTGCACCGTCACTGTGATCCTGAGTAGGCCAGAGGTTCTGCTATGTCTTGCTGTGACAGTTAGCATCTGTGCCTAGGAGGAAGGCACCATATTGTGTCCATTCTGCAGATTATTATGGACCCACAGAATGCGATGAAAAGCTGGAGTGCGTGAAGAAAGATGGGGACAATTGGTCCATCTGGGTGGAGAGTGTATAGCAGTAGTCTTTGCATTACTCTTGCAATTTCCCTGTGTGTTCAAATTATTTTAAAATGAAAGGAAAAAAGTCCCAAAGGTTAGATAATTCTGGATTTGAATACTGGCTGTGTTACTCACCATTAGTTTGTAAACTATCGGTTTTACATATATCAGCTCATCCTATCATCACAACTGCATAAGGTCATGTTATTATCTGGATCATTTTAATCATCTTCTTAGTATGTTAAAATTTTTTGTTATACATCACTCCATCCACCATTTATCTAGCTATCATCCATCATCCAATCATTTATCCATCCATCCATCCATCCATCCATCCATTGACTCATATATCCATCCATCATCCATCCATCCATCCATCCATTTACCAAGTTATCCATCCATCCATCCATCCATTGACTCATATATCCATCCATCATCCATCCATCCATCCATCCATTCAATCATCCATCCATCCACTCATCTATCCATCATCCATGTACCAAGTTATCCAGTCATCCATACAATCATCCATCCATCCATGCATTTATCTATCTGTGTACCAAGTCATCCATCCATGCATCCATGCATCCATGTATCCATCCATCCATCCATCCAATCATCCATCCATCCATCCATCCATCCATCCATCCACCCTTCCATCACCTGCTATGTGTGATGTATGCACTATGAACAAGGTCTGTGTCAAAGGGAAGGCCCATACCCTGCCTCCACTGAAGTGAAGGAGGTGCATGCCTCATGACACTGGGGGAGAGTGTGGGTCAATGAGAGGGCAGAGGGTAGGGAAGGTAAATGCCAGCAGCTCAGAGGAGGGAGATACCCTCTGGCTGTGGGGCCTGTGATTGCAACAGTCAAACCTCAAGCACCACATTTTTACAGAACAAGCATAACAACATGTTGTGTGGTTCAGCAGCTCTTTAGGAAGGATTTCTGTGGCTGCTCAAACGGAGCAGGGCACAGCACTGATGCTTCCCCTGGAAGAACCATCTCTGAGATGATCTTAGCGACCTTTGTAAGGTTGTACCCGATCACTTAAGAGACCATAATTATCTGAATATGGTTTAGGATAATTTCTCCTGAACACATTAACAGGCCAACATTTAACTTCATGTGGCATTTTTATATGCCACTACCTAGGTCTTTCTGTAGTTTATTTATTTGGAATGGAACCTTCGCAAGTTCATTTTTCACTAAGAAAACTGAGAATTTCACTCTCTGTTGCTCTGACATCCAGAGGAGTTATAAAATATTGAACCGGAGAGCCTGACCTGACCCCTGGGGGCCTGGAATTAATACTTTTCATTTAGGAAAATACCTATTTAGGTTTCTGCCACCATATCAATATTCTATAAAAATATCTTCCAATTTCATAGTAATTAAATAAATAGACATTTTTACTGGGCTCCGTGCCAAAGAGCTTTAGGAAGTGAAAATTGATTATATCTTCCGGCTGCATCTGTCCACTTGCTTATTCTCCACATAAAGAAATCTGTAACATATATACATTGCCCTAAAAAGCAAACAAATGAAAATAGCCCAAAGCAAACCCATTTTCCTAAGAACAGCGGGTAAATGCAATTTTTGTTTGTTGCTTGGTGAAATGAGTCATATATTAAGTATCACTAAAGACATTTTCTATTTGATAGAATTCTATTATAAAATAAAACAACACCCCTGATCAATTTGTTGTGAAAACTCAATGTTTATATGTTAGGTTTATTTACTATAGACTATACACTATGATGGATAAGGGAGACATAACTTTCCACTTAAAGGGAAAAGTGGTTTGGGATTTTGCCTTGATCAATTCTGCGGAATGATGAGAATTCCCATTCCAGTCGGTGGTGTGCAACTGTTGCCTCAGGCATTGCTTGTGAGCCCTCCCTTCTAGGATCTTCCTATCTTATCCAGTTACATAGCCAGAACTTGTGGGTCCGAGACCCTGAAGCACCATTTAACCCTCTGCTCCCTCATTAGTAATTCTTAAATTCATATCCCCACCCCAGAACTCTTTCCCTGGAATTCCAGACTTCAATTTCTGGAAGACATTGAGAACTCTACTTGTATATTTCATGAGATCTTCAAAACTAATACATCTCAAACTAAGCCCATCACATGGATGGATTCTCTGGCTCATTGGATGGTGACCTGTTATTAGGAATTTCCTTTTAGGTCTTAGTCTGTCTCCAAGAGACTGTTTCCTAGATTTCAGTCCTGCATACTGATGTGTACAAAGATTGGAGACAGATGTAGCAATCTTTCATTCATGCTCCTCAATTCTAGAAGATATTCTCATCTGAGCACCTGTGACATTATATTGTAATGGTTGGCATATTTGATTTGATATTTGATACTGAAGATGGACTTTTGTGAATGGATGAAGATGGTTGAGGGAATTCAAATTCCTACAACTTACTGGTTTCCTGACTTGGACTGGATAAGTCTCATAATCTATCCAGGATCCGGTGTAGTCATGCGTGGGAAATTTGTGTGTGTGACTTTTATAACATCTCACAGACCTAAACTACTTTTTAACAAGCCTTTATTTTCTCTTAGAGTTAGTTTTAACTTTGTACACGTTAATGTAATATAAATGTTTTTTTTCACAGAACCATCGATTCTTCTGCGTGTTCATTATGATCATCCTCCCATAAATCCTCTTGTTAAGTCTCAAGTACTGGTTCAATTTACCAGGAGCACAGAGGTGGCCTCCCTTTAGGTCATGGAAAACTCAGATTGGAGGCCTTCGTTTTAGACCCTGTTCCCATACGCCATCATGGGGCAAAGGGCTCCCATGACACCTTTAGCTTCTAAGGAACATTTTAACCCTTTCTGCTGTTGCCAGTATCCCGTGTGAGTTACACCCAATCTACCATCCACCTCCTGGTTGGCTTCCATCCCTGTTGTCACGGCTGTTAAAATATTCGTGCAAGGGGAAATGGAGTTTCTCTGACCCCTCCTGTGGGTGTGCCCTCAGAGCACATCTGCCTTTATTATCTCAGTAGTTCTGATGAGTTAGACTCGTGGCTTGGATCCACATTGCCCTGCCTTCCTATGTATATAAAGTTTTAGATGAAGCTCCTCCATCCTTTTTGATTCATTATTTTTCATTAAGTCAAGAGCAAAGAGATGAATTAATTGAAGTTTTTTTTAAATCCAGGTGCTTGATAGTTTACAGTTGTCTGAAGTGTTTCATAAGCAAGAATGCTCAGCCCCTGGGCCTTCTGAGGCAGAACAAGTGATCCCCCCAGGGCTGGCTGGCTACGGGTGCTCACAAAGTACGGTCCATGTTGGTGAGATGTGCCAGAGCTCTACCAAGGAACTTTGCTGAAACTAGGGCAAGTTTTAAATGAAACCCCATTTTCAAACTGAAACCGTGAATTAAAAAAAAGGTGGTTCAGTGCGGTTTTTACACAAAACCAGGTGAAGCTTTGTGGTTCAGCCAAGTTTTGACGGGAAGACCAAGAGCTCACTGTGTGTAGCTGTATCTTATTTTACCTTTCATGTTCCATTTGGTTCTGTTTCCCAAACCTGAAACCTGGGGTTCATATGAGGGGCACAAGAAGAGGGACTGGCGTGGAATGGGGGTGCGATGAAGACAACCTCTGTTTTGCAAGAGCCACCCTACTCTCCTGTGCCTCCTTTTTCCCAGAACTCCTTCCAGAATGGATGCGGCCCACACTAAGGCTAATTTTTTTTTAAAGAGTGGAACTATTAACACTGTGGAAAACAGCATGACTGTTTTTCTCTTGTTTATTCTAACAGGCGCATTACTGAATCAGCTCTTGCAAGTCGGCCATTAAATAACTTTTGAGGGAAAAATTTTAAGCAACAGACTGCAATATTACACATGTGTGGATTTATATGCTTTAAGTATCTATTATGTGCCAGATGCAGGAACTTACTAAGTTCTCACACCATACCACAATATTTTACCAAAAAGGAAACTAGACACTTAGAAATCGGATAATTGGCCTGTATAATAAAAAAGAAGGCAAGCAAGGGATACAGACTGACTATCCCTTGTCTGAAAAAAAATACTTGGGACCAGAAGTGTTTTGGATTTCAACGTTTTTTTTTTCAATTTTAGAATATTTACATATAATGAGTTAGCATAGGGCTGGAACCCAAATCTAAACGTGAAATTGATTTCTGTTTCATATCCACCTTATTCAAGTAGGCAGAAGGTGATTTGATGGAATTTTAGTGCACCTGTGTTTTGAACACAAGGTCAGGCGTGGAATTACCTGTTTGTGGCGTCTTGTTGGATTTCGTAGTATTTCAGATTTTCAGGCTAAGGAGGCTCAACCTGTACTCGGTAGATCCCTCTAATATGTGGTAGAGGAAAATGTTACTCCCAGGTCTTTTCCCTAGCTCTCTCCATTAGACTGCAGTGCCTAGAAATCAGGTCCAAGTTCTACTTTTCAGGGGCTTTCAACTTGGTGAGAAAGCCAAAATATACACCTAAAACCAAGGCGGATGGAGAAAGTGCTAGATGTCTTCAGAGTAGCCCAGATGGCGAGCTGTGTGAGGTCAGAGGACAGGGAAGACTACTTGCAGTTTGGGAAGGAGGAGAGGGGAGTGAATGAAAAAAGTCTTTGTGAAAAAAATGAGGATTGGGACTGTGCGTGGAGCTGGTAAGGAAGAAGAGTCTTGGAGGGGAAATGGGTGGGTGAAGGAGAGAAACGAGAGGCTCATTAGAGGGCAACCTTTATAAAGTACTGTTGAAAGGAAGGGTGGGTTGGGCCTAACTCATGCACGGCCTAGGCCAACGAGTCGAATTCTGCTGAATCAGGATTAACAAAATCAGGACAGCCTGCAGTCCAAAACCTAGGCTTTGACTCTGAAAGTTACTCATGTCTCATTGGAAACTTATGAAGCGCTTCAAGAAATACAGTAATCAGCCTACTTGAAAAAAATACATAAAGATGAATCATTTTTATGCTGACCTCAGCTATGAGATGTTCTTAAAATTATAGATGAATACTAAGCTTTTGCCTGAATTTTGGAAGCTAGTATTTATTAGCACATATCTTACATGAATATGCTATCAACTGCCTACATTCTCAAATTGAAAAATTTTCTAAAATACATGAGCTCTGTATTTTTTTTTTTTTTGCATAGTTCTCACCTCTCAGGAGAAAAATGAAATCAAAATTTAACTCTCTCTGATGAGAGAAATGCAATACTAAGGAACAAGATCTCAGGTAGAATTGTACCTTGGAGTGCCGCAGCTACCATGATGTCTAAAATTATCTCTGCCCTGATAGGTTATTTTCATCCCCTTGGGTATAATGTGGCCTACGCTGCAAACGGGAGACAAGATCCCACGCCTGCGGTAGTGAGCTATTTTAGTGATCACATGGGAGCTCTGGACTGGTAAAATTTCCACACGGAAAGGTGGATAGAAACAGTCTCCAAACCCACCAGGATGACAAATGACAGAGATGCTACCTTAAAGATTTGAACAGAAAGCCTGGAGACCTCACTGGGAGGGCCATCTTGTTAGAGCATCAGTCTGCACATGCTGCTGGCTGATGTCTTCCTTTGGCCGTCCACTATTCCTGTAAGATGATTTTCATTTACTTATTTTTAACCATGCATTCTTGTGAGGTTATGGCAAGGGAAAAGTCAAGGAATATCATGTGTAAATTGCACGAAACCTAAGAGAGCGAGGGAGTTGATGATGGAATACATTCCTGAAGTGGGGAGATTCCACAGGTTCCCCAAGCTGCCTCTTTACACAGGAACGTTGCTTCCTTCAAGTGACAATTGTGAAAATGTTCATTTCAACCAACTACAGGGATGCTCCCTGGAGAAACCTTAATTAACATAATGGAGAATTGGATGACTATTTTAATAAAGCGTTTGAGCATGTAGTGTTTTCTTTTTTGGTGTTGTCCTGTTTCTTTTCAGTCAAGATCATCCTTTTTATCTTTAAAAAGAAAATGAAAATTTGCAAAAGTTGGGCCCTTGTATTCCCCACTGTTCCCAAAGGCCAGCTGTCCATCATTCCAAAATGGATTTTCTGAAACAACATAATAATACTAGTTACTATGATCAATGAATTTTTTTTTCAGGGCTGAGGACCGAACTTGGGGCCTTGCGCATGCTAGGCAATCGCTCTGCCACTGAGATAAATCCCCAGTCCCTGTTCAATGATCTAGTTGGAGAACACTTCTTTTTTTTTTCTTTTTTTCTTCTAAAGCTACCAAAAGCCATTTCTGGAGGAATATTGAGCTTGGGCTAGGAACTTAAGCACTGAAGTGGTTGACAATTTTTTAAAATTCGACTTTGGACAAATCATCATTCCAAGATACCATCCCCTTGGTCAAAAGTCTAACTTGATGGCTTATCATATCTAACTATAACTACCTTTTGGTTTAGCAGAAGGAAGATCTAAACTTCACCCTGAGAGCATGTTTTAATGCTGACCACAGGAGAGAGCTGATTAGGTATTGGGACTGGACTGGATTATGTGGAACTTCACACATACTCTAGAAGTTTCTTCTGTAAGAATGCTCAGGATTGGAAAGCACACTGCACTGATGGGTCCACAAACCTGCATGAGGGACGTCGCCAGGGAGGTCTGGACGCCGTCTCTATCTTTGACCCAATATTCTCCTCATGTGACCCAGAGCTATGCGAGGGATGTGACCGTTTCCTCATTTGCTTCATAGTTTCCTCACGGGTCCATGAGGCAATGTGGAAAGTGTCCCGTCCCATGTCTTCACCGAATAAGGGATGCTTGTCATCCAATGAGCAAGCAGCCACACATTCTTCCGCAGTGACTGACTGTCGCTGACAGCGGAGCTCACAAGTAGGTGGTCCTTGTGGGGTAAATGAATGGGAAGGCGCATTCACAGTGGAAAACAAAGTGAACTTCCTTCCCTTTACACTGCCTTCAAGAATGTGACCGAAAGTCTGGATCTGATGTGTTATTATTTGTACTTTCCCAGGAGGGAAAAAATATCCTCAAACTTAAGGATTCTATTTTTACAAGAATAACAAGATGTCACCGGGAGAACATTATTTTGTTGGGAAAAAAGTTTTGTTTCTCTGCCACAGCTTCACACAGTTCACAGTTGTGTGTTTCCTGGTTAAAAAGCACCAACCTTTCCAACAATGGCTGCTCACTTTGCCAGCCAGATCAGAGCAAGGAAATTCCTACGAATAGCTGTCCAGGTTAATTAAGGGACCGTCTCATGTTTCTGCCAATTGCTGATAAACTGGGCTGTTTTATTATTTAAACCTCTGTCTGCCTGAAGCTCATTTTTCTGATTTGCAGGTATCTTTTCCAAAACCACATGGATGTGAAAACAGAGTTTTTAGATGATCCTAGGATCTCCCTTGCCCGAGTTTTCAGACAGAAGAAACACCTTTGCCCATCCTGGGCTAGATAAGCTCCAGGTGTCTTCTTGTTCCTTGAGTTGCGGGGCATAGGGGTGAAGATTCCATGGTCCCCACCTGGCGTGGAGCTCTGAATGGCCCAGCTGTACCCGGCTGATTGGCACCTGCCAAGGATGCTGCATAGACACTCATTCCTAGGTTCTGGAATTTCACCCATGACCCACAGCCATGGAACGAGTGAAAGACTCGGGGCCCTGCTTGAAGATGCGCTCCGGGCTTTGTGTGCTGTAAACTCTCTTGGTCTTTAAGTCACAGTTTCTATGCTCAGTGTTGTTGTTGTTATTATCATTATTATTTTGGATAGGTTGATAACTCAGCGGTCAATGCCAAGTATTTTCTATAACTATAATCAAATAGTATTCATTCAGAAACTCTTTCCAGGGCTGGAGTGGTGGCTCAGTGGTTATGGCACTTGCCAGGAATGCGTGAGGACCTGGGTTTGAACCCCAGCACCACGTGAACAGCAAAATGTTGGAGCATTGAAAGGCACATGACAAAAAAAATTAAATAAAATTCTATCTCTTACTGTCCCCCTCTCTCTTAAAAAAAAAAAAAAAGAAAGAAACTCTTCCCATAGTTGTCCTACCAGATAAATTGCCAGAAAATAAAGTGGGTGCATACATGGATTGGCGAGGCTTACGGTTTCCTTCAGGCAGATGTGGACAGATGCTAATATAAAAGCCACCATACCGATACTTAGCCTGTCTGAAGTGGCCATACTGGTTATTTTGTGACTGCCCCTCTTTTTACTGTGCTGCTTCTATTGCTCCATATTCTCATTATCTTCACCAAAGTCATATACACTCATGGGTCACTTAACCACAGGGACATGTATTAAGAAACGTGTCATTAGGTGATTTTATCATTGGCGGAACATCATAGAGTGTTGTTACACAAATTAAGACAGTTCCAACGTCACTAAATTATACCATCTTAGGGGACCACCATCAAATGTGTGGTCCATTGCTGATTGAAATGCTGTTATGTATTGCATGACTGTACCTCATCTGGATAAGTCTATCCCACATGGATAAGTCAATCCCACAAGGATAAATCCATCCCACACGGATAAGTTGATCCCATATGGATAAGTCTATCCCACATGGATAAGTCTATCCCACATGGATAAGTCTATCCCACATGGATAAGTCTGTTCCACACACCCTTTGAACTGTATTTGATAGTACTCTGGTGATGTTTCAGATACAAAAATATTGGTTTTGAAAAGTTTGGCTGAGTTTTCATTGACAAGCTTTTTCTCGCATTGGTCCAAAAGCAACACAATACAGCATAGGGCAAAGGGCAGATTCAAGAGGCAGCAATGCTGGCTCGGCTACGTTCAGGGTGAGGGTCAGCTTGCTAGAGTCCAGAAGCAGGTCCCCTGGTTCCAAGCACAGCTCTGCCCCTGCTAATTCATGGCCTGCGGCTGATTGCTCCGAGATGGGATAATAACACCTATCTGCAGGTCCCTGGAAGGATTAAATGAGTCGATATTTGGGATCGGGATTGATGACACCACAAAGGAGACATGAATTAAAAGTCAGCCGTGTGGATTTCTTTTCCTGCTGTTCTCTCTCATAACGCCACCTCCACCATCCCCCAGAGAAATGGTTTTCCCTGAGGCTGATGGAAAGTTAAGTCTCCACGTAAGGAGGATTTCCCTTCCAGAAATTCAGAACGAGGAAAAGCATCAGACAATGTGATTCTGTGCCAGTGAGTCGTCTTTTTCCAGAGATTCAAATGGAGTAATTTGTTTTTCATGGTTTATAGGTAGTAGATAGAACTTACATGGAAAAATGGACAAGAAGAAATGGAAAATCAGACACAGGCCTGGAATTGTAAGCTTAAAATGCAATTTGTTTTCCTTTGGCTATGCCCAGAAATAATTTGAGGTCAACAAGCGAGTATTTCTATTGGAAGAATCAGCTACAATTAGGTCACCAACTTAGAGAAGAAGTGGGACGAAGTTCAACCACAGCTCTATCATTATAAAGGTACTTTATCAGCAGAACTATCAGTGACGGACTGTTGACTGCAGATGATGGAGAGGCTAAAATATCAAAGTAGAAGATGGGGCATTTGCAAAGCCCCCTGTTAGGGGTTCCAATTGCAGGAAGCTGCTTTAGAAACATCCTTGGGGACTTGGTTTGGACTCCACACCTTCCACACCGATCTGATCTGAGCAAAATGGTTGCTTCCTTTTGGGGTCTATTCTGGTCATGGAAGCGTGGGCCATGCATTTAATTCTGGTGGTAACCAAAAGGAAAATCTATTATTGTTGAGGATAACTGAGGCACGGTCACCTTTCCTGACTTCCTACTGGAAAACTGGATGTGAAAACCTTAAACAGTACCATTCAAGCTTTGCCTTAAATAATAAGGAGTTTCCAGACTTATTGCAGAAGTCTGGTGCCAATGAATAAATGGTACCTGGGTTGGCATAGCTCACCCCACAATGGGCTTATTTTTTCTTGGAAGTTTATTTGAGAATCTAAAAAATAGTAGACTTAATTATTAATTTGACACCTGTTATCACATTATTTATGAGTTTATTAATGACTACATTTTACAAATATTGCATCCATACAGACCATGGAATTCAGAAGAGTATTATTTTTGCTTTATTAATAGTTGATTTTTCATAGTCGATTTTACTTGATGATTAATCTGGTCCATTTGCTTTGATCACTGCCTGCTCTGAACTACCCATTGACAGTGTATGTTTTTTTTCTTTTTCAAATCTCCTTTCACCATAGTAGCATGACTTTAAGTTTCACAATGGTTGCTTCTACTTCATTAGCAACGAAACAGATCTGAGTCCTGTGTTTTTGGAATCTGAGGCCTCGGTGGTGCCAGGAGTGCGGTCACGGGGTCCCTACCAAACCTTTTCCATAGGAGGCTAATGCGTGGACAAAAGCCTGAATGGGAGTCTTAGAACATCTGCTAAATATGCAACTGTGAGGGCAGGCGGAAGCGTCCAGTGCCAGGCAGCTCTGGGCACGCATCTGTAGGTAGCAGTGCAGAAGGAGCGACCACACAGCAGGTACCTCCCTGCACCCGCAGCCGCGGAGCACCTGGGTCCTCTGCCTTCCTTTCTATCTCCACGTGCATGTGAGCACTCTTCTACAGTCGTTCCAACCACGAATTTCCATGCCCTTTCTTATGGAGGACTTAAACAGTCTCCTTTGCCACATATGAGGTGTTTAGAACTCTTCTAGCAACACCTTTAAGTCCCATTTACCCATAGAACTACCATTTATATCACATGCTTAATTAAATGAAGAAGGTTTACTGTTGATGGAGGTGTGGCTCTTGCTAGGGTCCCAGGGTCAATCCAGGGTTCAGTTATGAAGTTAGAGGGTGTGTGTGTGTGTGTGTGTGTGTGTGTGTGTATGGGAGAAGGGGGTGGGATCTGGTTGGGAAAGCTACTATCCACTTGGTCTATCTAGTTGTCGACATTCTGTTTATGGTTAAGAAAATGCAGCCTCATTAATCATTATGAAATTATTATCCCTGCCTTTAAAATAGGAAATGAACTTAGAAAAAGTAAGTGATTCTCACGATTTCACAACCAATAGGTGGAAGACTGAGGTTTGAGGCAAGTTGTCCTATTTTGGTGGTCTATGACACTAAGCTGATTCCCAAGTGACTGACTCTTCTGGAGCACTCTAGGCATCTAGGCTCTTCCTCCTGCCCCTTCCCCAGGGGGAAGGCATTGTATACCAATCCAAGGGCATAAGGGAGAAGTTTTGAAGGATTCAATCTGATTGGAACCTTGCCCCCAAATCACACCCCAGGCATTTGCCTTGCTTTTTAATGGACTTGTAGGAAGGTTAAGAATTAGGAGTCCTAGTAATGTGAATCATAGGAAATACAAAGCTAAACTAAATTCTGAATGAGTCATTCTTTCCAGAAACAATGGCCCTTCTTTCTCCAAAACTCTTAATAGACTTTTACAAGTAGAGGTCTAAGAAAAGCTACTTCAATGTAACACTACTGCTACTTCTACTAACAACTACTGAAATAACTTTATTACTAATATTATCTTTGATAATAAATAGCTTTTAATTTTTGATAAATTGTTATCGACATGTTGGATTTTTGTGTTATCAAAATATCAAATAGCATGCCTGATATCAAATAATGCTAATTATACTTAATGGTAATGATCCATGATTTTTTTAGTGTCTTAACTCACTCACAGTGTCTCTTGTATCCTTGACCTATCATGAATTTCATTCCTGGAAAGCTGGCCTGAGACTTAGAAACTATGGAAGTGGGATAGACAGAACTCAGCCAGTGTTTGGGAGGGGGTTGAGGATGGGACAGCAAAGACAAACCTGAAGTTCTAGCTCCACTAACCAAGGGCCAGTGGTGCCATTGGCAGACATTGGGAAGTGAGAAAGTCTGAGAAGATGGTGACAGATTCAACTAGGGACAATTCAACCTCAAGGTTCTGCAGGGTGCATCACAATGGATATGTTCAAGAGTTGATTGAAAGCAAATCCAGAGCTTCAAGAGAGGCTGGCCTGGCAGGTCACATTACAGCTAGGGGCTTCTGGTGTCAAGGATGAAGGTGGACCAGACAGAGTCTAGCATGCATTTGGAGTAAGATAAAATGAAGAGTAGCTAGAAAATAAGCCACAATTAGTAGTAGTAATGGGATATACAGGAATCACCAGTGTGAAAAGAAGAACGAAGGGGAAGGAGATATTTTTTCAAAGGATGCTGTGATCTAGAATTTAGGCCCTGAAGTGTCATCAAATTGGTTACCAAAGTGGCTGTACTTTAGCATGTCATGTCATGAGCGTCCCCTATGAGTGCTGGAGGGAATTACGAAGAAATCTAGAGTTATGGAGGCTGCCATATAACTTACCTGTAGAGAAGACATTGCTATACCTACCACTGTTTTGAGTACATGGAGGAAAAATGGTTTGAGACTCACTATTTCAGAGTAAATAGTGGCAAATGGAACATGGCAAAGATGGTAGCTTGTAGGAACAGCAAAGCTGAAAAGTAGGTATTTTTAAGACAAGAGAAATGCCTAGCTGGTGGAAGGAAACAGAGAGAGGAGAGGAGAGATGCACTGGGAAGGAAGAAATAGGAACGAAGAGGTGATGTGGCAGCTTTGGAGTTGGAAAGTAGAGGGGCAAACACAACATTCACCAAAAAGAAGAGTCGGGGTGCTGACAGTCATCTTCTGGGAAGGAAGGAAGTGAATTGGTGCTTTCTCGTCCATGCTACTCTTCCCAGGAGCACAGGGGTGAAAGGATCTTCCCAGAGGCCAGGGTGCTTGGGATGGGGTCCAGGCTGGCATCCCAGGGCTGGGTTTGGAACCCCTTCCAAAGACAGAGCATGGGAGGGAGCTGTGCCTGGGCAAATCAGGCACTGAGTGCAGAGGTGAAAAGAAGGTGGTGTCAGCCATGGTCATGAGAGTCCACCAATACTTAGAAGACTTCTCACAGAACACAGACAGGAGGTGGCAGGGTTTCCGCAGGGAGGGAACTAGCCGTGGTCATCATGAGTGAATAAATACACAGATGCTGTAGTGAGAACTCTGAGAAAGACGGAAGGGATTTAATACAGCCACCAGATAGAAAGCTCTTTGGCTCCCCCACGGCCCACCTGCAGCATCCTGCAGTGGGGTCCATGGGTTACAGAATCTGGAGGGACCTCTGAGGAATGACGGGCATTCAGGTGATCAAGGCAGAACAATGATTGTCAAAGGATGCTGACTGGCATGGGAGCAGAGGAGGCCAGAGGCATCTGGGGTCACCATGAAAGGACAGTTAGTAGGAGTGAGGATGGGAGATGGGGAAGGAGCTGAGAGAACCAATTTTATTTAGTTTTACATGTGGCTTTGTGGTGTTGGGTTTGAACCCGCATACTCATGCATGCTAGGCAAGTGCCATAAACGCTGAGCCACCGCTCCAGCCCCCACCGGGAAGAAGCTGAGACTGGGTGAAAGAATGTTCCAGAATGTGAGAACTGGGGAAAACACCATTTTTGTTCTGAAAGCTCTTGACCCATAGTGAACATTAAACTATTCTAGGACTGACCACACCCCCCCCCTTCTGGCCCTTGTTCAAACGTTGGGGAGGTATCCTTAGTATACCTACAAGGGGGCCCTTTAACATTCCTCTGGGGCTTCACTTCCTTTCCCCTGAAGGGGCAGGAGCTGTTGCCAATGGGGAAAGCGCCTTCCTAATTCACCCTCAGGTTACGGTCTTGAATTGAATTATTACAGTTGATTTATTGCCATAAAAGTTCCTTCTCCAATGATGCAGCACCAAACTCAATAAATGGTTTTAGAGAAAAGTGTCCCGTCATCCATCTGGGAAAGAATTCTTTGATGTGACTTTTTCAACTGGTCATGGAGGTCCCCAAGTGCTGGCTCTACCTTCCAGCCCACCTTGCATGAACTTCCAATGCCATTTCCACCAAACCACACTGGTCACATGTCAAAGGCTGGCACTGTTTGCTTTCTCAATGTGAAAAGTGAAAGGTCAACAGCGTGAGCTGTGATTTTAGTCTGTGGAGCAGGTTCCAAAATTGAGGACAGTGATGACTGTCACCATGAGATGTGGGAGGGGGGCCTATGTGGGATATATAGCAAAGCAGCTGGGGTCCCTGTGGTGTCCACCCAGAGCCTTAGAATGGGACTACTTTTGCAAGTACAGTCTTTACAGGTGATGAGGTTAAGCTGAGGTCACACCGAATTAGGATGGATGCTCATTTCTGTGAACAATGTCATCATAAAAACCCACAGGTTCACAGGGAGATGCCATGTGAGGCAGAGGCAGAGACTGGAGCCATGCACCCACAATCTAAGGGACATCAAAGACTGCTGGGAGCCACCAGACCCTGGAAAAAGCAAGGGAGAATTGTCCCCTGGAGCCATCAGAGGGAACATAGCCCTGCCGAAGCATTGCTGTTCAACTTCTGGATTCTAGAACTGGAGAGAATTCATATCTGTTGCTGGAGGGGCTGTGGGAAAAGAGGAACACTACTACACTGCTGGTGGGACTACAAACTGGTTCAGTCACTGTGGAAAGCTGTATGGAGAATCCTCAAAAAATTAAGGATGGAACCACCTTATGACCCAGCTATCCCACTACTGGGAATTTTCCCAAAAGACTTAGAATCTGCGTATTATAGCGATGTGGCTTCATCAATGTTTTTAGCAGCTCAATTTACTATAGCTAGATTATGGAGCCAACCCAGATGCCCCTCACTTGACGAGTGGATACAAAAGCTTTGGTACATATATACTATGGAATACTACTCGGCCATTAGAGAGGACGATATTATCTCTTTTGAAATCAAATGGATGGAGATGGATAGAATTATGCTTAGTGAAGTCTCCCAAGCTCAGAGACTCAAGGGCCGAATGGTTTCTCTCATCTGTTGATGCTAACATATATGTGGAAGCAGTAGGGCTGACAGCTAACCTAACAAAACTGCAAATTGAATGACTTTCAGAGTAATAGGGGGATGGCTCTCT